>OY735216.1:2582500-2955000 GCA_963457665.1 Thysanoteuthis rhombus
CATTCCCTTTCCATTAATATGAATCAAGATTGAAATGTTTTAAAAGTAAATCTGACTGAAGTCATGGACACGTCCTAATATATCATAGGCTTGTCTGACAGTGAACACTGATTTCATATCAGTAACTACACTTTTTGGCCTTTTCACAGTTTTCTCCTTGATACTTATGTGTCGTTGTTGCCCAAGCTGATGTTATTGTAAGTTTTATGATTATACTATTGGGCTAAACAGCTAGCTGCCAGTAATGCAAAGGCCAAATAACCGCTTTCAATCCAAATTCTCATCTTGCCCACTCTTGGTCAGTCTAATGGCAAGGGCATTGCTACATTGAAGCGGCTACCCTACAGGTGGCAGGTTCAATTCCTGCAAGAGCCCCATTTTCTTTAATTGTTCATTCTATTTACATTGTCTCAGTTGAGTGATATATTAAGAGTGTAATGATGAGAGATCATTTAAAATAAGTTTCTACATAATATAACGCAAATTTATAATTCATTCTGTCGGACCAAACATGTCCATTTCTTAATACATAACTGTAGTGTTGAAGGAGACTAATGGGCCAAGAGTGGACGAGATGAGACTTTGTGATGTAAGATTTGATATGTCAAGAAAGTGAATACTAATAACCAAAGAGTGTGTACATTTTTTGTAATGATTGTTAAAAGTATAAGTCCAAGAATATTAGTGAGTTGTTGTTCGTAATTGATTAAGTGAATGTCTTATGAGTAATTTAGGAAGGAAGACTTTAGTGTGAAAAGTTCAAATTTCTCTGAATGATTTGGGGGAGAAATATTCAATAGCATCTGTTGTTCCAGGAATGCACTTAGAAGAGGAGAAAGTTTTCACATTTTCACCACAACATGCTTTCTGATCTTGCACTTTTTGGGTAAAAAACTTTTTTTCTGATAAGTATATATATATATATATATATATATATATATATATATATATATATACACACACACACACACACACACTAGTTTGGGGGCCTGGTGTTGCTCACAAAAGAAAACTTGAAATATAAAAATACAGGTAAGCAAAGGATGTTATATAGAGATTTCATAAAATTAAATAAGGCAGGGCAGCGTTCCATTTTGGAGATCAGTACCACCTATCCTATCATATTTTTTTCTGTTCAAGATAATCCCACAAACCAATTTACCTCTAAGAAAGTAATTGTTCAGCTACAATACAAATCATAAAAAAACACAAACTCTATTTTGCAAGAAAGTACTCCAATTGGCTAGAAATCGCATGCTGTGGGAATAAAGACCACACTAGCATATGTCACAACTGGATATCTCGTGAGACTTCATGCCAAAAATGAGGTCAGTGGGCCTCGTTTTAGTGTCATGTTGACATAGACACACGAACAGGCCTCTAATATAAGATTTTTAGATTAAAAGTAATTGTGATATTTGCAACACTCTCTATAAAGTGTTTAGGTCTGATCCCTGGGAAGCAGTCTCTTAGGCAACACCTTCCTAAAACACTAATAAGGTAGGGTAAAGAAAACGCCCTGACTGCTACGGCAATGCCAGTAAAACCAGGCAGTTTTGCCACCATTCCCATGCAAATATGTGAGCGTCATAATGTTAGATACTGAACACATCTTATGTTGCCTTTATTTGGGAGGTGACTGAATCCCTTATATTGGGTGTTCCTCAAAGGGTTTTAGTATCAATTGTTTTGAGAAGAGAAGTTTGAAAAAAAAATTTTGTTACTATCAAATACTTGAGGGTAGTAATTTCTTTGTCACCGTTGTGAAAAGGATAGAATTAATAAAATGTTTTGATGGCTTCAAAAAAGAGAGAAAATGTAATATCCTTTAAGCAGAAATAAATTGAAATGTGACTTTTCTTTCTGTTGCTTACCCTAAAGATCAAGGGTCAACAGCATCATTTCCTCCATTATTTTTCATTTCCCTCAAAACAAATGATTGAACAAAAAAATAAAATAAAAATAACTGTAGGTATTTATAATCCCATGATTTCACAAACATACAATCTGGTAAGCAAGAGGCATAAAATTAAGTTTTTTCACTTGGTACAAATAAATTAACTGTCATGGCATCAGACGAGTGTGTTGTTAACAGAGGTAAGTTGTCTCCCCTTGCAGTAAAGAGTCTGACAGGATAAACAACGTCATTGCTTTTGGGGACATCGACAGAAAATAAAGAGTTTGATGATTGACTTGATGGTTTGGAAGAGTCTTTGTTCATGGAACTTGATGTGGTATGCACTGTTTCTGAAATGCTTGAAAAGGGAGATAAATCAGGTACAAGAGGGGCTTCATAAGAATGAGTAGCTTTCAATCTGGTAGATTTGACATCCGTTACTTTTGAGGGGGGAACTGCAATTTGTGGGGGTGATGCTTCTGATGTGGATGCTGTTGCTGCCTCTGCAATTGACGAAGACAAGGAAGATGAAGTGGTTGATGTGAAAGCTTGATTATTGCTGCTACTACTCCAATGGCCATATTTGTCATCTTCTGGTCCAACTGGTTCAGTCTTTATGCTGCCTCTAATGACAAAGCCGCTAGCGTTCCCAGACTCATTTGATGCCACTTCTGATTCCTGAGAGAACACAGCTGCTGCTTCCATCTTGACTTGGGTCGGTTTGTCTTCAGAGATTTCCTGCTTGATATCGGTGACAGGAGTGTTCATAGATTGCACAGAGGTAGAGATGGTGGAACCAATTGAAGCATGAGATGAAGTCGTGGTATGTATTGGTATGGTTGTTTGGATCAAAGGAACATTAATTAATGAATCTGTAGTAGCAGCAGCAACAGAAACAGGTTGGTGTATGTGGTTTGGAAGACGGCTATCACACAGCTGTTCAAAGTCCTTCATGTCCAACCTCTTGGCAATAATCTTCAGCTGTTCCAAAATGTCATGGTCCAAATCTAAAATGCCGTTGTACATGTATTCAGCAAATGCATTCAGAGCTTCCGTGCTGACTTCCCTTGGGAAATTCACTTGTAGAAACTCATGAGACTTTATATCCATATCAAACGCAGAAAGCAATTTTGGGCACATAGCTGAGAGAACAAGTTTATGCATCTGAAAATGGGAGAAAAAGAGAAAAGAATATCTCTTGAAGTAGAAGTTGAAATAAACATCAGTAATGTTACATAATGCGACCTCTGTCCCATAATAGTCGTTACATTCAGGGTATATAAAAAATGTAGTTACTATTACAGGATAGAGGTAGTATTATTTTGAATTTCTCATATAGAACTTTACTAACTATAATAACTGTTTCCTGGTGTCCTGGGTGCTCTGACCTAAGGGATGTACCCAATTTATGAATTTCAAAATTTTAAAAAAAATAAAAATAAAAGAATTATGGTTTCAGAACATTTTCCCCTTACCCTCTGAGAAAAAGGTTTTAAGTCAGGCATTGCATCCAAATAATCTCCAGGTTACACTCAGTCAAGGGAAAGGTACTGATGCCATGTAATCCAATACTATCTGTTAAATGATACTTGGAGAAAAGATAGCCTAGTAGATAAGAGCATTGTTTGTGCATATCTAAAAAGTCATTTACAATAGTTTGGTATTTCTTAGAACTATTCCAGCATTATTCACCCTCAAGTCTGCATCACAAAATTTTGTTCACCCTTGATTAAATTTTCCTCTGTATTGAACAACTGTAGCCATCAAAGATGGTGAAAAGTTTTATCCTTTTTCATATTTCATTGGTTTGTATGTTCCAGCACTCCTGGCCATACCATTTTGTCTAGAGATTTGAATTTTGGCATCAGAACTCCACTAAATTTTTTCTAAGAATGTTTTTATTTCTATTTTTGAAAAAAAAAGGTTTTTTTTAGTCTTTTCGGGGCCTTATTTCAATGGGTCTATAAATAACATCTAGATTCTGGAGAATCAAGATTTTCTTCCCTTTATTTTAGATGCTTTCCACTGGAAATAACCTTTAGATTCTCCAGAAATCTACCTGTTTTTTACTCTATTTTAGACATTTTACATGACTTCTAATTTTGACATTACTTTGAACATCTTTAAAATATGTAAAAAAAAATAGGACTGACAAAATGATTAACACAAAAAAATCATTGGAACTTTACTAAGTTTATGTAAAATGAAGTTAGAAAACAGCATTCTTGAAACTTAGAATTACATTCTGACAAAAAATGTTTTCTTAGTGTGTATGTTTAGTACAAGAATTTACTTTTGTAGGTATTTAAAAATATAAATACTTGTGTAAATTAATTTAGCGTTGAAAAAGGCCGCAGGGTATAATGGCCAAAACAATGTGATTTCAAGAATCAAAATAAGGACACCAGTTTGAGTAAATCATCGTATAATAATGATATTCTTTCTCTCAGAAATTCACACAAAAAGAAGATGACTGACTTACCATGACAGTCGATGATCCATTGCCAATGCCTGCATCACATAACTTTCCACTTTTCCAGAGAGAAGCCAGATTGGACATGACACAACGTTGATGGCCAGCAACAACAAATAACCGTTTTTCCCGGGGTCGAAGCTTCTCTACAGGCTTTGGCTTGACCACTGCTACTTGGACTGAGGCTCCTAACACTTGCTCTTGTGTTGGGGCTGGTTGGGCAGGGGCAGGAAGTGGGGCAGCCACTTGTGAATGTTGTTGTATCTGCATTTGGGTATGAGCTGGGAGATATGACTGCACTGAGTGGGTCATTACTTTGTGTCTGGAATGAATTTTTATATTAGATAATAATGATAATGATAATAGTAATAATAATGATAATATGCAATAAATAGAGTCAGTCTTAAAAAATGAATAACACAAAATCAATATATATACACATATACATGTATACAGTAAACCCTTGGTTCAACAGACAAATAGGGATGGACAGTCCGGCATTAATTGCAAAGGTCTGTTAAATCGAATGTTACAAGAGAGAGAGCATTTTTACTTTTAAAAAAAATTCTTTTCAAATTCAAATATTTCAAGACAAAAATAGCTTCAATACAATAAAGAAATAAATTTATTGATTTTATATAAAGAATAAATGTGAAATTTTCAACAGGCACCAGTTGTCAGCATTCTTACTGAAAAGTAAACAAAATTCAGGTGAAATTTACCTGAATCTTTTCAAAGAAAATAAATAAAAATAAGGATATTTACTATCTATAGATTCGAGAAGGGTCATTAATATTCAAAGGGTTCAAATGTTTAAATAAACATACATAAATCACCCAAATACATACCAAAAAACCCTCTACCAACCCTAACATCTACATAAACCATCCGAATACACACTAGTATTGAATGTTCCTTTGAACTAATAAACCTGTAATTTTTTTAAATAAATACCTACTGTAAATTGCATGGGAAAATCACACCGGATGATATATACTATTTGCACCCTAAGATTGACAGCTTTGTGAATGCACACATTTTGCCATGACACCATATGATGTCATTCAAACACCGGTCATCATACAAAGGTAAACAAATCACACATGTTTTCAAAAGTTACTTACCCTCAGAAAAACAAGTAATATTTTGCGTTCTTAATCCCCAAAAAGTCAAAGAAAAAACACAATTTCAAAAGTCACTTACCACTAGAGAAACAAAAAAATGTTCTATTTTCTATAAAAGTGGTTTATTTTTTTTAAATTAATTCATTATTTAACACATATAAAGTTAACTACCCTGAAAAAAAAAAATTGTGCTTTCAATTCAATTGCATAAAAAATTGGAATATTAGATGAAAGAAAAAAATAGTTTGGAAAGTTACTTTCTGACAAAAAAAAAAACAGAAGGTTGGAAAAAAGAAAAAGAAAAAATATTTTGTGCTTTAGATCCAACTATTAGGAAACCTCTGAAAATTAGTTTTTCTCAAAACTGGCAAATTTGTGGAGGTAATGAAAGTTTTAATTGGTTGAAAGCGCAAAGACTTAATCGAATCTTGACCCAGGGATGGGGTCCTGTTCAAGCATGATGTGCCAGAACTTCAGATTTTTAATAACCCTGTCATCCAGTTTGATTGTCACTTACATTTATTTTAGTTTCAAGTATGTTTTTAGGGGTCTATTTTTCTAATATATTTATAAAACTAATGCTTGAAAATAACGTTGAATTTCAAATTATGCTTACAAAATTAGGATGATAAAATGAAGTCAAAAAAGTTTTTTCTTCAAATTTCATTGTGTCTTTTGTCTTCACAAAAGATAAATAAATATGTAGTTTCAGTTTGATCAAATGTTAATTTGATCAAAACAAAGATAACTATTTTGTTTTTACATAAAATTATGAAAAACAAGAAATGTTTATATAATCCAAACAATACATTGGAAAAATTGTCTCACAGAATTTGAAAAAAAACTATGTTTGTGGCTTTCATGCCACATAAATTCCTTCAAAGAGTATTCCAAATGAGATCTCCTACAATTCCAATAGCTCTCTGTTATTTATATCTGATAGTCAACTTTTTTATGCAATTGGATTGAAAGTAAGAGAAAAGAATACTAGTTTTCTTTTCTCATCAAAGAAATTCATCTATGATAGAAAAATCACAGACCAATTAAGCACTGACCTGAACATAAGGTAAACCAACTAATACACACACACAGAGAGGAAAAGAGAAGAAAAAATACCCTCAAAAAAGAAAAAGAGAAATAAGAAACAAGAAAAAATAAGTAGTTATATATAAAGGCAAAATGTAAATAGAAAAAAAAGTTGTCCATTAATTGCAATGGAGTGAAACTGATCTGTAAATCAACAGACAACTGATCAGTAAATAAATATATATATATATATATATATATATATATATATATATATATATATATATATACTACGTTCTAATGGTAACTTTAAAAGTAATTGGGTTGAAACTAAAAATAATTCACCACTCTTGATGAATGGTTGAACCAAAAAACATGAATTGGGTAATTTCTCTCAAATTTTTATACACACATATATATATATATATGTACATATATATAAATGTTAATTATATGGGTTGCACAATCATTTGGCCAGTTGTTCCAATGCTATAGATTCTCTTCAAGTTTACAAATTTCAATATTGTTCAAAGCATATAGGATTTGGGACTTTTTTTTTTATTTCTTTGCATGTTATACATATATTTTTTAAATACGACAAATCTTCCTTTTATACGAGTATATATATATATATATATATATATATATATATATATATATATATATATATATATATATACACAGAGTTTATTTTCTATATTTTATACTTACTCTCTGTTTTCAAAGTATTGATTCTCAAATTGGCTTTCTGTTCTTTTCTGGACTTTGGCAGCAGTTGGTTGAGACCAGGAAGCATGTTGATTCAAGGAATTCTCAGAAGACACAGTTACAAAAGCATTCTTTATCCTGGGGGTCCCTTGCTTCCCAGGATGATCCTGGTGGGATGATTCAGGCTTAAAAGACAAGTCAATTGGAAGAATATAATCTGCATTTTGTGGTATATCAGAAAGAAACCAACAATAAAACAAACCCTTTTGGAATTAACTTTATTCTGCACTTCCTGCAGGAAGTCTCTACCCAGAGGAGAATAGCTGAAAACCCGTCCTAATGGGCAAGTCTGAATCCACAGCATGAGACATAGATATTAGCTGAATTTTGATTTGAAATTTTCACTGTATAATGTTTTATTTATGTGATTAATATTCATCACTAAATCAAGTGCATACTTATTAGCTGAAATATTCACTGTATAATGGCTGATCTAGGCAATTAGAATGGGAATAATAGCCATTTTCAATACTTTTTATGCAGTTTGAAGGGAATAATAGCCATTTTCCATACTTTTTACACATAATCAATCAGAAAATAACACTTACTATCAATGATTAGAAAAAAAGTTGTATATTGTTATAGAAAACAATCTCAATTTCAATTTCTATGACATCAAAATTATTGAAAAAAATGTCTGAGAAAATCACTAAGAAAAATTATTGTAATGTGAAAAATTAGTAAACTTTCAAATGTTTTTCTTTTAAAACAAGAATCATGAGTTCAACAATGCATCCACCATCTGTGGTAGTAGCAGGGAGAAGAAAGCCGAGGATTGTTCACCTGAAGGTCTGGACCAAGTTTCATATCAATTCCACACGATACAACTGAGAAGATTGATATCTAACATTACTAAGAGTAGAAGGTGGAGGAAGATGAGGATAGATCTAGACCTAGTTTCATATCAATCCAGCATGATATAGAAAATTGATATTGAACATTACTAGTTGTAGTAGAAGGGGGAAGAAAAGGATGTGAAGGAAGAGGATGGTTCATCGAAAGGTCTGAACCAAGTTTCGTATTAAATACAACCGAAAAAATTGATATTTACCATATTAAAGACCGACCAACCAAAAATGTGTTGGACACATTTTAAAGTCCACTTTTCATTGAATAAGTACTGAAAGTTGATTTAAAGTTAGGTAATTATTTGATTTTTGGTAACATTTTGAAATCTATCTTTTGACCTTGCTAAAAATATTTGATAATGCAAAATAAGTTTGTTTCATCAGCCAAAAATGGACTTCAGAACGACTTAATTCTAATTAATGAAATTCTATATTCCCCTATCTTTCGTTTTTCACAAAATTTTGGTCTTTTTCCATTCGAGCAAAAACAAGAAAAAGCTCTTAAAATTTTTTTTAGAATTACTTTTAAAAGAGAGAGACGCAGATTTTCAAAAAGTTCCACATCAATCAAAAGTTGATGACAGTTTTGTACGTTTCTTTATAACGTAACAGAATTATCATTTTTTTTTGTTTGGTTTAGCAAATTTTTAATAATTCTTTAATGAAAATGAAATATTTTTGTAGAAAAAATTACTTGAAAAAATGTAAACAAAAAATTCGAAGGTTGAATTCACTCTTAATCGGGCCCCTTGTCCTAGTTACCTGTAACATGTTTTTATCATGTTTGATTACTTTTTAAAAAAAACGATTTTCATTAATTTTGGTCCATAAAATATTCTTTTTTAAAAATTCAAAAAAGTACTTCACTAAAAATGAAAATAGGTTGATAAATTGAAGAGGAGAGGTTCACCTCAATTTGAAAAATATAGTTTTGAAAAAAAAAATCTAAGTTAAACTTTTTATAACAAAGAAAATGGTAAAAGAAATTGCAATAAAAGATTTAAACAAATATTTGTAGAACTGAACAAACATATATTGACAAATTCTTTTATTGTAAATTTGCATTAGATCATCTTAAATCCCTTCTAGATAGTGATTTTCGCCTTCAAAAAGAAGACACAGCCAAATTGTCAGGGGTAAAAAAATCGCGACCAAAATATCCTCCAGACTTATGTTATGGACCCTTAAAGTGGCACTAGGCATAAGATGCCCTTTCATTACTTCATGTCTATTTTGTACCCTCTTCACCAAATGTTGTATTGTTGAAAAAAATTATAATATCTATTGCTTACCGAGTAAAACGAAAAAAAAATATAATTAAAATGCCTTTCGAAAAGAAATTTATTTTCTTTAAATTGATATATCTCGAGCATCTATTTTCGTATTGATTTTAACTAAAATAAGCAAGACACTACAGTGTGCCTAGTTTATTTTCAGTAACAATTAATAGGAAACAAATAAGACACCACAACAGGAAAACAAAATTTGACCAAATTATGAGTGAGTTTCCTCCCTAAACCCTTTTCTTCAAATCTCATCTTCGCCGAACGAGGTGAGACGCGTAAATTTATAACCAAAATCTCACGCGAACTCCAGTCGAATATCATTTTCCATCTCAATGGTCAACTGGAACAAATTTCAGTATGTATTTTTACTTTACTTTCTATTTCATTGTTAAAAAATTCATCTTAAACCTTAACTTATTTTGTCGCAAATTGATCTCTGCAGTATTCATCTGTAAAAATTGATAATTCAGTGTTAATTACAGTGGATTTTTCAAAAGTGATTCGGAAAATTTGATCAAAATCAAAAATATGCCGATTTTTGCCATGTTTTCATGTTTTTGAGTCAAAGAAATTTGAAACATTTCCTTAAGACGAATACTGCCATTTTATTAAAGAAAAAATTTTTTACGTAAAAATAACTTTTAGCACTGTCAATTTTCTGAAAAATCCTCGGTTCTATCGAGATTAGTCACAGAAAGTTTACAGTATCCCACCTCTAATCTTTCTTCTTCTACAAATGATAAAGATTTAGAAAAATCGAGAAAAAATACAATGGAACCTTGTTTATGTTTACCTGTGGCGCACATGTTTTCAGATCTGCGTTGTATCGTCGAGGTATTTTCGCTGCTGGAGGTCCGGGTTCAGGTCGCTCGTTTTCCAGAGTTTGCCTCCTTTCCATGGGAGATTTCAATGGGTTATAATCGAATATTGAAGGAAATGCACCTTTCTTCAACGCAATTCTGCAAAATCCCACGGATTTTGCGGGTTCGGGATCCATCGTGAAACTGTCTTTGGTAAAATGACGCTCACATAACTTCGAGTGTTTGGAGGGCCAGAAGTTCACTTTTTTCAACTTCTCTACCCAAGTTTTGCACAATTTGTGGTCCACCGGGAAATTGTACAATCTTACGCCCATCCCTCCCTTTACTTTACAATTCGGAGCGGCGCACAACACCATAATTACGGGCTCACTATGTATTACTTCGTCATGTAAACAAACACGGATCTTTTGATTTAGTTGGGACCGGAAGTTGTCGACCGTGTCGTCATAAGTGATCCTCGTAAAGGGACGTAAGTCGTGTATACTTACCCCTTTTTTGTACAGGTGAAAACTTCGGTTGATTTAATAATATGGGAGGACATATCGAGAGAAAAAAATGAATACAATGTTCAACACCTTTTTTTGGTAATCCAATGAACGCCATTTGGATAAAAGAGATTTTCTATTTCAGTTGACCTTTAGTGGAAATTTTAAAACGTATTGTATTAGTTCAAATTTCTTTGCAGTTTTTTTTTTTTTAAATTGGAATGGAAACACCTTTTTTTTTCTTCAAAACATCGTTCTTTATTGGATGAGTACTGAAAAATGAATTAAAATATAATAATCACTTAGTTTTTGTTAAAAAAAAAGAAGTAAATCTAGGTTTTATTCTGTTGAATGCAAATCAAGTTTGTTCACGATTTATCGGTCAAACATTGATTTCAAAACGGGGAACGGTTTACATAGAAGCCAGTGTCAGTTGCTAAGTCCCCCCAAACTTACAAATTGTTGCAATGATCACTAATCTAGGCGATCGTTGCAGAATTAGGTCGGAATTGCTCACTTTGTGATAAAAGCAAAAAACAAAAAAACAAACTTGGCATAATAATACTTCAGACATTCTGAAACGGACTTAGCAACGGTTGCTATGCAATGTTTCAACCTAAACAATAAGCCCAATAAGCATCAGAATATATCCCAATAAAACACGAATTCCTGTTGGCCTGTTTATCTGTTGTTTTAGCCGATTCAAAAAAAAGAAAGAAAAAGAAATAGTATTGACAAATCTATTCGACAGTTAACCTTCACTGCCAGACCCTTCGAAATTCTAATCTATAGCTGGGATGTTAAAGTCTTCAACAATAATTAAGTTTTCACATTTTATGATTGAAGCGATTGATAAGTATTACAAAAATAAATTATCATTATTTCTGCTTTTGTTTACTCTGTAAATTATGCCAAATAGTAGGGTTTCTTATGAATTTTAATTTTAAACTACAGTGATTTGTCAAAGGGTTTATTCGTTTGCTGACGTTCGCAAATTTCTACTTGCAAATTTGTTCAAACATAAATCATTTGACCCCTTCTTAGATGCTGACTGTCTTTTCTATTTAGTTTGTATCCATTTATTTCTAAAGTATCATTTGCCAGTTTAGATGTTAGCCATTTTTCATTCATGGCTATTATGTCTGGCTCATCTGAACATATTTTCGTCTTGAATTCTCTTTTTAACTTCGATGACTGTGAATTTACAGACGAACATTAAACTGTTGCATTTTCAATGAAATGGCTTGATGAATGGAATATCTATATCACTAGAAAGTATGTTTTAATGAGTTTGACTTAAGCTTGTTTCATTTGCCACCAGAGTAAAGTAAGATGTCGCTTATCTTTAGTTTGTATGAAAGGCTTTTTTTATTATTCATTGTCTACGTCTAAATCGGCCGGTATGTTTTCCTTATCCTAAGTGGTGATAACGTTATACATTATCGCATAATCCATAGAAAGATGTAAATGTTGGTAATGACATCACTGATTCCACAATCTTACTGTAAGAGCAACACTAGCCGAATTAGACAAAAAGCCTTACACGCTTGTTTAGCAGGATAAGTAAAGCTTAAAGCAACTGGAAAATGATAGATTGCCTGGGTTTATTCTTCAAAAAGGATATTTCCGTTTGATTTTTCTTTCTTTTCGGGGATGCTATTGGTCGTATGTTGAGTTCAAGAAATTTTCGAGAATTATCAAGTTTTGCTTCATACGACACGAGGCCATAAGTATGGAGCACCATCAGACAATCGAAATAACAGCTGTAGTAATAGTCTATTGAACGATTGCCTAATCATTGTTCAATAGCAAGATAGCTAATCATATTGAATGTTCGTTCAACTTCAAAGGAGCAAGTCAGTTATCTCCCTTAGACTTAGACAGCGTCCTTACGGCTCGATGAAAAACTAACAACTTCCTTTTATGACGTTTGTCACTTTTTATTGAAATTGTTTATTCAATCATTTTATTTGTGCTACTTCGAATCAGTTCAAGTAAAAACGATTCATGTTCACATTTCTTATCTAATCGTTTAAAGTTTGGCCTACTACCGCAAACGTTCAACTATCTCCAGCCGTGAAGTACAGACCGCTCTCCGTTTCATTCTGCCCTGACAATTGACTAAACGTGTCGTGTCTGAGGGAACCAAGGCTGTCACCAAACACACCAGCAAGTAAATAACATTTGTGCTCAGATGAAATCAACGGCCCTCTCCAAGGTCACTCATATTTTCACAATCATATCAACTCGATTTTTAATGTTTTTTTCTCGCACTTGGAGCAATGCGATTCATATCTTTTGAGGTAATTGATATACAACTTAGTCAAACTCACGCCCGTTAGTTATACAATACTCCATGGCTTATATAGACCTTCCTTAGTAGATGTAAGATTGGCTAGACCTGGTGGACTTTTACCTGCGTAATTCTATACACTTCAGTTAGGTAGAAGATAGAGATCAGGATAATCTTTGCTTGTTTAGGATTGAAAAACCATTTTTTTAAATGGCCACTTCCGTTCAACTAGAGCAATATAGCTACTTCAGGGCGATAAATATCACCTTAAAACTCCAATTCAACTTTTCTGATGGCATATTGAATAGTGTTATTGGTGGGTAGGGTTATGATTTTTTCTAATCAAAAAATCTGAATTTAAAAAAGCAAGGCAAACTGCCTTGCTTCTCTAAATTCAGATTAACTAACATTTATATAATTTTTGTCAGTAGGAAACAATGTAATTTTAATCGCATAATCTATTTTGAAGAAAGGTTTTATATTATTCTATCATCATGTGAGAGAAATGAGTATAGTAAATATATGGATACGCTTCAGAACTTTATTAAAACGACACTTAACCTGAAAAATGGAGTCAAAGTTGAACGGAAGTCGCTATATTGCTAAGTTGGCTATTTTTGATCTAAGGTTTTCTCAGTCCCTGATCAGCAAGGATTACCGAAATTAAATTACTTAATGTGGAACTTCTAATGGTGTCCGATGCCGCTAAACAATTGAGATGGAGGCAGAGAGTTAAATGAAAATCAGTAATAATTAATGACAGAATTTAATTTCGTAAAAATAAATCAAATAATAAATTTTACAACTTTGGATAGAAGTAATCTGGGTTACCTCCCTTAGTCTGAAGCTGCGCCTCAAGAGCTTCATAAAATTTGTTGTTTTTAGTGTTAGACACATTTCAAAATTATTCATTTGTTTATATTTATTGTGCCACTTTGAGAGGAAAGGCCAGGGTCCCAAATCAGTCATTTTTCCTTATCTCTCGCAGCAAGTAGCCGAAAATCTGACCATTAAGAGAATAATCAACCGATTTAATAAAACATATTTGATAATTTTAGTCACAATGTTAGCTGAAAATGGGAAAAAAATAATCCAATTTTTGCCATTTCCGAAGGTCAGTCCAGATAAATCAAACTTCATAAGAAAAATATCATTTTTATAGATTTCCTTATTTTTTTAATTCAAGATCGATATACCGAATTTCAGATGAAACATTTGCTTTGAGAATATTTTTGGAGTCAGAAACTAATTTTTTTTTAGCAAATCCACCACAAATCTGGTTAGTTTGATAAAGGTAGAAGTACACGTTTTATTAATTATTTGTTTTGGAATCTCAGTCTATAAGTATTTTAGTTGATAATTGGGTGTTAAAGGAGTATCAAACACTTTTAGCTATAAAGTTTAATTAAAGACTGAACACGGCAAAGTGTTTCGATTGAAATTTGATTTGAATAGCTAAAAACAGCTCGGTGTGTCCAAAAATGCCTATAAAATCGCTAAAAATCGTCTAAAACACTTCATGAGTTTACATCTTATTTCATAAATTCTCGTAAGAACTGATTCGTAATTTTTACCTTCATTTAAATTCTTACAACAACGCGTAAACAGCAATAGTCGATCTAAAGTTGTGATGAAAAGTGACTGAAAAAATGAAATTGAGGTCAAAATTAATGATATCAATAATCAATATTAAAAATATAGTGTTACAATACTCTATCCAATACTGGAAAGAAATCAGTTTTTAAAATAAATGAAACAAATCGCGTTTGTTATGTTTGTAACTGAAGATGCAGAGGTTATGTCATCCAGGTAGAATCAAAATGCGTTCTTTTTCAATTCAATCAATCCTGGGGTGCAATATGTACTTTTCATCCAAAGAAGCCACAAAATGGCAAAAAAAATGGCCAAAAATGACAATTTACGAATTTTATTGAAAATGATACTAATAATTCGATATCGCATGCAACGATAACCCGAATTGAAAGTTGTATGAAAACAAATGATAATTAAGATGAATAAAAGGAATACTATCTTAATCATCTCTATACATTCAAATATTTTATCGTCAGCTTGAAAGTTTTCAGGGTCTCTGCACTTAAAATGGTGGGGGATCAGTTTTCTGAGCAGGAATGATTGAAGTCGTGATCAGCATAAGGGTGCTTTTCATAGTTTGATGTATACAAAAGTTATGCCATCGTCCAAAAGTCTTCAGTACTGAAGTTCAGCTCAATCGGACAGTCTATAAGGCAACTTCATTGGAAGAAAAGGCGAATGGTGCTGACCACCTTACCAAATGGGATTTTCGAGTAGATCTTCGCTTTGCTCTGACAATGAAAACATGTTTTATTATGTCCGAGTTATGTTGAACAACAGAAATAGGAAAGAAGATGTGTGGCATCATTAAAAATTGTGACATCATTAAAATTACATCTTTGATCAATTTTTTTTACCTGCTCCTAAGATGGTAAAAAAAAAAATGATATTATTCAGTATTTTAAGTATCATCAGAAACTCATTTGAGAAATTTTGCGATCAGATACTTTTGCGTAAGCCAACTCTGGATCTCACAGCTCCATTTCAATGATGCCAATTTAGCTTTTTTTTCTCATCAGAATCTAGCCCCTATGACAGCCTGAGTGAATATCAGCACTGACTTGACCTGCAATGATATTACTAATACTGTTACACTTGACCGGTGCCAATATTTTGATTGTAAAATAATTTAAATACTAATAAATACAAGATTTGAAGCTAGAAGCAAGACTTTGAATTTGTGGCTAAACACGAAAAAAAGCTAAATCTAGTTCCAAAAGAGCTAAATTGGCAACACTGCTTGCAACATGTTTTGTTGAACTAGACCTGTTTGACTGATTAGCTCTAAGAATGATTGTCTCAGAAACAATGGACTTATGAAAATATAAATATGAAATATGAATTCCCAGTAATAATTAACCAATTTCCCCAAAATTTCATCGCAGAATGTGAACGAATTTTCCGTAAAAGAATTTTCTTACAGCGTCATTTTTCTCATTGTGGAAAAGCGAGATTCCATTACATTACAATATTTTTGGTGTAATTGTAACTTGAAACTTTCAAAGTTTCTGATGTAATGAGCAGGTTTTGGTTAAGTAGAGCATTTCGAGCAAAATGCCTTTTATCTTTTACAATAACCTTTTTGGGTAATACTAAACGCACAAGTAAAATTCACCTGAACTCTCTACTTGAATTTTAAAAGCACAAAAGACCCGAACCGACCAGTCCCCGAGCAGTCCGGATTTTTTTTTTTTTTTTTTTTTTTTTACTGTAGATATAGAACTAACTTATTTCTTCCCACGTTAAGCCCGACCTTGTGTCACATATTGCTGTGGTGGGACAGTGATTAAATAGAACTAAAAGATATATATGCCATATCTCCCCCATTTCCACCATTTTTCCCACTTGACCAGGTAAAATATATCAGTTTTGTACTTGGTATTCTTTCCCTTGTCTCATGCGCGTAAAATTGCATTAGACTGACTGACCTTTGCAACAGTGATTATGTTGGATCGCATTTTATTCATATTAGAGACACCAATTCTCGTGAGACAGAGAATCACAAAGAACAGGCAACCAAGCAAGCACACGACACACAGGCTGTTTGGTTGGTTTTCTATCTCCTCATTGTTATTATGATAAATCATCAGGCGGGAAAAACAAACAAGGACGTGGCAACATGATAAAACTCTCTTGGTGTGAAGCATGAATAGTTTTGTGCCAACTCAAAGGCGATATTGTAGTTTGACCACCCATATTAGATCTGTTCTTGTTATCAGTAACAGAAAAATAATCCTATGCAGGTATCAAATTCTATAGAAAGATAATTTTAAGTCATTTTTTTATCTGCCGTGAAGTCAATGGGTTCCCAATGCTTGTGGTCCTGGGTTAGATTAAATTGAATGTATACGAGCGCCTTACCGTTGTGTACACCATAAATAAGCTATTACTGTAGTAGTGAGTTTGATCTTCCTCATCGAAGCCCCCCCCCCACACACACACACACACGTTACCTTGAGTTGAAAACTAAGACGAAATCTTGGAATAAGGTTAAAAGTCACGTTGCTGACGTCACTTCCAAGTGATTAAAAAAATACATTTTTATAGATATTTTGGATATCTACCTCCGATGTAAGAATGTCTTCTGAAATTTTTATTACTATCAATTTTTATGGATAATTTTGACTAGTCAAGTCCGTACCGTCAAACCTTTGACCCAACCTCCAAACATTTTTTTACTCCTAAGGAGAGTAGAAATATTTGTCTGACTCTGGTTGTTGTTGTTATTATCATCATCAACATCGATCATGATCTAAATAGCTGTACAAATACATGTCTCTCAAAAGTAAATAAATACTAGTATCTTATTTACTTTAAATCTTCAGGCAAATCGTATCAATAGTCCTGACTAAGTATAACAAACATCCGTACACTAATAAGATGCTGTGGCAAAATTAAATCCACTGCGATGATCAACGTGATAGCAAAACCTTTCTGTCACGTCTATGTATTAAAAAGTGCTCAATAATAGAAAAAAAAATTTGAGATACAAGAATGACCCTCAAGTGACCAATTAACTCGCGATAGCTCAGTTGGTAGAGCGGAGGGTGTAGTTTGAGTCCCTACGTAGATCCTTAGGTCGATGGTTCGAATCCATCTCGCGGGGCAATCTTTTGCTTCACACACCCCTTCAGAGAAAGAAGCTTGATAAATCAGAAGTTGATAATTAGATTATCTCCATATGATTGAATTTTTTTAAAAAATCTATTTTTGCATTTTGGCAACGATTATTTCTGTTTCATCTTGTAGAAGGATTCATAATAAAAGAATAAAAATTCTAACCTTTCTAAAATTCTTTGATCCTGATTTGGGAAATTTGCTTATACAAAATAAAATAATATCTATCAGGTTTCAATTTAACTACTGCTCATATGGTAAAAGGTATCAGATGCATCGGCCGGGAATCGAACCCGGGCCGCCCGCGTGGCAGGCGAGCATTCTACCACTGAACCACCGATGCGCCTTGCTAGGAAGTAGAGCACAATGTGATTCGATTTATCTTGCAGACGACAAAGGCGTAAAATATATCTTCACATTGCGAAGAAGAAACAAATGATGAATATCTAAGATCTTCAAATTTTTAGATTATTTACAGACTAAAAATTATGGTTCAGATTCTGAAATCTCATTCATTAAAAGTCATGATAAGTGGCCAACTTGTTATGGATTATTAAGTTACTCTGATGTATGATTTCACTTTCTGTAACAAAAAAAATGCTTACTTACCAAGTTGTCCATCATTATTTATAGTTATGTTTATATCTATCTATTATTCTGTTCATGTCTATCTATCTATCATTCCCTTCATACATATCTATCCCTCTATGAACTATCTATTAACTGAAGCGCAAGCGTGCGTTCAAAATAGCAGGTTGACTCGGTGATTGAATTGCCTTCGAAAAGTTTCATATCTCATTTTCAATTCATTTCTTTCTCCGCCGGGCGATTTCACATTCCCTAGCGCACTAGTTTCTTTATTTGCCTATTATGGTTCCATTTAGACGATTATACACAGCTTTTCTTTCTCTTCACTACAATTCCAGTACCGGGCGAATATATACAGCTTTTCTCTTTTAAAACCTACCGAAAATGAAACAAAAATCGATTTTCTTGCTTCTGTTATGAAGTAAGAAGCCAACATTTTTGTACAAAATAAAATTTGATTCATCGATAAAATCAAGACGGTCAGTGAGTGAAAAAAATGAAAATAGATAAGAGAATTCTCGATGGAAAAACATTGTATTAATAATGCTTTGAATAAATTGTTTTGTTTTAATCATCTTACCTGGCTTATATATCTTATTAGTTCCAACAACTTTGCCGGATGAATAGCTGAACACCGATAATGATTGTAATGAGTAAATGAGGGAATAATCATGTGCGTCGGGGAAAAAAGAATTTTTTTACGGATTACTACCAACCATAAATAGAGAACCGGTACGGACGAATATAACTTGCCAAGAAAAAAATTACTGGCATGATTATTTTCGTCAACCTTGCAATGGCGCATCAGGGTCTGGCCATTTTGAATGGCTAAAAGTGGCAAAATCTTTTTTTAATGCTCCTAATAATGTAGTTTTGAGATTCAAAATTGTAGACCATCCAGAACAAATACAAAACTGTTTACTTAATATAGGATAGTTTTTTTCATCTTTTTTCTCACGAATACGAAAAAAAAATTCAAAATATTTTCAAGATTTACTCTAATCAAAAATTGGAGTTACTTTCAACAGTCAGTCGACTGACTTAAAATTTTATTGACCTTATAACCTATAGAAAACATGATTCATTTTGATTATGGCAAAATATTTCAATTGTGAAAGAATGTCTGGCATATTCATTTTATTCAATCGTTCAATTCCAGTGAACATAATAGAAAATCCTTAACTTAGAATCAAAATTTCTTACCAAAATTCTAAAATAAATCCAGCTTTACTCTACATGAAAATTTCCTCAGGCTAAATACAACTTAGAAACAGTGGTTCCGATTGGAATTCAGCAGACGTCGTTAAGACAGATGCAATGTATTTTTAAAATACGGAATTCTTTTTGACAAGTGACGAAAAAGTTCAATAAGTCAAGCCAAGCAATAAAATCTATTTAAAATTCAAAACATTAACATTATATTCACAGTTAGTAGTGTAACACTTATATTAACAAGACAGTAAACCAATCGAAGTGAATTCCAATTGGGACCACCATCGGGAAGTTATGCCAATGATATTTATTTATGCCCTTAAGCTAAGTTGAGATTGATCGGATTTTAATTCTTCGACAACTGTAAGAAAAAAATCGAAAGAAACAAGTCATTATCAATTGACAATGCTTTAGTAAGACACTCCAGATAATATTTATTTCAAGTTTATTTTGAATTCTGAAAGATGTGGTTTAAAGCAACTAATTGGAAATATTGTGAATGAGTATGTTTGTAAAGCAATAAATAAATGAGTGAATGGCTATAAAACGTACTTTATTTGGTTATGGGTGAAAAAAACTTGGTGGTTACGAGCAAAATAAATTAGAAAAATAAATAAGATGAAACCGCATCAAAAAGTTGTGCATGAAATTAGATGCTGTTTTCGAACTAAAAACGAGATAAACAGTTTTGAAAATCTTTAAAATCATAAGAAATCTATATCGATCATTCAATGACTAAAAATCGACTGTTTAATTAGATTCTGAATCGCGTATCTGCAGTAAAGCGGTCATTTCGTTAGTCTAATAGTTACTATGTATGATCCCGACTTCTGTAAAAAAATGTATAATTAGTCGGTCCATGTTTATCTATTCATCATCATATCTACTTAGAACCATAAAAGGTTAATTTTTTTTTCGTTTTCAACTAGCAAAAGCGCGAGTTGAGTTTAAAATGGCAGTTGGGCTCGGTGATTGTTATGCACTCGAAAAGTTCAAATTCTGATTTTACACATTTCCCTTTTCTGGTGCACAATGGATAAAGAATCAAGCTATTAAACTTGAATATTATTCTCATGGGTTGATGACAAGAAGTGGCTGACTAAAAAGTAATCAATTAAGTTCATTTGATTGATTCAAAAAGAACTCCATGTGCCATGACTGCACGTGTATCATCGAAAGGATTCTGAGCGAAGAAAATTTCATTTAACTGAAATAAAACGTTCATTTAATTGAATTGTTCGAATTAAATTATACTTTCTTGAAAACTTACAAGTTGATTACAAAAACAATTTCGAATTTTAATTTCTTATTTATAACGAAAGAAAAGGGTTGTGGAATCAAGCAGAGATGGGAGAAATGAACAAAGGAACAAAAATTCCATCCAGTATAAAACCTCGAGAGAAGTAGAATGAAAAACAAAAGGAAATTCACTCAGCAGAAAGGTTAAAAAAAACTTACTCTAATCAGGGGGATGCTGCTTCGTGTAAACCAGAAAGCTTTAAGATTATGACTTCAACGACTTGGACTGTGGATCAAAGGTCTATTCTTTCACTTCGAAATGAGATGGAGACAATTATTCATGATTTCAATGACGGTATTTTGGATTCTGCTGCTCGATGCAACATAGAAATTTTCGTCCAACACGTGTTAACGAAATATCGGTGTACCTAAAATAGTTCACGTTTTGTTCGATTCAAGTCTAGCCTCAAGTACCACTAATATAAGGAAACCAACACGAGTAGAAAGAGTTATATCTAAAAGAAGAAACGTTTTTAAATACCATTACATTGTATTGCACTTAGGAGATACTAATCACAATAAAATAACTGAAAAGTATAACACAAATCATGTACCAAGAGGAAGACTTTACGAAGGATTTGGAGGCCCTGAAAAGGGCCGTTTGATATTTTCTAGTTAGGAAAAGAATTCAAGCTCTCTCCCCACGGATACGGCGGGCCAATTGGATGTCTTTGGGCATGATGGTGACCCTCTTAGCGTGAATGGCACACAAGTTGGTGTCTTCGAAAAGACCGACCAAGTAAGCCTCGCTGGCCTCCTGCAAAGCCATCACAGCAGAACTCTGGAAACGGAGATCGGTCTTGAAGTCCTGGGCGATCTCACGGACCAAGCGCTGAAAAGGGAGTTTCCTGATGAGAAGCTCAGTGGACTTTTGATAACGTCTGATTTCACGGAGAGCCACAGTGCCGGGCCTGTAACGATGGGGCTTCTTTACTCCACCGGTGGCTGGAGCGCTTTTACGAGCGGCTTTCGTGGCCAGCTGCTTACGGGGAGCTTTTCCTCCGGTGGATTTACGAGCAGTTTGCTTAGTACGAGCCATTTCGCCGAGAGTTGCGGTTGACTTAGGTTACTGTAAGTGTAGAAACTGAGATTCACTACAGGGGATGGACACGACCTTTATACTGACGGCTACTACTGCTGATTTTGTAAATACCGCGCGCGATAAATATTATACAATAGTCGCCTTTTCATTGGTCAATAAATAAGACTTGCTATCACGTGGTATGTTCCCTACTACGTCCGCATAACTCATTGTCCCATTGTATATAAACCTCGCGCAAATTTTCAAGGTACATCTTCATCTGATTTACTCAGCGTATCATTATGTCTGGACGCGGTAAAGGAGGAAAAGGTTTGGGAAAAGGAGGCGCCAAGCGTCATCGTAAAGTACTTCGTGATAACATCCAAGGTATCACCAAGCCAGCTATCCGTCGTCTGGCCCGCAGAGGTGGTGTGAAACGTATCTCTGGCCTCATCTATGAAGAGACCCGAGGTGTGCTGAAAGTTTTCCTCGAGAATGTCATCCGTGATGCCGTCACCTACACCGAGCACGCCAAGAGGAAGACTGTCACCGCTATGGATGTAGTGTACGCCCTGAAGAGGCAAGGCAGAACCCTCTACGGTTTCGGAGGTTAAACTCCTTACATTTTCTCAACGGCCCTTTTAAGGGCCCCTCACTCACTTCGATTAGTTCTTCTCAGCCATCTCACGATATGCTCAGTCATCTGCAACGTTTTAAAATTATTTATAGCTAATTTAAATTTTTTTAGTCAATTCCACTTTGTCTGAATTATATTTTCCTATTTGATAATTGTCGATTTGCTCTATCGAATACTTATTCACCTACTCGACTTGACACCAGTCGCTGGGTCGGAACGGATCTTTTATTAACTTCATACAGAAATGACTGTATAAAATCTCACTGAAGTCACCCTCATCCGAGGGTACTGGAGAAAAATTTGATTAACGCCTCGTGGCGATCTGGAAGTCCGGTATCCCAATATGCCCAAATTGTAAGGATACGAAATCCAATTCGTAACATGGTCTTGATTAATACTAGGAAGAAATAACTGATTTCAAATCTGAAAGAAATTAGTGCACTGGATACATTCATAAATATTTTTGTGCCTAGTATTAACTGGTTCGAATGAATCTGACCTTCGTTTATTCTGGGAATGTTTTTGAGAAAGTAGATTCTATAAAGGAAGCTAGTGACTTGGCTCTAAAGTGGGTGATCGATTTACAGTGTACGTGCGGTCCAGAACCGGGCCCAGGTTTTGAGACCCTCTGTTCACGTATTTATTTTGATATAAATATCTGGGTGATCTTTCGGAAAAGACTTCCATGCTATTTTAGCTGTTAAAACCATTAACTATATTTTCTACGGAAGGATTGTTTTTTCCCTTCACCTTCAAGAAAATATTTTCAGCATAGAAATTCATATTTACATCCGATGGTACGCAGCATTTCCCAGCAAAAGCATAACTTCAATTTAATGACAAACCGGGAAAAAAATTGGGATTAAAGAAAATAATTGTCAAAAATATTAGTTTACAATACTTCATTTAATAAAAGATTAATAGAATAACTACTTTCAAATTCATGAAAAAAATTTCCTGGCCTAGTAGTAGTGGTAGGGAACTGGTGTCGTGCTGGTTTTTTCAGTCTACATTGTTTAATAAGAGAAAATTATTGTCATCATTGTAGTGGATGGGAAATAATTCTGTAGAGTACATTTGCAGCCCCCCCCCCTGGATCAGGCGTGAGGGGCTTTAAAAGTTGGTATCTTATAAATCAATAAAGGATAATGGTGCTGTACAATTGATTCATGTTATTCCAATTATGAAAAGATGGTATTATTCTTCGCTGGTAACAGGTTGCTCCGCACCTATCATGGAAAAGTGACTGCGGACACCCTTGTGATGTGTCTGTCTGTCTGTCTGTCTGTCTGTCTGTCTGTCTGTCTCTCTCTCTCTCTCTCTCTCTCTATATATATATATATATATATATATATATATATATATATATAAGTGACAGACAAATTTTTTAAATGTTTTGTGTTTAAAAGTGGTAAAACTTTCTAAACTATATATATATATATATATATATATATATATATATTCCCTAATTTTGGACTAATGTATACCAATAATATGCATTCATGTTTGAAGTGTCATGTCAGTCAAATATATTGCATCATTAAAAAGCACTGTACTGACTAATAATAGTTAATTTGATGCTAAAGTAAGTATTCTAAAACCGAGGCCTTGTACTAAAATTCATTATGTCCCTGCAACGGCCTCATTGTGTGTAAATCAATAATTAGGAAGAAAAACTATTTCTATATTAGTCCTTCTTCATAACAATTGATTATGGGTGTCTATTTATTACTAATCTTCCTTTTTCATCAAATCTCACTAAATATTGGAAGGGGGCCAAGGAGCATCAGAAGCAATTTGGTGGAGGGCAGGGGCAGCTTTCTAGAAAGGGTAGGGATGTCAAATTAGCCATTTTGTGGCTAGGTCTAGCCGATTTTTTTCTATTTAGCTAATAAAAATCCGCAACCGTAGCCGAAAAATTTGGCCGTTAACAAAAAAAAAAAAAACGATTTCATTTCATTTCATAGCTAACTCAAAACATATATATTCAATATTTTGGGCATTAAGTCAGACGGGGGAAAGAAATGATTCAGCCGATTTTAGCCATTTGTAGGCAGTTTTAGCTTAAAAAAAATCAAATTGGTGTCAGCAACGCCAAAAAAGGGCATTTCACTACATATGTTTTTATCGTGAGGTTGCAAAGTTATAGTGAAGCGGGAGGTACTGAGGAGGGGGGATAAAGAAGTGGAAAAGCCTTATCGTCATTGCAGTCAATATTTAAAGTATCTCTGAATATGACATGAAGACAATCAGGTATTATTTCTCAAAAGATGGAGGCTAAGATAAAATGAGAAAGGATTTATCTCTTATCAATTTGAAGAACTTTTTCTATCGCCTCAAAAGGCAGTTTCTCAGTGACAAGCTGCCTAGATTCGTCAAAAAACATAACTTGAGCAAACCTGAGCAATCGTGCTCGAGAAAGTTCCAAGTTTCCAACAAGCGCTTACTTCTGAAAATTTCTGAGGCTTCCTGATCTAGAACGAAACACATGGAAAAATCACCTATAGTTGAAACTGTCTCGGAAAATGGTTAAAATCGCTGAAGTATTTCATTTCCAGCTAACTTAATGGCTGAGTTTTTTAATACACTCATTTGAAGTCCACTTGTGAGATGAGATGACTAAGATTCCTAAACAAATCATCAATGATGAATGAAACGTTTACTAATTATTAAAATAAAAAATAACCAGATTTTCAGCTATCGTAGATTTCTGTCGAATAAATTGTAAAAAGAAAATGAGTCAGATCTGAAAAATGGTTCATTTGACAACACTAGTTTATCTACAACGTAACACGACTTTTCAATTCATGCAAGAACATTTTGTCATGTTCAATGACTCACCAACCCTTCGTCCAATCAGTGGTTTTCAGTGGAAGATCAAAAGACGAAAGATTTTATTTTGAAGTGAAGTTGTTTTTACAGTTATGACAAAAGTTTTACTCGAAAATGTTGATTGAATAAATATTTGATTCAGTATGTCTTACTCTTTCTTTTTTTTCACAGCTGTCTTTGTGCGAAGCAGGCAGGGGTGCAACTATCCCCATGCTTGCAGTGCCCCTAAGGGAAGCCAGGGCCTCCAAATCCCAAGCAAAGTATCGACAATATTATAATGCCTTTCTTACATTGATTGTTAGCTACCTTGCCTCATTAGCCATTGCTAACGGTGATCCTCATGAAGTGGCCGACCCTCTGTATACGTCCATGAAATTTGTTTATATTCTTGTACCATGTACATATCACCTGAACAATCAATATTTTACTAAACTTAACAGAATATATATATATATATATATATATATATATATATATATATATATATATTGTGTTTCGGTGTATTACATCTCTTCAGTGTGGCTATAGACTTTCCATTATCCTGTAGTAATGTTTCCATTATCATATATTGAACATACAAAGTGTGGCCCTGAATTCCTTCGTCTTCGGCTGCAATTCCGTGTACATTCCCTATTTCTATTACTGGTTACTAGTCCATGACATATTGTTTTACTAACAGTTATAAGTGTGAACAACAGGCTCGAATGATGGCTGCTATTGATACTATAAGTTTAAAAGATATGGAAGCAAGGGAGAAAGGAAAGTCAGTAGTTTTTGATAAGAGAGTAAAAAAGGGAGATGGGGAAGGGAATATAGTTTAATAACAAGATAGGAAGGGAGAGGGGGTGATGGTTACTACTGATGCTATAATTATGACACACACATCATCATCATCATCATCAGCCATAACAGGACCACTGCTGGAAAGAGGTCTTCTATGCTTACCGCAACTAAGTTAACCATGTCTACCAGCAAGTCTTTCTATCTCATCTCTCCATCTTACGTCTGGTCTTCTACTGCATTTGCTCCCCCTGGGGCATCAATAGACTAAGCTGTAATCCTTCCTTTTTGCTATGTGTTCTGTCCATCTCGATTTTTGACCCTTAATCACTTATGGTATGGCTGGTAACAGACCATTTTAAAGATGTAGAAGAGGGTTTCCACAAAGGACTAGCATAGCTATTCACACAGTGCATATGAGAAAGTGATGTGCCTCAAAACATCTGTCTAGGAATAGTGACTCTACTTCATGACTGACATAACTCTTATCGAATCACCATAACTCCAATATTGGCCTGACCAACCGGCCAAAAAAAGCCACATATTCTTCTTTCTTAGAGTGTGTGTTTGTGTGTGTCCCCAAGCACTCCTGATCACTTTTGGGGGGCTGCAACCATGATAATAAGTATATCAATAGTCACTCAGCTTCGTCTCGGGGGAGCAGTAAGCCCCAGGGCAGTATCGTCCCATTACACTAAAAGGAATGGGTCGGGCTTACTCTGACGCCTTTGAAGCTTTTTTTCAACTTTTTACCCGTACTGGGACCCCACATTTAGTGGACCTTGTGTCACATCTTGCTCTCTTGGGGTTGAGAGTAAATACGATAATCAGTTGAAAGAAACTACTTCCTAGACAGCCTCATTGTTTCAGATCACCATTCGATGAATATAACAGATTTATTATTATCACATGATGAGTGTCCATCCACATTACTGACAAACAAGTCCTACTGTCTCGGACACGTAACAGACACCTCCCAAGCACTTGATGCCCTGGCGACTGACCGTGTAGCCGGTACTTAGGACCTGCACTATACGCATGTGTCTATCCATGTACACAGAGCTTTTCCAAACTTTAAAGATATTTTTTGTGACACATTACCCAAGTTATTTTTTAATTTTTTTTAGCCAAGCCAAATATATAATGTCTCCCCAACAGTTCAAGTGACTTGAGGATAGTATCATCTTAAAGATATACAACATTATATTTGATTTTTGTGATACACCTTGGGATTATCGGCGATAAGCCAAAGAGTCACGGCACACACGTAGGAAAGCTCTGCATGTACGTGTACGTCCTTATGCCTCACTTATCCAAGCTTGTGACTTGAACTAAAACCTTGTTTGTCCAAGGAAGATAACTCTTGATTGATTGGCGCCATTCGTGTGAAGCTAAACAAGAATGTTGAGTAGCGATGGAGGCGGTCGACGTTTTTCCTATTATTATAATCACCGACCTCCGTCCGTTCAATGGGTCTTGGCCACTTTTTCATGTGGCACGGCCCTCGGACTTTTGCTCCAGAAACTCCAAGGTATATCAAATAATTAATAGCCTTTTTCGTTCCGGTCCAAAGTGAACATAAATTCTTAATAATTTGTCATGGGCCTTTTCATTATTGAAAAAAAAATCGCTTTGTAAATTGTTGCTCCAAGTTAATTAAAATTTGGATTTTTTTGCTTAAAAAAATGAATATCATCGAAAATAATTAATATATTCTGTGTTTAAAAAAAACAAAACAGTTTTGATTTTTCTTGAATTTTGTTGTTCACAAAAGAAAGGAAGTTTTTTTTGCTTGTTTCATATCACGTTCTGAACCTTATTTTTTTTTCGATAAAAAAGTAAAATTAATAAATGTGAAAAAAAATAATTTTGATTAGACGTGTAAAAAAATAAATTCACTTGTAGAAGAAAAAAAAAATTTTTTCTTTAAG
Source organism: Thysanoteuthis rhombus (assembly GCA_963457665.1). NCBI lineage: Eukaryota > Metazoa > Mollusca > Cephalopoda > Oegopsida > Thysanoteuthidae > Thysanoteuthis > Thysanoteuthis major. Next base: position 2,610,532 of record OY735216.1, read on the forward strand.
TACGTTTTACGGTAAGTCAGTCATGTGACCACGATGCTTCGATTTGTAAACAGTGCAAATCGGATCCTATATTGAATCTTGTTCAATTATATTGGACCAATTTTGACTTATTCCAAAAAAAAGGCCCCTTTTTGCGTCACACTAAGTGACCTCGCCTACACCAATTCTTTCTACTGATATAAACTATTATTCAAAGAAATAACAATATGAATTATGCTTCACATTTGTATTTCTTTCATGTATTTTATTTCACACACTCGCTTACTCAATGTTCAAGAAGGATACACAAAATTTGTGCGCCGTTTTTAACATCGATTGAGCGGTTGTGTGACCCTTTCACAATAAACATTTGGAACTTCCTCCCCCCCCATTGTGCCCCCCCCCATTTTTATTGAGACAAAATAAATACAAATACGGGGTTTTAATTTAATTAAAACAATCTACATAACCCAGTGTAAATTGAACTTTTGAAACGAGTCAAAATTGAAGTCCTTTTTTTTCCATTTAAATGAATTTCCTTTTTTTTTAATTATTGCATTTTTAAAATTTCTTTTTCTTCAACAATCTGGAAAAAATTTTGCTTGCATTTTCTTGAATTTATTTCCCTCAAAAATGATTTTAAATGTTAAAAAGATAACATTAACTTAAGGTTAATTTTTTAAAATCTTTTAAAGAAAATTAAGTTTGATTTTCATTTATTTGTTATGTTTTTAAGTTTATAAATTCTTCTGTGACCAGAGCAAATGTCAGAGAAAGGTAAGTCACAGTGTAGATTTACAGAACTTGGGTTTCTGGGTAGGAAATTGAATCAAAGGGAAAAAAAATGATAATTTTAATAAAATAAGTAATTGGAATAATCAACATTGTCAACATTTACTTTATTAGAATGTTACAATGGTTCATGTTGGGAATAAAAATGTTCCCAACAAATGTGGGGGGCCTGTAATACATAATTTTTATTTCTCGGGTTTTTGGCGATGCAAGAGAGATAAAACAGAATAACAAGACAGAGCGTTGTAGATTAACAAGAGAAGTTTAATAGACTAGAAATGAAGAGACAAACGTAATATAAAGGAAGGAGGAACAGTTTGATAAACAGAGCTCGATCCAGAAAGAGACCACACTACAGTTCTACACGACAATTATTGTAACACATTTATACAGGAAAGAGGCTGGCTATTTCTTACATCTTAGGGATCCACTGGTATTAACGCTCTGTTCTGCCCTCGTACTCCAGAAATCATAGACTGCAGAAACTAGCAGCTTCGCTCTCCTCATGAGTGTGTGTCCTCTGTTTGATCTTTTCTTCTTCTTTCCTATTTCTCGATACCTAGAGGAGCCATCCGTATTCCATTAGTAATCAAGACATCTGCTCCTAAACAAAGTTTTCTCATGGGAGACACATCTCCAGTCCCAAACCTGAGCAAGAACCAAACAATACAAAACTTCAGAGTCCAACTGGCCACACCCTTTTTCTTTTTTCGGCCCCCCAGAAAAACAAGACCCCCCCCCCGTGTCCCTACTTCTGACTGTGACCTCTGAGGCACTGTGAGATCTTCTCTTGTGTCCCTGGCTCAAGGGCTATCATAACACCAATGATCAATTCTAACTAGAAATGGCCTCACACTGTATTTGATACAGGTCAGATTTTTTAAATTTAACCCTCAGGACATTCATGCTGCCCTTGTCCTCCATTAAAAACATGTTCTGGGGTTCAGGTGTGATGAGAAATCAAAATATCAGAAATTTTGTATTTCAATAATTTTACCCCAAAGCAGAAGAGTTAACATTTATCCAAAGAGCTGTGTGGTTAGTTATTAAGTAAATGATGGTCACAAGTTGTCACTACAGGCCTCTTCCATAATAATGCGGTTCATTATAGCACGATTTGCGATATAATACAGGTGGATGGAGGACTCCAAAATTTTAATCTAGTTTTAAAATATAGCTAGATCTATCTAAAGAAAAGTTAAATGGACAAGCCTGGTTATTGCTGCTCAGTTGGCTTTTTTTTCTTTTTTTTTTTTTTTTGACCCCCAACACCTGCGTCATAACATGGGACACCTGTATTAGCAATGGATTTCTACCTGGGCTGAAATGCATGACTACCAAAAGATTTTATTGAACATCCATTCTCTTCTGGAATTAACATTTCCTTATCTTTGTTTTTCCAGTGTTTGAAGCGGGTCAAATGCAGCAGCAATTGTTGTTTGAAAACTTCACCCTGATTAAAACATTTCTCTCAGCGATTGTCAGTGGTAAGTGTCTTGGTGGTATAGAAAAATAAATTTTGTTTTTGATCACAATGTTCCAACAGATTTCTCTTTTGGTTTTTTTCAGGTCTATGCTGTATCCAGTAAGCCCTAAGCTATTTACCAAACTTAGCTAGATCTGGCACAAGGCCTCAAGTATAGAGCACCCAGTGAGGACTAAACTCATTACTCAGTTAGGATCACTTTAACCCAGAGCTTTCCAAACTGTATTGCAACACTTCGGTGTGTCACTGATGATTATCATACTAAGTCAATTTTCATTGAATTATCTTTTTATGTATATTTTGAATTATATACTCAGTTTGGCTAACTACACTAATATAATATGTCGCAAAAATTTTTTTTTTTCTAAAAGAATATCTCCAATGACAAAAGTTTGAAAATCTCTACTTTAATCATTTGAACATCATCCCGCACAAGCTCTGGCAATTAGATATCTTCTTCCCTAAAGCAGGGAGAGAAATGCTTTGATTTATTGGCAAAGTTAAGATATTGTTTGCTCATGTGAATGCAGAAATTGCATATTGAGTTCCATTCAGTGTTTTATCACATTCGATTTCATACTTCAAAAGGCTGTTTGCTTGTAACGTGCATATAAGGGTACGCCAAAAGTGGAGGAAGAATGACGGCTTAGAATGTGTTGTTAGACATTGTTTCTCCCTTAGTTTTGGCAATTGAACATCCTCACCCCCTCAAACAGTCTGGGAGAGGAAGATGTTAAAGTAATCCCTCAGTTGTAATTATGTGTGTGACCATCTTGCTAACACCCTGGGGTGTATCTCCAGTCTTGAAGTTGGAACTGTAATTTACCTTTACCTGACATTTACCTGACCACACAAGTTTAGAAACTCCTAAACCCTTTATCTGCATGAACTGTAACATTGAGAAAACTAGCCACATTAGTTCCAAAAATAGACAAAAAATGGAGATACAGAGTCTAGAAAAATTCTACTTCTTTTCAGATCCAATTAATGTTAAGTTTATGACACAGATCATCCTAAAAAAACATTGATATCTGCATATTGCACTCCTTCCATTTACCTGTCACTTTAAAAGTCCCGCATAAACCTCTCATTGTTCTGTCCCCTTTTTACTACCTGACATCTTGTGTACACCGATTTTGATTTATGTATGTACAAACCTACATACTCATACTTATACATGATCATATACAATTACAAATGAATTGTATGCACTAATATCCACTTTTATATCTCCAACAAATAAGAATTGTATTCTAACTACATAATGAACCAATCTTTGAAAGAGTATTTTTTTCCCCTTTTGACCCAAGATGAGGACGAAAATTTGAACAAAACTTTACTTAATGTATCATTTTAGTTTATACATATCTATAACAACTACATTCTTTGTTACTTTAAATACTTGTTCTTATTTCCACACGCAAGTTTTATCTGCATCTTCTCCATTTCATTTGCAACCTTTATTCACTGCTGCATGCTTTATTTACTGTTTTATGCATTCATTATTACAATCTTCTTTGCTGACAAATCAAGAGAAAGAAAAGCAGAAGAAATCTTCTTCACACGCATGTAAGCCATTATTCTTTTTATTTCTCTTAATCAGCAGCAATTGCAGAACAAGCCAACACAATTCCAATACTATTACTGCTACTATCATCAGTCATCATAATTTCTACTATTCAGTTTTTTGTTAGAAACTAAACTCCAAGTAATTACTTAAATATCAATTGTAAACGTGGTGGGGTTAAGTCCTAAGGCAATTGATGAAGTCAAAATTATACCTAATTAATTTAATCCGACTCTGTTTCAAATATAACTCTTAAAATCTCCTCCTGATGTACGATGAGTTCGATTGGGGTCTGGGACTATTTTTGTTAGAGTTTTCTCATTGTGAATGGAAGTTGATGTATGATATTTTCCTTTCTTTTCTTATCTTTTACCTTTGCTATCATAGATGAGTTATGTCCCTTAGTGTGGCCAATTGCAAACACACATTGTGAATTATTATGTATGGATTATCAATAAAAAAAAAAGTATAGCTTATACCAATTGAGACTTTGTATTAACATCTAATTTGTACTCGATTTTGTTTGAAATGAAATCTTTCTAACCAAGGCTTTCGTGTTTTGTTTCTTTTTCCAGGAATGTTTGTCTGCAGCATTTTGAGCATGTTGCCCCACACCAACCAAATGCTGAGGGCAACCATGAGTTGGTACCCCCTAAACTTTGAGAATAGAAGTTATACTTCTTGTGCTCTTGGGGGAATATTTTTGGGCTCAGGAATGGCTCTTTCAGGAGCAGTAAGTAAAAATTAAAGTTTGGCTTTTATTGAACAGTGAAGCAATAATTTCACTAGACTTGAATATAAAATTTTCCTTGTTAAGAAACAATAGCAATGGCTACTCTGTCTATTGCATCTCTTCTTTCAAACTTTTGCGATGAGAAAAATTTGTCCCAGATTACACTTGTAAAATGTGATGCTCCATTTTTAATATTGAGTACGTATGGGAATAGACTGTTTTGATATTCATTGTATTTTTACTCCATTCGATGTTGAAAACAGAGGATGAATAAAATGAATGTAAAAAAAAAATTATTTCAATACAGATATTTAACTTTTCACACACTTGAAAAAAAAAACGAATTTCGACAATGAAATTCGAATCCATCACGAGATTTTTTCTTTCAAGGGGGAGATAATCGATCTTTTCAAAGATGGAAGTCACCATTTTTTGTGTGACATCTTTGACAAAGCTGAGAGAACCATTATAAATTGAACCGTGTACATTCGTTTTCAGATCTTGAGGTACACCAAGAATAAAAGTAAAAGCAATATAAGAATATATAAAAATATTTCACCCCTGCAGTATGAGCTTTGACTGAATCCAACCTTCATTTCTGGAAATTTTTCATTTTTGAAAGTGAGTGGAGGCTATAAAGTGGGTCTTCAATTTACAATGTACGAAGAAAGATTGTTGAAAAAACAAATGAGATATTGATAGAATGACTAAAACTTATCTAATCCTATTCAGTATAAACTGTCAGTGCTATACTGATAAACTGTAAATTACAGTTAAAATGATGAAAAAAAAACAAAGAAAGAAACAAACGTAATTCTCTGTAGATAATACATTTCTGCAAAATGTTTGTTTATGTCTCAGCCAATGTTACCATGGGCAACTGATGTCATACTTTACCACTTTACTAAAAATCTGTATATCTATCAATATGAATAGCATTGTCATTGTGTCTTCTAAGTGTCACGCTAAACCAATCGATTTAGAAATTAATGACAAAGATCTTGCATGATTTGAACCTGGATCCAGTTGGTTGATAGTCAGAAATGATAAAACGGCACAAGATGGACAAGAGTGTAAAATGTCATTGTCATTGCTAGGATGCTTGCAACTATCTAGATGTCATTAGTCAACACCACTCACCAACATTTCCTTTGTCCCTCTTCTTAAATGCAATAATATTTTCTTTTTTAGATACGATAAATGGAAGTTGTTAAAAAGATATCCCTCACATCACTATATTGGATTGACATACAATACATACAATGATTGAGAGGATTTTTTAATGTTAAATTTAGTCCTGACTGTTCTGTTCCAAACAATTTCAATGAAGTTATATTATTCAATTCAAAATTATAAACAAGAAAAATGCGTGTGTGTGTGTATATATATATATATATATATATAGTTGAATTGAGTTGAGTCAGAGGAGAGCTTGAAATATGATGAAATTTTCTACACAACACATTCATGTTTCTGCCAGGTGAATGATTTGATTTATTTTAGATCCCTATTTTGGACATACGTTGGTGGGGGGAGGGTCTATTTTTCTAGGGTGAACTTTCCTCTTATTCTGTTTCTTTTTCCTTGTTTAGTTGTTTGTCACTGTTTGTAATGGTTTTCTCTTTTACATAGTGACAACACTTTATTATCTGGTTGTTATAAATTTGCTGGGTTTGCATAAAGAAAATAGTCGACTAATCAAATTTTCACAAATTTTAAGAATTTTCAAAAAAGAATGGCAACTCCATTTTTTATATATTTAATTACAATTGAAGAAATCTCTGTCGGTGTGTATGCACCACGATTACTCGACAACTCGACACTGTATGAAGTTTACATTCTCCAGATATATTGGTCAGCGCAGGAGGCAGTGCAATATTGAGAGTGAAGATTTTTGGAACTGCAGTTCTTGAAAAATCTAATTTCAAGATACTGTCTATAGTTTTGAGAAGGATCATTAATAATCGAAAGAATTTTTGAACAATTGAATTACTCCTTGTTGTTTGCGTTGTTAAAAAGTGCAGAGTTGACCCTATTGTGGCATCTGTTACTCAGCAGAGACAACCTATGGAAACCCAGACCTAAAATGGAGAAAATAAGATATCACCCGAATCCAATGTTATAGCATTGCCTCCTTTTGGAAACAATCCTGTTTACCACCACCATTGCCCTCAGAAACAACTCTTGAAGAAAGCCATAGAATGGATTGGCTGAAACGTCATGTTTATAGCACAAACAACAAGAGTTCAAAAAACTCTTTGAAATCTAATAAAAGATAAATTAAAAATTGCAGATTATAGATCTCTTTTTACTTTTTATTAATTATCTCCCTTGTCTTCACTCAATAGAATCATCTAAATTATGATATAAGATATCTAGATCTGAAGTGAAGTAAACAAAATACTTTGAAGCCGTAGTTTCGTATGACAGACGGAAAATTATCTTACATGACAATTATGGCAGGCTGCATTACACACAAAAATTTCCAGGCCTTTCTAAACATTCACTTTTGGAATAGGTACTGCCCTAGTCAGAGCAAATTTTCTAAAAATGACGAGAATTTCTTTTCTGTTTTTCAGTGTCCAACCACTTTGTTTGTTCAGCTTGGCTCAGGTGTTCCCAACGCAGGTCAGCATCGTTTTGTTTTTTTTTTGTCTGGTGTTGCCTATTCCATCTTTTTTGCTCTTTTCAAGTCTTAGTTTGATGCAAGATGTACATTTTTAATGAGCCTTGTTCTCTCTCTCTCTTTTTCTCTCTCTCTCTAATCATATTTTCGGTATTCTCGTTGCATACTAAAAAAGACTCATCTTTGGTTCGGTTTTGTGTACTTTTCCACACATTGAATCACTTCCCTTATATTTTTTCCTAATCAATTATACAGACATACCGTGATTAGTGCAGTTAATTCGTTCCAGCATTTTTTGTGCTGTTCAAAAAAATAATTATATTTTAATGTGTTTTTTTTTTTCCAGTTCATACTTAGCTTCATTAATTTCTACTGCAATGCCATAGCAGTACTGCGTAAAAAACACACCATTTAAGGTATTCTTGTGTTGTATTTTAGAAGCAGAGTTTTGTTTTATTTCTGATACAATAAGGAAAAATTGTTTGAGACTTTTAACATGGATTATCACTATCATAATATAACTGTATGTTCGTTACCCAGATGACTTAATTTCTGTAACAAAAATAAATAATTAAAAGGTCAGACCTAACTTCTATTTGAAAAGTCTTGCACCAGAGATATGAAAGAAAAATTGCTTCCGAAATTCAATATGATTTATTTTATGTATATTATAACCACCTGTTGATCCGTGTCAAGATGTCTGAAACAAAAATAATCATTGCATCAGAAATAAAACAAACTAGCATTCCAAGGGAAATTATGTATCACCACCATCTATATAAACTGTGTTTGGGGTGATCACTTGATGAGTCACTTCTCTTGCCTTTTGTTGGGCAATGATCACTAAAAACAAGCCAGCATGAACTAGTGACCAATTTAGCATAAACTTAGATTGCATATTGACCCCCCCACACACACACACACTAAAAACCTATTTTAGAGGGAATTTAAAAAAAAACAAAAAAATTCCACACATTGAGAGGAGTGTGTGTGCAAATTTCCAGTTTTACTATGAACAATAAGAGATGGATAAATGTCAGAACACATGAAGAACCTAAACCCAGCTACAGAGATTAAACCGATCCGTTGGGGATAGCGGTGATTAAAAATTACCTTTACAATACAACATAGGTAAAATCTAAAGGGAAGTATTTGATGCAATATTTTGAAACTGATACTCAAGTAAACTAAATCCAAGGACTCATTTTTTTGCCTATGAATAATTAGAAACTGTCAACCATGTGCTATCTGTCAAGATAAGTTTTTTTTTTTTTCATTCAAGTTGGTCTGGCTGGCTATGTATGTATCAGGCACACAGGTTGCACCAATTGAACTGGAAATTTCAACATTTACTCCTTATTTTGCCTAAAAAAAATTGTTTTAATTGTTTTATGAAAATCTCTGGGATTCTAATCTTGTTATTTCTTTTGCAGTCTTGGTGCTTGCGGGGGGATATTGTGCGACGGTTGTCTTTGATGTCTCAAGACCAGTCATTGGGAAATTCTTATTCCGGAGAAAATGTCTTTTACCTTTTTAGTAAGATTCTTTTGAATTATTTCCTCTGTCATCACAATGTTGCATATAGAATGTTTCTGTTGTAAAACATTTTCATATCTTTGTTTGTGCAAAGGTTTGCAGGAAGGATTTAGTTGGGATTTTTGCTTTCCTCTGATAATATGGGGGTTGTGGAGAAATCTACAACAATTTTGATTGGTGATTCAAAATTCTTAGGAACTGGTTGTCTCTTTCTTTACACCCCTAAATGTTCTGTCTGTGGAAATGAGAACCCAGTTATTCCCTTTCTCTCGAGTCCAGTTGGGGCTTAATATATGAACTAACGCCAAAACTTAGATTTCTACCTTTTACCATCATTTGGAGAAACATGTTCAATAATCATCTGCTAAGATCCCTGAAAAAAAATCGCCTCATTTTATCATTTAGTTGGAAAAAAATTGTGCTTTTTTCAGCAATAAATCCAGAAAGGTTGCTATTTTATTTTAATTGAGATATAATAAATAAAAGATAGATTCAAATTAAGGTATTTAAACCATAATATCACCAAAATGCTCAGTTTGAGAAGCCCTTTACAAGCCAAGGAAGGCCTATCTATTGAATAATGGAATGAGAGGAAGGTAAGATGATGGAAAAATATATAAAAACTGGGACTGGATTATTTCAACATTTGTGCACCAAGTTACAAAACTATCAAATTTCCTGAGGAAATAAAGGTTTTATAAATTTGAAAGCACAAAAAATTACTTGCAAAAGTGTTTTTCTATCTTTTTAAAGGTAGATCAGAATGTAGTACCTGTTATTGTAAGCTCAATGAAGAGCACTATATACATGCATATTCATATAACTTCCTGAGACTTCTATCATCACTTTTGGAAGTTGAGACAAAAAAACCCCTAAAACCAAAGATCCTTATGCACACTTGCACATTCTCTTGCTCTTTATCCCTCACCTTTTTTTCTCTCTCTTCTTCATGTTCCCTCTTTTCTCTTTATTACTCTCTCTTTCGTTCTCTCTTCTTCACTCTCTGTGTTTTACTCTCTTCTTTCTGTCCTCTTCTTTTTCTCTATGTAGTTAGGACAACAAAGAAATATATTTACTTTCATGGCAGACCAACTGTAAAAATGTAATGACTTGGCAACATTTCATTTATCAATGAACAAAACTTTTATTATCAACATGCTACTGAAATACATATTCCTCATATCTGTTGAATGTTAAAACCTAATAATAGTAAGACCTTGTATTAACAAAATATCAATTTCATATTTTTCACTGCACTGGTTTAAAAGAAATTCATTTTTTACTCAACTTGATTATTTTAATATAGAAACAGCAATAGGTTTCAAAATTGGCTGCATTATTTAGATTTTGTTGTCTTGAATGTGTTTAAGGAATTTGAATTTGAAAGTATTTTTTAAAACTTTATGAATTCCTAGCAGTTAATCAAAACAGAATCGCCACTTGCTTATATTTCAATAGATTTTTGCTGAATATTTTAATGCTAACATGAGAGTAGACAAGGAAATTCCAGAACTGTAATTCCATAATTTTAGTAATTGGTTTGCTCAAACCGGTGCATCACTGGTTGGTCCCATAACCTGGAGGTTGTTGAGATGCCGTGATAAATTTCGGTCTTTTTTGTAAGTCCTCACTATAAGCTGATAATTTCTAAGAATTCAAAAAGTTAAGATGCCTTTTCTTTTTCTCAACAATGAGAAACTTATTTGTGGCATTAGTCTGGGGTCATATTTTAACTGCACTTATTGTAAAAACGGTTTTTGATTAAATATTGACTCCATTATTGAAACCTTTACTAATATCATATTAAAATATTCACCTTGATTTTGTTGTTTCTTTCACCTCACTTTTCAAAAATGACATTTCACATGATGTATATATTTTTTCTTTCCAGTCTACATCGCTGGATGCTAACTCCTTATTTTAATCTTGCCCTTCCAATTGCTGTCATCATGGCCACTGCAACATTTTCCTTAGAACTCTGGAAACCTTCTAAAGAATCTCATCCTGTAAGTAGAGAAATTTTAATTCTTAATTTCATAAACTGCTTGATGCCATTCAAAATTACAAATGAATTCTTCTGGGAATAATATCGAACAGAATGGAACTTTTTTGTGTATAGAATAGAAAAAGGAATCAAACAATTACCTAAAGGTTAAAGGAAGTAACTTTGATCAGAAGCTGTTCCCCTTTATGGTACCATTCAGTTTTTAAATTATGAATTTAAGAGTTTCTATTTTGTTTGTGAATTTGGCAACACAAGGCCATCATCAGGTACGTGTTTATCTGCTGTAAACAAACCCAAATAGAATGTTTCCATAATCGTCAGTCTTGTGTAAAAGTCAATCCCTTGGAATTCTTGTTTCAAAAGAAAAATCTTTAATCTCCCTTGACCAGTTCGGTGCCATGTTTATTTTTTAGGATTGTAACATCTGCGTAACTTTTTTTCCTAAAATATTGATGGTTACAGAAAGTCTCCATTGCTTGTTTAAAATGTTTTTGATTTTCATACAAATCAACTAATATCTACAACAGAATATCTGATAAATGTAATTTCTATGTAAATATACTGAAGTATAATCCACACACATGATAATTAGCAATGTGCAGATGTCTTCTGCCACGCTAAGGGGTGTAACTGACGTAGTGGAATATAATTTCATCCGTGCTCTGATGATGTAATGAAAATGCTAAATTTGAAGAATAAGAAAAATATAAAAAGTAATATAAAAAAGAAGAGCATGAAATGAGAGAGATTTATTTGTGGACAACAGAACAATATTCTCTAAGCTCACTGCAATGCAAATCTCTATTATCCACATACATGCGATGTGTCTATCGATACATTTCATATGAGCCGTCATTTTTGATGGCATGGGTAAACTATTGTTTTAATAATTTATATGAATAAAATATATTAAACCCTGGATCCACCCTTGAGGCCATCTTACGTTCAGCGCATTCTCATCTACTCACTTCATTCTGAATTTTGTAAATGTATTTTCAACTTTCTATTGGAATTTGGTTTCTTTGCTGCTACAGGAGGAATTGCTGAGAGGAAAGAATAACTCACTATAGTAAGATGAATTATTTTGTTTGCAAGTCTCTCTCTTTCAAGTTAATGATTCTAGGTATTATTGCTAGCAGGGATACCTGGTGTTGCCCTAGAAAATCTAGTTCAAGATTGGAATTTAAAAAAAATAGAAAATGAATCATTTGTAGAAATAAATGTATTTGCTTAAAGTCCATGAAACTGTAGTTACCTTTTGAAAAGTGATGATGTTCAGAAACTGATACATTGAATAACTAACTGCTTGATTTTTTTTTCTTTTTTTTTTTTAAAAGAAAGGTAATTTAGGTTGACTTTAAAATCTGTCGGGAACAATCTGGGAAATCAATTACTTCTTTGAAATTTCAAAATACAAATTTACATTAAAATTTGTTTTCAGAAATGTACTTGACTCTGAAATCTGTCCCGAAAATCTGGGCAAGTCCAGACCTGTTTTGACAGTAGACGTGCTTACCAGGACTTGATATGGATGTGTTTGGACATGTCCAGCTGCGTGGGTTTAAAAGAAAAAATCAACTTTGGATGAATCTAAATAGTTGGAGTTTAATATGATAAGAGTTGACTCTAGAACTTGGATTCTTAACTTTTACCATCATTTGAGAAAACATTCAAAATTTGTCTGATGAAGATTATGAAAAAATCCCTCATTTGCTATTTCAGCAATAAATCCAGAAAAGGTTGCTATTTTATTTTTTCTAAACTATGATAAATAAAGCATCAATTCAAATTAATTAATTTAAAAGATTTTTGAGTTTATTTATTTCAAGGAAAAAGTCACTGTCTGTAAAAGGCTTAAGCCAGTTTTGAGTAGTAAAGTCTGATATTGCTTCATAATATCATCAAAATGTTCAGTGTCAGAGCCGTTAAGAAGCAAAGGAAGGCTTTATCTACTGAATTGAGGAATGATAAGATAACTAAAATCCTTAGATTATTTTGAGAAAAAAATATATAAACACTATAAAAACTAGAGCAGGATTATTTCACCATTTGTCACTACTTGAATATTCATCAAAGAATGATACAAGATAGGAATGAAATACTTTATGTCAATTTTTATTCTATCAAGACCCAACTTGTCCAAGACCATGGTTTCAAAACTGACATAGCGTAATGTCCAGATAGGTTAGGCCGTGTACAGATAAATTTTAACTTGTCCAAACCAATCTGGATCTGCTCTAACAATACACGGGCCTTCCAGGACTGTACACATGCCAGCCTGTTTGACCTTGGCATTTGATAAAAATCATAAACTCTGGGCATTGAAATTTAGCTCACTCCAGGCCTTGGGTGTGGGAATTAAACTCTGGGCTCTCCAGGCAGACTTAAGAATCACCAGAAAATTTATGACCCTCATACTTCATAGCCATAAGTCACAGCAGGTGGAACGGTTGTGAAGCGTCAAAAATCAATAAATTCAATTTTTGCATAAATTTAATGTAAGAAAATAATTCTCACCTTTTTTCATGAAAGTGGTGTAAAGTGAACCTTCAAAGTGGAGTCAGTGGGGAATACCAGTTTACTAAAATAATTTGTGCTGAAAAAAGCTCTGGGTATTCTATGATTAATTATAATCAACCTATTTTTTTTTTTGTCTTTAATGTCCTGAAGGTGCTTATCCAAGAATTCCAGCCAAGTCCTGTCGCCTGGTCACCATATATTGTTGGAATCTTAATCTCTCTGCTTCATTTGTCTCTGATTGGAATTTTTCACAGATTCATCAGTAAGTGTTTCATTCAATGAATACCTGTCCTGCTCTCCCCCTGTGAGTCTCTTTCAAGAAATACTACCTGTGCTCCCCTCTCCTTGATGAAAATCTTGTCATTCTTTTTACCTGTTTTCACCTGTGATTCATTATTTTTATGATTAGGATGCTCATTTGGGTTTTATTTTGGATACTTTGGATTCAATATTTGATTTTGATATGTGTAACAACATTCCCAAAATACCTATTGTGTGAATTTCTGAGAAATAGCTTTTAGGTTTTGTTTGTTTTTTTGTTGGAAAAACCTGAAATATCGGGAGGCCTTCGGACTCGTCCTTAGGCTCTCCCATTATTACTCGGCCCAGCTTTCGCAGGTGACGTTGTCTTTTCAACGGTAACTGCGTCGGCTGGAGCCATTTTTTGGGGGTAAGGTACTATTTCTTCCCACGTTAAACCCGACCTTGTGTCACATATTGCTGTGGTGGGACAGTGATTAAATAGTTACTCACTTTAGGCAGTGTAACTTTTCAAGATTTATTGCAATGTGCAACAGAATCATTGTGCTGAGTGTTCAAGCTTCGAAATAAAAAAAACCCTGAGCATTATAGATCAAAAAAATAATGATAATATTGCTGGTGAAAGTCTGTCAAACTTTCATCGCAATATCCTCAACCTTTTAAAATCTGTGTGTTTGGTACTTATGCACTCGTTGGCCGAGATGCCGACTGCCAGTCAACCACAGGTGCTTCTAGTATCTCAATGGCGGACAATGTAGGGCTGCTACCATAGCTTGCATAGCTGTCTGCTCAGCAATAAAGCACTTTTTTTTTTCATGTGACTATACAAACCTTTTTCTAATGTGACAACTGACTCGCTTTTGATATGATGGGGGGAAGAATTGAAATATTGTGTTCCAGTATGAAAGTTTTTTTGCTGTGGGTGGTGCGTTGGGCACTTATCATCTGCTATGGTCTTCCACACAGATGCCTAGAAAGAATCTGTTCATCAAGCAATGTTTTTTTTCTTTCGTTGCAGCCAACAATGAAGTTTTTACGACTGTCAATGATGTGTTTCTCAGTCTGATGAAAGACAAACGATTCCCATCGAACATTTTTCCCGTAAGTCAACCCATCTATTTCATTCACTAGACTGATCGCTGAGTAGAAGAATTGTTTGCCTTTTATTAAAATCATTTTTATCTTATTAGGCATTGATGTTGTGATCTCAGTAGGAACTTTCTGTGGGGATATAGAATCCTTGAAATCTTTCTTCAAAAAATCCCTTATTTGGGATCGTTGAATATGAATAATAGTAGGTATTTGTTCAGAATTTTAACATAGGGTCGATATTTTGCAAGGGAGGTAATCGAGATAGACCCTATACATTACAAACTAAATGTACATTACAAAATGGAACTATTATGAAACAAATCTTTTAATTGGCCATTTTGATTGGCTGAAGTTGTTATATTTTTACAGTTGATCAAATAACGTTATTTTCTTAAAATAGGTTTCTTCAGAGCCAATTCAGCTTGTTGTTAGGGTTAGTATTAAGGTTAGGAGTTTGTGTTTCTAATTTCCTAATTATTTATTGGTATTTCGTTACCTGGAGATTACATAATAAGTATCCAATATTGTATTGCAACAATCTTCCTTGTAGGGAGGGTCTACCTTGAAAATCAGTTTTGAAAAGTTGAAGGGACATTGAGGGGGGGCAATTTGAAAGATTTAAAGAGCGATTGTTCCAAGTTGGTTACTTGGGGTTTTGTTTTTTTATTAATATCAAATGACTAGATACTTTCTGGACAGATCTTATATGATCCTTAAGGATGATCTATAAAAGTGGCCTTGTCCCAGACTTGGCTCAGTACAAAATGTCTGAGAATCTATACAGGCCTAACCAGTTATAATGTGGTTCATGATATAACATGGGTGGATTTTGAACCCCAAAATATTAATCTAGCTCCAAAAGAGCTAAATCAAGTGAAATAGCTAAATTTGCAACCCTGGTTATAACATGGTTGGCTTTTTTCGACAGTGAACAGTAAGATGCTTTGAATAACGACAATAAAAATCTACTTAACCCTTACTAGACTCCTTAGACTTATATGTGCCAAGGTTTCTATAACTGCTGGGATATATGTCCCATATATTTCTTTAAAAAATTTATTGGGATATTTCGATTCAGGCATTAAGCACCTAAAGTGATCACTATGGCCCAGTGATAGAGTGCTCGCCACTAGTTCTTGAGGCTTGGGTTCAATCATTGATAAGTTATACCACAGACTTTAAAAATGATACTCAATGCCTCTCTGCTAAGCACTCTTGCACAGGGACCAAGATTGAGGAAACTTTCTCCAAGGCCAAGAAGTTACGGCCAAATCATGTTGGATGAACTGGTTCTGACCAGAACCTAGATAGAGGTAACCATTAGGGAATACCATGTGCTGTAAATAGAACGAAGCTTCAGCAAGCCTGGTAAGCTGGATGTGGGTCTTAATAGCAATCACTTGTGTAAACCTAACACTTCCACACTTTAAATGAGGGTAGACGTAGGGATTGATGATACGTACCATCTAGAATGGCCTCCATTCTGCCTCTACAATAGAATGACACTTCAGAGCACATACCTGGGTGAAGTGTGTGGAGATCCTCAGATGACCAGTTGTCAGAATTCCCCTCTCAGCTTTGTTGATGTAGTCCCAACGCAAACAAAAGAAAGCGATATAACTGGCATTTGCTTGGCTGCAGGAGCTGCAGTAAGGACGTCAACTTGGGTGTCAAACTACCTCGAGGGTTTGGGAATCAGAGTTGTCCTTCTCCAAAACTGGTTGCCTTCCCAAGCTTAGAGAGCCCAATCTACCCCACTACTTTACCTGTTGTTAGATTCATACCTTCCCCAAGGGCATTAATTACTAATTCCATTGTCTGGACTGTCACCGCAACGCCAATTGCAGATCCTTATACACCTTGGCTAATTTTGCACTTTTCTCATTTAAGCAGTGCAAAAATTCAATATTTAGGCCAATTTCAGCAATTAAAACAGCTATAAAATGGCTAAATGTTTTGTTTTTTTTTTCTTTTTTTCTCTTGTGATCAATTCAACGCAAATCTTTTGAATTGCTCATACATACATGGATTTGGGACAACTATGACAGTAATGAAACATAAGGATTCATTTTCTTTCAGATGATCTTCAATTTGGGCATCACTCTTGGAGCGTATTTGTCATCGTTCTTCTCTTCTCAGTCGTCCGCACTTTGGGAAATCCCTTCTTGGTACCAGTCTTTCTTTGGAGGAATGGCCGCTTTCTTCGGTTCTAAACTAGCAGCTGGTTGCTCCATGTAAGTGATCCCTGGATCATTATTTTTTTTTTTAATTCAAAAAAAAAAAAATCTCCAAATATTTATTTGTACGCGTGTCAAAATCTTAATTTTGGGAAATATAGAGGAAGCCAATTATTATAATCATGGATAATGTTATCAGCCGGTTATTGTTATCAAAATCAGTTGATCCCAAGCACTTTCTTTAAAATGAATTGAAAATAATATTAAAATATTTATATTAATTTTTTTATGAAATAAAGTCAATAACACAATGAATATGAATTTTTCAAATTCTTATATTCTACATTCAATGTTATCAGTTGGTTATTGTCCCCAACCAATGAGCCACAGGTGATAACTACTCGGCTGCAAAGCATGTCCTCTCAGGCAGCGAGAGAACAATATAATTTGGCAATATTTTTTTATAAAATAAAAGCAAATTCATTTCCTTGGATCTTATTATTGGATTCAGTTTGTTAGATAGGCCAATTTCAAAACAAAATTGAGTATATTAGCAATTTATACCATCTATATTCTGGTTTTGGTTAGTCCTCGAGAATAGGTTGGAGACCCCTGATCTGAAAGACCCTGTCTCAAAGTGATCGCAATAAGTGGCTTCCTCTTCAACTTTGAAGAAAACAAAACCTCCCGAAAAGCAAGAATAAAATCTTAGACTGCAATTACCATTCAAATCTCTAATTGGCTTATGTTTTTTTTGTCTTTTCAGAGGTCATGGTGTGTCCGGGGTGATGAGCCTTGCCAAACTGTCTTTGTTTGTGATCCCCTTTTTTTGGTTAGGAGGATTTGTCATGGCTTCATTTCTCACAGCCACATTCTGAAAATGTCATCGAAAGTCTTTGGGCACAACATTCAAGATGAAATAACCCTAAACCTTTACGTCTCGAAAGAGGCAAGTTGCCAGATTAGGCTACAAAGGGAGATAATCCAAGCTTCATCACAGACTTACCAACATAGGCATTGAAATGACATCGAACTTGGACATCAAGAGACATATATCTGAGATCTCAGCAGTCGAGGAAACAGAGGTTTAATACCAGCCACTTGTGTTGGGTGAGTTTCTGAGATAGAGCTCGGATTATCTTCCCTCGTATGTAACCCAATCTGGCAACATCGGCAACTATCCTGCCATTTCTAGTTACCATAGAACATGGCAGAAAATAATGCAAATCTTCGATTCTTTTTTTCCAATTGGATATAAAAATCAAATCCAATCTCATCTCATTTGTAGAAAAGTTCCTTTGGATACATTCGGATTAATGTCCAATCTTGGTTTTTATAGTCACATTCTGGCCTTGGTATCTTCTGGTTTTCTACAAGTGTCTGTCGTAATTGGTAACCCTCTGGGAATTTCAAACTGAATCCTCTCTTCAAGCAGTAACCAGTCTGGCAGTCAAGAGTTCAATCCTTAGGTTGGGAAGTGCAAAAGAAAAAAGTCATCTACTCTGGTTCAGTGAAAGAAGCAAACAAGCAACATTGTGAAGACAAATTAACTAGGAAGAAATAACTGATATGAGATATCCTCCGGCAAGGAGAGTTGAATAAGAACAATCTACCCTGTGGATCGAACGGTGGAGGTTAGTTTGAAATCCCGAGAAAGTTACCAACTATGACCGATACCCAAAGTAGGTCAGAGGATACAACAGCAGAAACATAACCATGACAACCGTGTCTGTAAACAAGATGAGGATACCAATTCGACTGAAACATTGTATGATAATTCTTGAATCATGTTCGACAAGTGTACACACGCCTAAGATTGTATTCTATGCATTGGGGAGATTTTTGAAAAAAAATTTCTTTTCTTTTCTTTTTAAATCAAGAAATAATGACTTCTTTTTCTGTGAAAAATCAATTTATCTAACTTTTACATGACATCTTATTGAGTCTAATAATTAAAAAAAGTGAAAAGGAAACATTCCATTTCCTACACTTCAAATAATACTGCCGAGTTTTTGTTACTTTTTTAGTCATTTTCATCAGCTCATGAAATACACCTTTTGAAAAGAGAAGATATTTAAGTTTTGATTGATCTTATTATGATTCATTTACAAGCCTGTTGGTCTGTACGTGACAGCTCACTGCAAAAAAACAAAAACACACAACATAACCCGATGAAATTTTCTGTGTATCAATTTGAACCCAGGAAAGGTTTTTAGCAAACTGGTTTGAAAATCACCATATCAATACGTTTAGTTCCATTTACTATGTAAATTCAAGCTAAAATGGACCTTTTTTTTCTCTTTGGTGCCTGTCTTTTCTGAAGAACTGCTTTGCGCAGAGCCACTCAGGACTTTGTATTGTTCATAGAAAGGGGGGGGGAGAACAGTAGGTACTATGGTATCATTCATATTTGTTTATTTTCAGTCAAGTGTATTTACGATTCAGTGAAGGACGTCTAAAAGATTCAGCAAAAAATAAGGTGATAAATAAAACTCTTTAAATGGTGAACCTAATTTTAACCTACGTATAAAACTTCTACAACTATTTCAGTTTGAAATGTGTCCCATATTTAATGGACACCCTGTACCTCGGGGATTAGAAATCTCTTTTCAGCGACACAAGGACTCACAGCAAAACTCCAACACACAGGAAATCACTTATTAAGATTATAATATCTTTTAGGTAACATCAAGCAAAGGTTATAAAAATTAGAACATTTTACATTCATTGTAATGCTATTAGATTCAGAGTAATGAACAACTTTATAATGAAAATTAATGATTAATATAAGTATTTCAATATTTTTTATTCTTTCTAAAAAAAGTGTTTGGGACCAACTAATTTTGATATTAATGATCCTGATTATAATGAATGGCTTCCACCGTAATAATCAAACTAGCGGCTTGGCTTGGGTTGGCACATTTGGTGGTGGTGGGATGCTGAGAGAATTATGGCAAATAGTTCAGCAAATCTTAAAAGAAAATTTTCTTCAGAGGCAAGTATTGGGATTAAAACCCATGACCATAGCCCCGTGCGGAAGTGGTGGGCTATGGTTCAAGTCACTATAGAGTCATACCAAAGACTTTAAAAATAGTACTCAATGCTTCTCCACTAAGCACTCAGCAAAGAGTGGGAGGCTAAGGGATTACAGCCAAATCATGTTGGATACACAGGCTCTTGTATGATCACTGAAGTTGAGCCTGGACCATGTGCCAAACGCAAAAGGAAGCTTTGTCAGACCTAGTAAGCTGGAAGTGGGTCTTATTAAAAATCGCCTGGGTGAAACTAATTTTGTGACACCCTCGTTGAGAGTGTAAGCCGAGATTAATGATACTTACTTTCTCTATTACTCTCACTACAACTGTGGGGGGGGTGACTGGTTTGTAGAGTCAGAAGATTTCAAAAAGACATTTCTATGATACTAAACCCTGTGACACCAACCATTGAGAAAAAATTACTGCAATCAGAATTAACCCAGATTTTTTCACAAAAATAAAAAAAATAGATAAGGAAGACTACTTCATAATTAACATTTAATTGTTATTCTCCCTTGACAAATCCATCATTATAATATAGGCAGAGATAAGCACGAATGCTGACCCCACATATACATATGATCATTAAGTTGCAAATCACTAGGATTTTTCTTTTGCATTCAAGTTAGTGCATTTTTAAGGGTAATTCAATTCAATACGTCTGGCTACAAAGCACTGTTTTGGCAACTTAAAAGGTCACAGACATATGAACAAAATCAGACTTTTAGTAGGACTATATATATATATATATATATATATATATATTTTGGAGAAGTGAGAAATGTCTGTCTTGTTACAGAAACCAACTAAACAAGGACACAACCCAACCAAATTTTGCATGCATACTCAATGGACCTAGAGAAAGGTTTTTGGATTGGAAAAAAAAAAAAAAGATAGTAGGGTCTACATTTGCATTCACCCCAATAATAATCAGATTTTCGTCTATTCCTTCTTAATACTAAAAGTCTGATCTCAAGGGAAGGTTTTGAGGTGGAAAACCTTTGGATTTTTGGAGAAAAAAATTTCAAATTTTCCATTCACACCAGATATTTAAATGTGATTTAATAGATCATGATAATCATAATTTTTCCAATGAAGTATGATTCAATGAATACATAGATTACTTATCTCAGGCAAGCAGAATATTATAGATTCTATCTGGTCAAATAAATAGACCTTCAACAGAAACTAGCTGGGAAAAAAAAAAATACAGTCTGTGGGTGGGTTTTCAGCTACAAGATTTTATGTCTGAAACAGGTTCAAAGTAACATACAAACCAAATGTGAAAAAAAAAATTTTATTTTTCTTTTTTGACTTGAATGGTTTGAATTTTTCTTTCTTATTTTTTGCAATTCAAGATGGGAAGCAGCAGCTTGACTTAAAAGATGAAAGTTTTTGGTTGTAAAGGCTAAAATAATTGTGATATGAGACATACATAAAAAAAAAAAATCTTCATACGCTGCAGGTGAAACTCCTCGTCAAGTGGACCGATCGGACAACCATTTGCATCCAACACCATGGATTATCATTATTATTATTCTATATTTTCTCATACATATATAATATGTATTATAATAATATGTACAACATGGGAGCCCGGTTGTTAAATACAAAGTGTCCCAACAGTAATACTAGTTGTAAGGGAAGCAACTATTTCATGTAATGTTCAAAGAGGCAAAAGTTATGAATAAAATTGAAGATTCTCGTCAATTAATTGGAAAAAAACAACTTTTTCCCCACTTCAGTTGTAGCTTGCTCGTCCGATTAATCAGTAAGAGTTTCCAATTTTTCAAGTAATTTTTGGCATACTGGCACGCTGAACATTACATTAGATAGTTGCTTCCCTTACAACTGGTATCTCTGTTGGGATAAAAAGGGAGTTACTTTTGGGACACACTGTATACAACGTGGGGAGCCTTGTTGTTAAATATGTTAATTAAATTGTTAGTTGTCATGGCGATGGTTAAAGTGAATGGTTGATCTCTTGGGTGTTGGTCTGTTGGTAGCCAAATCCCTGTCGTCGAGGCAACATTAATGCCTGGATGGGGTGAGTGATGCCGTCTTCATGAGGGCCAAGACCTTTGCCAGGTTTCCAGCCCATATTCTGGAGAAGTCGGTTGCCAATGTTGGACTCAGGAAGGGACTCAGCATCTTCCCCAACAAAACCTGGACAATGAAGAAAGACATGTTTTACTTGATTGGTAGGCTGTTAGTGGTGGTTAACAAGCTAGTCTATGTCAGGTGCTTATAATCATTATTATAACTATCATATACCTGTCAAAAATGATGGGGTTATTAATGTATGGAATGGGCATTAAGGAACATGAATCAAATATGTTAGGAAGTTTATTCTGAATGATTCAAGTATTTTTAGTTTAAGTTTATTTAAAAGTCTCAAATCAAGCTGTTTTAAAGGGTGAAAAAATATGGCCAAATTTGACAAATCCGGCCTTTTTAAAAAACAATTGGCCATATTTACCAATAACACTCACGCCCAGAAATTATTGTTAATCTTAATCCATTACTCATACCTCTGCTCTTTTTCATATCATTTCTAATCTTTGTTGCCTGTCCATGATGTTATCTATTATATAAACATGGATTAGTTTCATACGTTGAAATTCTGTTAAAACTATCCAAAATTCTTCTCTCCCCCCTCTCCCTTACTCTTGCAAAAAAAAACTACCTAACTTCCTTTTCTCTCTTCCTAATCTCTTATTGAATTACATAACTTTTCTATTTCTACCCCTTCAGTTAATTAGGGATTTCATGCAATTACTGAAATATTCAGGGACTCTACAAAATGACTAGTTTCACAATCTTACAGTAACAGTTCTATATTACAGTATGTGTATATACGTATTATAGTATGCCTATTTATACATATATATTTTTAAGAAATGAATGTATGATTAAACAGAAATAATTATAAATTGCTTTTTATTAATCTGAAACTTTATTTGAAATGGTCTCCCATTATTACACTGAATGTATCATTTGGCCTAGACATAGTGGTGCTCTTAATGGTAAGACTAACGCAACATTTGAAGCAGCTACCCTAGTGGTCACAGATTCAATTCTCGTAACAGCCCTGTTTTATTTAATTATCTATTCTATTCACTTCGTCTAAGCCAAATGATACATTCACTGTATAATAATGGGAGACCATGTGATGACAGGAGATTATTTCAAAATAATATAATGCAATTTATCATATATATATATATATATATCTTAGAGTCACTGAAAGGAGGAAAAGGACCAAGTTGTATAAAAGAGAAAATAAGTGTCTCTTATTTTCTTCACCTTCACAAGAACTTGAAGAATTTAATTTTCTTTGTCGTTTATGGTCGCAGGATTCATGTCCGTTCAAAGACGGACGATATCGCATCTGCAATGCTGTCCATCTTTGTTGCTCCTGTAGGAATCGAGACATTGAGTAGCCGGGAATCTGAAGCAGAAAAAATAGAAAAGCATTCAAGTCTTTCATGTTTCTATCTTTTCCATTGCTCAATACAACTTCCATTGTACGCACGAGAATCTTGTTGATGTCCATAGTTCCCTTAAAGCTGCGTGAGTGCATCCACACAAAAAAAATGAATGTTCGCACAAAAGATTAGTCACCAATAATGATAAAGCAATTAACAATCAATCATATAATTAATAAGAAAGCATAGTAATAATACATTATAATTATAATCATACTCATTGAAAATAATCTCTTAGTGAACTGTTAAAAATTTAGCCAGTTTGTATATGAATGAATTCTTCAATAATAATGTTCGAATGGATTGTTGCCTAATTTTGTCATTGCTTCACATAAAAATATGAACTACTTTATAAGGCTTATGAAATGAAAAAGAGAAATAGGGAAGACTGGCTGCTTCAGAGTCAGACTCAACTCTGAATAAAGCTTAAAAATGGATATGAGGTTAAGTGAAAAATAACTGACTAAAAAAACCTGTGTCAGAGCAAAATATTCCAAAAGAACGTGTGATTAGAATGAACGAATTCTCTGAGGATGTCATAAAAATTCCAATTTCTTTCCCTTTCTTCCTGGTTATGAGTTGACACCACAATGCCATAGCATTACTCTTTCTCCCCCCCCCTCTCAATACACCATCTGACTAATTGTGATAGGAAGTCAACTCTCTAGGAGTTTGACAAAAACTGAACAAAGTGGTCCGAAGTATAAAACGAAATCTCAAGTGAATACATCATCTCATAGAATGCAATCATATTTGTATTATATTAAAACACTATAAAAAAAAATATTGTCAAACTAGTAAAGCACTGAGAGAAAGAAATTTATACCCATGGTCACCTTTGACAAAAGGGAAGTAAGGTCACAATTTAGTAATTATTGCTATATTGCAAAATAGAATCTCTTCTTAAAAAAAATCTCTGAATATTTCCTCGAAATCAATAGAAAATTTCTTTTGAAAAATTCAACCTAAAAAAGTTTGCTGTAGATAAATTGTGACCAGCTGATTTCAAAGATGTCTTTGTCCTTCCTCTGTGATACATAGTTCTCAACTTATAAGACTACTAACATACTATAATACTTTCTAATATAGATGCTAATACAGTTTTATTGGCTACAAAGGAAAAAGCTCTGCCAAAATTACTTTGCACACATATTTAATTCACCGGAAAATAAATTTGTACAACATACAATTTTTGTTATACACTGACAACTAAAAATTAGAGAGAAAATTTCAACTGTCTAATTCATTCCCCACCCAGATACTGCGATAGTTTTATACAATAATAGATATCTCTGATCACATGGTTAGTCTAGAAGAGGTCATTACAGTTTTATGGTAGGATTCTTGTAATACAGAAACCCTACAGAGGCAAACTTGACCAAACAAACAATTTCTAGGCCCCCCCCCCAACCTGACAGGTATTATAAAAACTCTGCCAAAATGTCTCTTTTAGGCCATCTTGCTGGTCCCAAACCTGGGTAAAGGAAGAGACTTAGCTTTTAGGCAAGCAACTTTCCTCCGAAAAACCTACTTGCTATTGAAACCATATTAGCATCACTCAGGACCAGATTCCTCTCCAGAGGGCCTTATGACACATACTGGTGAAAGCTTATATAAAACCAGTTCCATGAACAACAGTCTAATGACAAAGGCAAAAACCCAGGCAAGGAGAAAGGAGTTATAAGGCCAAAACTGACCTGGAGAAAATGGGTCGAGAATAAAACAAAGGCAGCTGAACTGACAAGGGCCCAGCTGAGATAGAATGGTTTGTGGCCCTAGGAGTAATGACAGAAACATAAAAAAAAAAGAAAAGAAGTGAAGCGTATGTTTCTCAAGATACAACTCCCATAGGAGTATAAACGGTCACAGACAAATTCCCGGTTTGTTGTATACGTCAACTTAATGTTCCTTGCAGGTTTCAAGTTGAGACCAGGACTTAATTCTTACAAGATTTTATGGCTACCCCCTTAGCAAATTCACTAAAAGGATACTTCCACCCTAATCACAGAGCTTAGGGTGTACTTAACTGCTGAGTGCACAGGGAAATTTGTCCTCATACCAGGAATTGAACCTTCTGTATGTGAGAGAGACGTGCCAATCATTGTACTATCACAGCAGACAAAATGATAGAAACAAATGACAGTAAATACCCTCACCCCACAAGGTGTGGCATCATCTGAGATTGATTCACAATTAGTTCTGCCAAAAAAATGTAAAGAATATTTCAAAAGAAAAGAAGTTTTCTTACTTTTCCTTTTAATTTTCTTCTTCCAGATCGAATTTGTCTTCCACACTGAAAAAAAAAAAATTTCTTTTAAGACAAAGAAAATATCAATTGGGCTGCATATCCAAACAACACTTCTTGAAAAGCAAAAAAAGCAGGGATACCTGGTGTTACCCAGGGAAAAATAATATGAATAAGTAAGGTTTTACACAAACCGACGACCTTAATTTTGTGATAACTCAAGTAAAACCTGACCAATTTCAAGTTGAGTAACCTGTGGGTACATGCCACGATAGATAGCTATTTTGTGCAGCAGTTGGATTGATATCTTTTTGTTTATTTTATGCTAAAATATTCTTATTCTGTATTTCTTCAAGTTTTTACAATTATATCAATGCATTGTACAGGTAGGCATCTTTCTTACTGGTACAACAATATAAAAAAACAAATGATATTTCACTGAGATTTCATAAAATCAAAAAAATGGGGAGAGGTTACTGACTAGAAAAATATTTCCAATTTTTTCATACAATCATAAACAAGTATCAGACATTTCTATTGAAATCTTATAATTAGTTGATTTGGGGAGATTTTTAAAATATTGGTGTGGTTTGTCAGTTGCTGTCGTCAAAAAGTGTACACATCTATGAGAGAAAATCCACCCAGCAAAAAAAACTTCTTTTTTTTCTTTTAAACCTTCCCGAAGGTCCATTCAGTATGCATACCAAATGTGGTTGGGCAGTGGCCATGTTGAGGGTGGCAATCAGACAGTCCTCACTTCTATGACTCTCCACCTATATTATTTCATTTATTCTTGATAGTCAGACCCTCAACCCTTGGTATATGAGTGTAATAAACAATCTTCCTGGCCCCATTTCATGCAATCTGGCTTTTTGCCAGACTGAAGTAAACTTAGTAAATAACTAAGTGCTCCACTATTGTGGCCTTGAGCCAGACTGAGCTAAGCTTAGTAAATACTAATCTACTATACTCACATATACATTGTAAAGAATTCAAAATGAAAAAATTAGGATCCTAATTGAGAGGTACGGTTATAAAATAATAACATGTACTGATTTTTAGGCATGAACAGTCGGGGTCACATTATATTTGAGATTGCATCGTACTTGAGTGAATTTGGAACTTTTATTTTATCTTGTTTCCATTCTGTCCATTAAAATGTTTCACGTTACCATTTTTTTTTTTTTCAAATATTCAGGAGAAATCTGAAATCTAATTTAAGTTAGATTGTAAAAAAAAAAAAAAGCTCCCAACTATATAATACAATATCTATTTATTTTATTACTGTATCTATTAGCTTATAAAGACGCCCCTTATTGCAGTGGGGAATATTAAGAAAAAAAATGCATTCCCCTTTCATCTAATACCCTGTTCTTTTCAATTCCTCGAGTTCTATCTCCAGATAATGGAGATTACATTTATCTTGCGAGACATTTAGATGACTAGAAAAATGTGCCTGTGAGGGGGGAGGTTATGAGTCAAATACAACATGGGAGTATATCTTGATAATAAAAGCTGATACATGACTTAATGACAGCCTTAATACATCCCATCACAATTATTTCATAGCAGAAGATCTCTGTATGAGATGGGGTGGTTAGATTTGATCAGGAAGGGAGATAATCCGAACTTCATTTGAGACACATACCCAACACTGGCATAGGAATAGTGTTGGATAGCCTCAAGATGCTGGTATCGAACCTGTCTTGATTTTCAAATTCAACATTATTTCAATGTCTGCGTTAGATGAGTCTCTGATAAAACGCTTGGATTATCTCCTTCGGTGGCCAAATCTGGCAACTCTGGTCAGGTCCATTGAGTGGGGGCTGGGGTAATCAATGAGGTCATTTAGAAGACAATGGGGGTCACATACCATCAGTTTTTTCACTCTGGCATTGTAACTGAGTTGGGAAGATCTGGGGAGATGTTCAAATGTGCCAGTAAGAATCTTCTGGAACTCTGGGTCTTTGTCACCCTCATCAATTTTGTCGGTCTCCCACCAAGGAATGATTTCTGGGATTCCACAAGCGGGGCCTGCTTCATGGAAAAAATCACTATGTTCGTCGTCAGCTGAAAAGAGATAAAAAATTCCAGTTTGAAATAAGTTTGACAAAACCAGTTCTAATATCTGGATTTAATTCTTCATTAGATGAAACATTGTCAAGCATTATTCATTTTTGACCAGTATTTCTTTCATCTTAATTTTAGTTGCTTTTCATCTTGTAGTATTAGTAGTAATATCATCTAGATTTATTTTCTGTTAGATGAAACATTGTCAAGCATTATTCATTTTTGACTAGTATTTCTTACATCTTAACCTTAGATACTTTTCATCTTGTAGTATTAGTAGTAATATTATCTGGATTTATTTTCTAGTAGATGAAGCATTGTTGAGCACAATTCATTTTTGACCAGTATCTCTTCCAGGTCTGTTTAGTCACTTGATCTAAATCGTCATGTAATCAATATCCTTTGGACGCTTACCATATTGGAGGTGATCTATTAAAAAATTGGAAAAAGGAGTGATCAATTAAAACTTTAAAAAAAGGGATGATCAATCACCCCTTTTGTTTGTTGGTAATCACTAAAATGATCTGTATTTTCACAAAACTAGCGTGAATGCTAAATGAGACAAACTAAGAATAAATTTACATTGCAAATTGAATAACAGTATAAAAACCTATTTTGGGACAGAATTTTCAAGAAACAAAAAAATCTTCTTCCTAGACATAATAAAAAGTAAATGATTAAATTGGTGCGGCCTCTACAAGATACATACATATTTAATCAACCAGACCAATTAGGGTTTTTTTTTGGTGATATATTTCATATAAACTAATGACAAGTCACAATTTAAGAACAATCTTGGAACAATTTGAACCTATTTTAGGGGGTGCGAAGTGGCGTAGTGCTTACAGGCATGAAAACCGAATCAGCACTTGGGAGATGCATGGATTCACTTCTTCCTCCATGTCTGGGTAAATAACAGAGCAATTGGGAGCACTTTAGATCAGTAAAGAGCTAGCTTTAGATCAGGGAATAGAGCCAGCAACCCTTCCCCATGAAAACCTAATTGCAATAAAACCTGCATAAAAAGGCTACACAAATTCATACAAAGATTTCAAAAAGGACCACTTAACAACTTATGGATTAGATATTAATCCAATAATGGAGACACTAATCAGTTCTCTATCAGACACCCAGAATGTCAAAAAATCTCTGGATGCACCTCAAAAAGAATTCACAAAGACAGTTTGGCAAGTCGGATGGACTGTTTGCGTCATAGTGAATTCATAGTGCGCAATATACAGATAGATATCAAATCAATGGCCTTTAATCTCATTATTGTGTTCTATTACCACGTTTTATTCCTGCATAACCAAGGGTTATCCTAATTGTTACTAAAACTGCAATACGGCCCTTATTGTTTTTTTTTCTTTTTACTTGAACTGAAGAAAACTTACCTTCTCTTGATTCATCATTTGTGATGAGACCCTCTTCACTTTCACTACTGCTTAGGGAACTGCTCGTTTCACTGAGGGAAGGAGAGAAAAAAATGTTTTTAATAAAACATGAAAAAGAGAAACATTTAAAGCAGGTTTTCTCAACTGGTGTGGAAGTTGACTTAAATGAGGGCTATAGAGTGTCAATTTTTACAGCCACTTGTTAGATTAAATACAATCATTCAAATTTTTTATTTGTGGCTATACTATCTATTGAACTTCACCAAGATATTCTGTTAGGGTTATCTTGCCCGTCCCAACCCTGAGTGAAGGAGGAGGGTTAGTTGTGAGGGTAGCAACTCCACCTCAAACCTACTTCCAACTGAAATTAATGTAGTAGCAGCAGCAATCAAGTGAGATCCTGGTTGGGGAGATTACTTTTCAGAAAGTCTTATGACACATGCTGGTAAAAAGCCCATAGTAAACCAGGATAGAGACCTGAAAGATCAGAACCCTATTTTATGATTGGAAATCAGCTCCAGGGGCCAAGAGTTTACAAGAACAAACAAATATCTTATGAATAGATCTGCTCAATCACTTAATAAAAAACGCCTTCTGTCTGCATGCAGTGTTGAAGGTGATCAATTAAAAAAAATATTTCTAGACATAATGAATGTTCAAATTTTTTTCTATAGGTGTAGCCTGTATGCATGTTACATTAACACATACACAGCCAGCCAGACCAACTTGAAAACTGAAGAAACCAATGTTGCCAGTTTTGGTTGACGGTTTTTAATATAGGGATGATCATTGTTGAAGCCAAGTATTTTGAAAGACTCAGCTCGTTTATCAAAACACTAATTAAGTAGAGAGTGCATACCTATGTCAATGCTGGGGGGAGCGATTGCGTATGGATGCGCTCAAAAATTCAACTGATTCTTCTATAGCCTATTGTCCACCTTTCTACAAGATATCCTTGGAATTTATTGAGAAGGTTCAGTGATATTGGGTGGACAAAAAGGGTCTTTGGTAATATCATGTGGTTTGGACATATAACTACCATGTAAGGGGAGACAATCGTGTATAGATCTGCTCCTAAATTCAATCATTTCTCTTATAGCCTATTACCATCCATCCACAAAATGTCATTGAAATTAATGGAGAACTCTTGAATATGTTGTGTGGACAGTCATCATCATATGATGTAATTGAAAAGAAAAATATCTCCAAATCAAGTAAAATTCCTGGATCCGCACCCAAATTTCACCACCTTTCCACAAAATTTTATTGAAATTCATCAAGTGCTTTTGGAGATATTGTGTGGACAGACGAACAGAGGAATGAATGAATAAATAAACACAAGACACATGGATGAAGAGACACGACCAAAAACATACACCTCTTTTCTCTGGGAAGATATATTTTTTTGCTTTCAATCCATTAGACCCTCAAAACATCCAGAAATTTGTTTTTTTTCTAAGGAAAAATTAATTTTTTTAAGGTTTAGGGAGCAGGTATTTACAAAGCAACTAATAATGCTAAACTGGGCACTTTCTTTACGCCATTTTTATAGAAGTGCAGCTTACATGAATTATCTTCCCCTTTATGCCCAGTTTATGTATGCCATGATAGTATTAAAGAAAGTAACATCAAGAAGAGAAAGATAATTTATACAAGCCATACTTCCGTAAAACGACAGAAAGTAAGTACTTACTTGGGCATTATAGTTACATTGTGATAGAACACCCCCTCATAACGCCTTGGAAAATTTTTTTTCTATAAACTAACTAATTCTGGAGTGAAACCACCTGAAATTGAGAGAAAAATTTTTTTCGCCAGTAGAACTGCACACAACCAAAAACAAAATCTTTCTCTCACAAAAAGTAAAAGGAAAAAAAATAAAATAAGGATATCAGACTGATTCCAAGACTTACTGATTAGAGAGTTCCATTTTCCTGCTGTCTTTGCCCTTCGTACCGTTTGTACAAAAAAAATCATATTTTCTACTGCGTTTTCTCTTGCCAGGCATCGTGTTCCCTGCGTCATCTGACTCTGCCATATATTTCTCGTTAAGGTTGTTATCCCGAATCAACGCTTTCTGTCGTGACAGAATGCGCTGGTTACGGAGTTTGCAGCGAGTGAATGCAAAATCTGCACATGGAATCGGATCTACTGTCATGCTCTTGTATTTACGTCGCCTCCTCTGTGTATCAATGGGGGAGAATGTCTCAGGGACAGAGTCAGACTCCACGGGCGGAACAGCTGCAGACAGAGGGAGGCCAAGCTGAGAGAGACGCCGTACAACGTCCAGATCGTCCGAATCACTGTGACGCACAACGCTCTGGAGGTAATCCTTGAACGCTTCGTCGAGGCTGCTCTCCGACGCTTCGCTCAGATTCCCACTCTCCCAGATCAGATTGGGGTTTGACCGACGCTTCCTCGGCTTCTTTTTGCGATGGTGTCTTCGGACAATCGTTGCAGAGTTTTCTCCCCCGTTGTTCCTGGAGGTCTCTTCAAGAGCATTCGTCAAGTCTTGGACCAATTCATCCATCTTCTCTAGGTTACATGTGGACAAAACATGCAAATTCTGAAATTCTTTCACGATGTAATTCTCCATTTGCTGCCGGCTGCTTCCATCACACATACCACCAAACTGCAAAGAAATCACAAATCACCTTCAACTCTTATATTCATGTGAGAAAATTTGAATGATAATGTCAAGGGGAATAACTACCTATCAAAACTAGCTCCCTTTCACCTTCAAGTATATTTTATTATTTTAAAATGAATTTAACAAATATTGTGTCCATCGCAGACAAGTTCCACAGAAAACCAACCACAAGAACAAGCTGGCTTTAGAAGAAACTACACAACCATGGACCATTTCCATTCAATAAATCAGTTTAGAGAAAAAATAGCAAAATACAAAATGCCACTCACTGTAGCATTTATAGACTCAAAGAAGTCCTTTGACTCTGTGGAAATTCCCATGGTCATGAAGGCCATCACTCTACAAGATGTAGACCCAGTATACATCAGAGTACTGTAAGATATATACAGTCATAATAACTCCTTCATCAGGCTACATAAAGACTCTGAGCCCTTCCAGTTCCAAAAAAAGATAAGACAAGGTGATACCAGCTCACCCAAACTCTTCACAGGCTGCCTCAAGATAGTCTTCCGAAACCTAGGCTGGGAGAATAAAGGAATCAAAATAGACGGCGAATATCTGTGCAACCTCAGATTTGCAGAAAACATCACCCTTTTTGCAGAAAATCTATATGACCTTCAACTAATACAAGATGATCTAAAGAAAATGAAAAAAGCAAAAACGTCCGCCTACATATGAACTTCACCAAAACAAAGGTCATGTGTAACAATCATGTTTGAAATAAATGCATAACTATCAAAATCAAAGACGCAAAACTGGAGAAAGTGGACCACTACATCTACGTAGGACAATGAATCTCCATGAAACCCACAAGAGAAGAAAAAATCAAGCAAAGAATCACTCTAGGATGGCAAACTTTCAGCAGAGCAAGCTCAACCTTCAAGAACAAGATCCCAAAAATCCTAAAAAGAAGAGTACACAATCAATGCATCCTCCTGATAGTCACCTACGGAGCTGGAACCTAACCAAGAGACAGACCTGTAGACTGAGAAGCATGTAACATACACATGAAAGAATCATGCTCAACCCCACATGGAAAGATCACAAGACAGCACAGTATATCAGGAAGAAGACAGAAGTTTGAGACATCATAGAATCCACTAGAAAAATCAAATGGCAATAGGCTGGTTATATTCCAAGAATGGCAGACAACCGATGGACATCACAACTCCCAATATGGATCCCCAGACATCACATGCACAACCGAGGCCAGCAGAATACAAGATGGAGAGACAAGCTATACAAATTCACAAAGTATTGGCTCCATGATGCCAATGATAGAGCGGTGTGGCACATCCTGGGGAAAGTCTATGTCCAACAATGGACCATAG
The DNA here is from genome assembly GCA_963457665.1 of Thysanoteuthis rhombus. Classification (NCBI taxonomy): domain Eukaryota; kingdom Metazoa; phylum Mollusca; class Cephalopoda; order Oegopsida; family Thysanoteuthidae; genus Thysanoteuthis; species Thysanoteuthis major. Next base: position 2,643,519 of record OY735216.1, read on the forward strand.
AAGACTGATGATGATGATGATTAAGCAGTAGATAAAATCAAGAGTTAAGCATTCAGCAGCCTTCAACATATTGGAATGGGACAACTGGGTACAGCCACTTGAGCGCCAGGCATTTTGGTTCCAGACTTTAGACATTTTGGCCCCATGAAATGACATGATCAATTGATTCGTCATTCATTAAGGTTAGGGTTAGGACAGAGGTATGGCTAGAGATCTGGGGGCTAATTGACTCTTTGAGGGACTTCTTCCAAGATTCAGTGAAATTTCAAGTAGGAATGTAGTAGAGGAACCACTATTAATAAAGCTTTTTGGGGCCTTCAATACGGCATTTTCAATCAACCTCCTCATCAGTTATGCTATTCAGTTAGGTTTGTTGTGTTTGCTTTGTTGAAAATGTAGATGAATCCATAATGCACAAATTTTCTTTGAGTCTTCTTCATTATTAATACCTCAGCCGTCATTTATATAAACAAAAAGCATGTAAAAAGACAGCAGAAGAACAAGATAAATTAATGGCAGTGCACATGAAAATAAGAGGCCAATTTAGCATAAAAATTCCTTGCAAATAGAAAACTTTCCTTTGATTGAAAAGGGGATTTTCAAAAACTAACTTTCTAAAGACTTGTTCCAGAAAATTTGGTGGCCTTTCCTCTGGCTGTTTTTGATCTATGCTAACACAGCAGAACAAAAATTTGGTAAAATTTTTGGGAAAAGCAGTTTCCCCCCCTAAATTTCTAGTCGTCAAAAGAGCTGGTGCTCGATTGGCTGGACCGAAATGTACAAGCCCCCCAACTCAATTTTCTTTCCTGAAAAATATGTTTGTATGAAGAGGAAGGGAAAAAAACAATTTCTTTTAAAAGGTTTGAAACTGTTTGAAACTGTTGAGCAGCCGTGTGTGTTTTTTTGTGTCAAATGAGACATAAAAGTTAAAATCCTAAAGTTACCAGTAATACTAGAAACTGCCAACTAAAGGCTGCACCAATGGAGTTAGAGGGCTGAAAATTTACTCTTTTACTCCTTTTTATGGCTAAAAAAAAAATCTTTTACCCCCCCCCATCAACTTTATTTGAATTGTCAGTATCTAAAATCTATCAAACACTTATATCCTTTACTGTGAAACTAAATTCCATCATATGACACTTAAGGACTACCAGATGCTATATACATCTGGAGAAGGCCAGAGAACATTTCTATTGAGTGACTAACCAGACCAGTTATTTTTACTTTTTCTAACCAAGGAAGAATTATTGAAAACAAAAATCTGACATTTATCAATGTTATTATTTGTTTACATTTAACCAACAATCTGTATTTATTTTATTTACCTAACGTCGTCTCAGCAACGAGGCTTTCAAAAGAGGAGATAGGACAGAAAATATGCAACTCACACAGGAAAACATGGATTCTTGTTTGTGATTTAATTGTTGTTCAATTTTCACATTATGTAAACAAATACCTTTCAATACAATAAGGGCACTCAGAGAGTGTATACCTCTGCCAGCACGATTTTCAGAGTAAATAATCGTCCATTGATCCACCCCCCAAATTTGATTACTTCTTCCATAGTCCACCCTTCCACAAAATGTCACAGTAATTCCTTAAGAACTATTGGAAATATTGTTGGCAGAGGTGAAGGATGGGATTATTTACACATGGATGAATTATGCAAATACATATTTTAGTATAAATGTATTTATTGCAAACAAAATTAATTTTTCAGTCAATTTTGCACAACTTTTCATGTCTCGTTTTTTTTTAAATTTCTAAACAATAAAGCAACAGAATCAGGTAAGAAATGAAACTGATACATCAGCAGCCTCAGGAGAAATGGTAGTGGAACAGACTGTGTGTTCGCAGTACTCATTTCCTCTGTTTGTTTGCTTTAGCGTGACAAAAAAATCAGCAAACACACTAAAAAGCAACAAAGGTTTTATATAACAAGATTCCCATTCAAATTCATTACCTTTGAAATCAGTTTTCAATGATAAATGATAAAAAATTTATATAATCTTTGATACCTTTCATTCACCTATCCCAACAGGGACAACAGCCTTCTTTTAGCCTCTAGGAATCCAATAACATCTTATCTTCTAAATGTCTAAAGTAGAAAATGTATGAATGATAGTTTGTACTTATATAACCCGAGAACTACATTTTCTTTGTTTGAAAAGTATCCAGCTAGGTCTTGGTAGATCCAAGCGTAGTATCTGTTCACAGTACCCCGTTTGGTAGCTTTGCACTGGTGTGACCGATGATGGCTTACTGAGGCTCATTATTGCCAAGGATTCATCTTATGGCCACAAAAATTTACCCAGCCCAGTCTTAGGGAGCAGTACGCTATGGGGCAGCACCATTTCATCGCACTAAGAGGGATGGGTCAGGCTTGCCCAGATGTCTTCGCAACACTAGTTGCAGGGACTGGAGCAATTTTTGCAGCCCTCCCAAAAATGGATCCTCACATTAAAAATGACCCAATGTCACATCTTACTCTTGAGGGGAAGCGAGTCAATGGGAAAAAGAAAGGTATCCAGCTGTAGCTACACCCTCTCAATTACCTGAAAATTCCCCAATTTTCAGCTAGTTTTATGTATATATATATATATATATATATATATATATATATATATATATATATCAAAAACCCTAAATTCTAAACTGATTAAATGAAACAAGTGTTCTGATAAAGTACATTTGTTTATCTACCATTGTTCAAACTTATGACACCAATTCAGACACTACACATTATCCAATAAGTCAATATTTTTTCCATGATTCATATCTATTAAACCTCATATTTCACAGCAACAGCTGGTAAATGTCTTTCCTCACTTATTATTTTTTTTGTGAATGTTTTTTAAAAAAGGTTGCTTGATCATAAATTAAAACAGGTCTGGTTAGTCACTCAATAGAAACCATCATGAGACCAACATCTATTGGCAGCATGCTGTATTAGGGTGATAAAAAAATTAGAAAAATATGTGATCAGTGCATGAGTTACAAATTACCAAGTTAAGGGAATTAACTTGATGTATGTCCCGCCACATTAGACCTAACAGATATATAAAATTAACTGTGACTTGAAATCACAACCAACTGACTGGTAGGGCGCTCTCTTACCGACTTCGATAAATTAACTAGTCTTACATATCTGCAAAGGCTTATTTAATTCTAATGTGTAAATTAATTCATTTATAAAATCAACATTTCCGTACAGTGTTCAGCCGAACTAACAAGCCTTACAAATCTACAAAAATTTATCTAAAAGATATGCATGGGCTTATTTCATTCTAATAAATAAATACTTTTATACAAAAAATATGAATTTTTATAGTTTTTTTATTTATCACGTATACAATACAAAAGTTGCAGTAATCATCTTGAGTCGGATTAGATGTAGGAGTGGAGTTTGACCCAGCAGCAACCAGGCTTGTTAAGCACGGATTTTTTTTTGGATCAGTGCCCTCAGGTTGGTTGTTATGGTCACAATGTTTTGGCAGTTGTACGTAACAGCCTGAGAATTTTCAACCCGACCCTTTATTCAGTTGTCCTCGCAAATTAATTAGGAAGAATCAACTGACATGAGATATCATCTGGTAAAGACAGTGTAGAACAAGAACAATCTAGTCGCTTTTAAGCAGGCCCATACCAACGAAAAATGTTCATAGGGGAGGAGGCCCAAGGGGTAAGCAGAACAAATTTAGCCGTATTAAATTCAGTACCTGGAACGCAATTACAACAATTTCGAAGAAAGACCTATCCCCTGGATTTGAGGGTAATTTTTTTTTTTACTTATGACTCTCACACACAGACACAAACACAAACAAAACAGTTTTCTCCAAAATTTCATTAAAGACAAAAATCTCTTTTCCGTTTCTTTGATGTTGTCAACACAACGCTTCGGCCAATCCACGCTACGGCCTTCTTCAGGTACACTGTCCGACTGACTCAAACGTTGTATTGTCAACACAAATGACACGAAGAAGAGATCCAACAGGCGAAAAAAACAACAACAAAAAAAAATGGAATTTTCATGACTCAGAATTCTTCTCCAAATTGTACAGAAAAATGCAGTTTTTCTTTTTTTGATGGATTTTTCTTTCTTGCGGAGACAGTAATAATCGAACCAGAACACATCGATCTTTAGATTCTGAGGGTTTTTTCCCCAAGTGAACGAGACAGTTCAATCAGCTTCTTGGAAAAAAAGCAAACAACTAAATTTCCACATGACTTTTCTGGCAAAAAAACTCCCCGAAGAAACGATATTTTAGACATAGATTATGGAAATATCAATTCTCCAATCCCTGGAATCTGCAATGAATGCACATTGAACAAGACTTATTTTGTCGACCTTGCAATATAATGCACGCACAAAAGGGACTCGATCCTTTTTTTCCCCCTCCTTGATTTGCAGTATTTTTCTTCCTTGAAGACGAATCGATCTTTCTTTAAGAAAAGAAGATCCTTAAATCTAAAGAACCAACAGACATTATGTCGCCTTAGTTTAATCACGCAGCAAATATAACCAACTTGAAATTGAAATTTATTGAATTACAAGACACGTTAGTGTTCAAGACACTTCTTTCGTGCATAGAGCTATAATTGAAAGATGAAAGAAAAATAACCCGATGTCCCTAGCAAAAATGGCGGTTTATAAAGATCATAAATAGATAAGAAATTTAATCTACAAATATCAAATTATTGGATTCTCAATAAAATAGCACCAGGTGTATTAAAAAAAGGTGTGTATGCAGAATTATCCTGAATTTGTTTCTGCGTGAGTGAACTAGGAGGATTTTCATTTTGCCTTTTGCCACAACATCAAATGAATGTACGTTCGATGATACAGACATCAGTGACTTATTCATTGGGAGCTGGGGTTGAATTTTTATCTCAATTTTTTTTAAATTAATTTAGGTAATCGGCACAATGTAAGGAAGGCGGTCCTGATTGCGATTTGTAAAGTTCAACATCCTCGATGTTGAAAACCGAGCACAAATAAAAAAAAAGAAATAAGAGAATTAATGGAAGGAAAACAGAAGTAAATACATAAATTATATTTTTATTGCTTCGAATAAATCAATTAGTTGAATTGTGTTATTTACTAACCTTTGCGCAGTTTTCAAACATCGAGAGAGCGAGGTTGTGAAACCTTACATCGGTAACACCTTCCGTACATTTATTCCACCTAATTGAGAATTGGGGTTGAATTTTTAGGAATTAATGAATTGTTTCGTAGAAAGGAAAGTGTCCGTGTATAAATCGTGAAGTGGGGTATTTCTAGATGATACAAAATCGTGAAAATGAAATTTTAATTTCAAATGGTTTACATTTGCTGCGGGAGTAAACTAGGATTTTGAAAAATATTCAATTAAAAAAAAAACAAACAAGAAATGCAAAAAAAAGACCGACCACGACAGTCCTCTAATCTTTCTTTTTTTTTTTCGTCTACGTACAAGAAAAGGACGGACCGTGCCGCCTCTCATAATAACAGGCATGAGGATTTAATTCATTGGATTGCATTATATTTCTGAAGGATCTTTTTACCCATCAAGTAATTACTAATTAAGTAAGAATTAATAGAGCGAATAAGGCCGGCTTTTTTCTTGTCTGTCTGCTACGGATTCACAGGAGAAAGAAAGACGAAAGACTGTGTCCCCGCATAATATTTCAATGTTGTTATCATTTTTGCTTTCATTTGTGAAGTTCTCTCATTCGCAGACGGAATTATTCAATCATAGAGATCGTAACATTGTTAAAAAAAAAAAAGAAAGATCTATCGATACCAAACAAGACCTTTTCGTCGGCTTTTCTTCTTCTCAACATGAAAATAAAAAAATAACTGTACCCTTCATAACAAGATTCATTAGTGAGGATCTTAGTTGAAGAGAAAACGGAAACATTCAATTATACAGAGGTCGGAACATTAAGAGAGAATAAAGATCCATTAGTAGAGAATCCAGAGCGAACTAGACAGTCCTTTTATCGGCTTTTCCCCCACCTCATCAGAAGAAAAGACTGAGACCCTCATAATGATAATAATAATAATAACCACAGACATGAATTCGTTACATATTTGTGATGTTCTCTGTTGAAAACGCAAATATTCAATTAATCAAATTCCAGAGATCGAAATACCTAAATTTTATTTACATACAATATAGCGGACAGGGCAGTCATTTCATTGCTTTATTTAAAATAATAAATACAAAATAATTAATACAATTTATTCATTTTTCCCTATTTTACGGACAAATCAATAATAAACCAAAATTGTTTCATATAAAAAACAAAAAAAAAACAGACTTATTTTTTTCTCTCCCCCGAATAATTTCTCAGGTGAAGAAAGAAGAAACTTGGGAAAAAAATAAGAAGAAAATAAACTAGATTAGAATAAAATCGAAACAAGTATTAAGCAGTTGAAGTAATTGAAACCAACAAAGGACAAATTAAAGCAGGAGAATATATATATAAATATATATATATATATTTTTTTTCCACTTACCACACAAACATTCACCACGGCCTTTTCTGGGCAAACCTTCACGTGATATTGCTCAAGTCTCGCCATTTCTCGAGACTTCACCACGTGACTTTCTGCCCCTCCCCTTCCTCCGCTTCTTTCTCACTTGACAGTAGTTAGATACACCTTTCCCATCGAGTGGGCCATGGCTCACAGGTGATCCATACCACGTTTTCAGGTGGGCCACACAGACTACCCAAATCTTATTTTTTTTTTTTTCTCTAGATAGGAATCTTTCCATACCATCGTACCTAACTAATACGATTCCCGAATTCGGTGTTCATGATTTTTTGACAAAGAAGCGAATTGACTTGAGTTAGAGGCTGATTTTAAGTGTGCACTTTCCAGAACAGAACCTAGGATAAAGAAGCTTGTGCTGAAAATCTCTCATTAAAGTACCTCCATATTTAACTGGTGAGAGTTTTCAATTTTGAGGGTTATTATTGCAATGCGTAGTAGAGGTTCTGTCCTTTGTTCTTATTGAATACTTTTAAATTGGAAAAAGTTGCGTTTTTTGTTGACTTTTCATTGGTTCCAAAAATTTGCAAGCTGTTATCCCCACTGGACCATCATATGTCACACCAAAAGCCAGATGGGCTGCATAAACAAAAAATTCAACACTGAGTTAAACAATTTCATATCGCAAAAGAACTCTCTAGAAATGTTTGATGGTCATCAGATCATCATGGACAGCCGAAGGTACCAGCAACATCAGCAGCAAAGTGTTAAGGGTCACGTGTCATGTGTCTGAGACAGTAGGGTTTTCTAAATACAAATGGGAAAATGAATAAATTAAACAGAATAAAAACAGTCAAAATAAGGAAATTCCCTAATCAGAAGGCAGATTTTCCAGAAATATCTGAAAGTTAAATACTCTCTATTGTGGTTGTCAAAACTACTTTTACCTGATTACTGTAATAAACTTTTTATTCCTATGTTTTTTTCTTTTCTTAATGTAAAACATAGATAAATATGATTACAGTCAATAGGAACCGTCACATGACCATTGTCTTTTTGGCATCATGCAGTGTTAGGAGTGATCAATTAAAAAATTAGAAAAAGGGGTGATCAACAAATAAGTTACTTCTCTCGCCTTTTGATGGGCAATGATAACTAAAAATTTTCAAAAGACAAGCATGAATGCTGCCAGGCACAAACCAAGTGACCGATTAGCATAAATTTATAATGCAAATTGAATCCCTCACTAAAAAACTATTTAAAAAAAACATAAACCTAATAAGGAGTAAATGTTTAAATTTTCAGCCTTGTAGCTCCATTTGTGGGGCCTGTTCTTTGGATTCATACATGTGTACTTATATATATAACTAGCCAGCCAGCCGGACCAGGTTTGAAACTGAAGAAACCTATGTTGACAGTACTGTTGGATGGTTTCTAATACAAGACTTTGAAGGGAATCAAAGTTCAGAAACCCTTGTGCAGGCTTTGCATCTCACTCTGTCAACAGCAGTCATTTTTTTAAACACCTTCAAAACTATGGATTCATTTTAAAAAATCAAAGTTCACTTTCTGGTTGAATAGAGTTTCATATCTTCTTAAAAATCATCCAAGCCCTCCAGGCATCCCCTATTATAATGCGGATGTCGGGATCCAAGAGAGAGAACTGCATAATAACCGAGCTGTAATAGCTGTGGGGGATGTGTGTGGGCAACATTCATTGTATAAAAATTAAGTGAGATTTGAACAAATAGACAAAGGCATTCTTTAATATAATGTTTGTTTTCATTATTAGATGATATTCTCAAAATAAGAATGTATTACAAACTATACCAAATTTCAGTATTTAAAAACAAAATTTTAGAAGCAGTCAACCAGAACTGTCAACAAAGGTTTCCTCTTCAGTTTTTAGCTGGTCCAGCTGGCTGGCAAAGTATGAACACACACACACACACACACACACACACACACACATACATATATATGAATATTTATGCTAAATTGATCACTTAGTTTGTGTCATGCTTATTTTTTGAAAATTCCAACTTTTTTCAAGTGCAGTAACTTATTCTTTGATCAGCCAGGTTTCCTAATTCTTGAATCGATCACCCCCAACACTGCAAAAAGACATTGTTCACATTATGTTTTTCATTGAGTGACTAAGCTGACCTGTTCATATATTTTCATCAATGACTCGACTATTCCAACCCATAAGTTGTTGCATCTTCAGATGAATGTGAGTTTTTGAGGAGAAAAGGGAAACAGAGATTAATTTTTAAAGACGTTTTTGTCTAATTCATTACACTTTTACAGTTTGTTAGTCAGCGTAAGTCAAATATATTTCTCAGAGGGATTGGGGTGAGTGTTGTGTCACCTCTGTCATCAAATGGGCTTACAGTGCGGTAAAATAGTGCTCAGTCTGTATTCAAGAGGAAATTCAGTTTTTATTTGCATTTTTTTGACCAAGTGGACAATATCACAAGTAAAAATATTGGGGTCCACGATCCAACCGTCTTATATCATGAACCAGACTATAAAGAACTACTTTATAACAGCGGATGCCTGTATAACTGCTATGATTTATGACTCCCACAAAATTTGTTTATAATGCAAAATGAGAGAAACTAAATGCCTCAACAACATGGAACAAATTTTCTTCAAGCTGTTATAGTTGGAAACCATAAACCAAAAGTGCCAATGTAGATTTCTCCATTTTTTAAGCTGGTCTGGCTGGCTATGTATTGTCTATGTCTATATCTATATTAAATGTAAATAAAGGGAAGCAGCCATCCCCGGGTAACAGGCCTTGATCCTAACAGCCGCTAGCTAAGAATGGGAGTCGGTCATTTGGATACCCAGGTGGCTTACCACTAACACGTGTGTTCATTGTCCTCTTTACATCTAATTCTAATCTGCGCTAATCCACACTAATCCTGCATGAAGCCGATTGCACTCAACCATCAGACCTAACCCTAAACACACTAACAACACAAATGTTATGCGTATATATCCTGTGTGTAGGCCATACCAATGGCGCTCAAGAGGTGAAAATTGAAATGTTTACTCAGTATTAAGTCAAAAAAAAAATGATAATTAATAATAATCAAATCCCTCTCTTGTCTCCAATGGAGTGGATGCTCAAAAGCTTTATAAATAATAATGCACCTACTGCATTATTCTTACTAATCTCACTAAATGTTGAAGCCGAAGCATCCAAGTCTCTCACTGGCTCTTCAAATTCCCTAAATCTCTAACTATGCCTGATTCCATTTCCAGACAAAAATTCCCACTTGGCACAACCTGGACTCATGTGTTAGGTCAATTATGGTAAGGTTAGGGTTAATTTTATATCTGAATGTCTAAATATAGATAAGGGTAGTAATTCTGAAACGCTTTCCAGTATTTTTTTTTAAACATTGGATTTCTGTTATGAAAAATATTGTCAAACTCCTACAATTAAGTTTTGACTTTATTTTCATTTGTCACAACAATGGCATTGACATCACGAAAACCAGTGACGTCACGATGGCTTGAATAAGAGTTATCTACCGGTGTTGATAGTTTTGATGGAATGTTTCTGAAAAAAACTTTCTGCAACAACAAGGACGATAAATCATTTTCTGAATCACCTTTTAAAAATGAACGTAAATCTTTTACAGTCCCCAGAGGGGTAGCGAGGGCGAGGGCACTTGCCCCCAGGTACAGGTGTGTAAAGGGCAGAAATTTACACTTGGCCAATAATGCCTGTTAATTAATAATCATTCCCCGCCTTCCATTAGTCTGTAGTGCAAATGCCTCGGGTGCAGTCTTTACCTCAGGGTACTGAGAACACTCATAATGCCACTGACAGTCTCTGCTCATAATTGTATTTTTAGTGCTAAATAATTGCATTTCTTAATTCTGAAAGCATGTGAGATTTTTCATAGGGTTTTAGTGTCAACTTTTTATGGGTGCTCAACTTTAAAACGAATCTGCTGATTATTAGTCTTTTTGTTGGTTAAATTAGGACCCTTCATCATTATGTCAATAACCCAGTCTACTAATCTGCAATCCCCGTGACCTTTACTTCTAAATCATTTAGTTTTGTCTGATGTTGCATTGCCATTGTTACTGGACCCATTCTACCAGTTTCAACTCCTATTGATACCAGTACCCCATCTGCTGCTGCTGGTATCTCCAGCACTTCAGCTCATCTTGCAGGTTCACCCATATATATAGCTCTTATTTTATTTTGTTTTGTCAGGCTCAATTAAGATTATATTTCCCATTCTCATTACCTACTTCAGCCTTATCATTTCATTATTTTTTCATACATCTAATCTCTTTGTCAGACTGATTGCGGAGGCACCACAAATGACTTGGCAACCATCTTCCTCCATGTCTCTCTGTTTTGCAACTCTTTAAGGTTGTTGCTCAACTTCATACCTGTTCATTCTGGGTTATTGTCTTCCCATCTCTTTCTCTGCCTGCCACTATCCCCCCACCCCTGTACTGTGCCTTTGGTTAGTCTTGCTCATCGTGACATGTTCCCATACCATTTTTATTTGCGTCTCTTTACTATGGTTTGGAGGTCTTTGATGGTTTGCCCGATTTTATTTTTCACTCCTTTGATTGTGATATGATCTTTTTAGATGTGGAGAATGTTTCAAAAGCATCTCATCCCTCTCTATATCTACAGACAAGGTCAACGATTCGTAAGCATACAAAAATAGTGAGATGACCAGGGAGTGCAGCAGTCTGATTTTTTATCTGATTGAGATGTTTCTGTCCCTCCAGATGGCCTCCAGTTTTGACAATAAGCCTTATCAGTCATTTCAAATTCTATCTTTCTTGGAAGGCCACTTGAGATTCCAGTATTATCCAAGGCCACCCACACCACACATTCTGTGGCTTAGAATCTTTCATTTTTCTCTTTTCTTTCTTCCTTGGCCCTCAAACATGTATACAGTCAAATCCTGTTGCTGATAATTGGTTCAAATTCCAATAAAATCAGTCAACAATCTTTTCATTTTGATAAAAATGTTGTCAGTTTAATGTCAAAAATATTGATTAACAATCAACCTTGTCACATCGGCTCCAAACAATACAGGTGGGTTTTTTTAAGTTAGCTATTTCTATAGGTGTCAGTAGATTTAATTTTCATTTATTTACATCTTATGGATCAAAAATTGAATTGAAAAACATTAACAGACCTGGCTGCTGCTGCTGGGTCAAATTCCACCGGACTAAGGATACTTACTTCAGCTTTTGTATTGCATATACAAGAAACAAAAAATGATGAAAAGAAATTTTTTTACTATAAATGTATTTATTTATTAGAATGGAAAAAAAACTGATATATCTATACACTGGTACACAATACAGTATGGCCAGAAGTGCTAGAACACACAAACAAGCAAACATACAGGCATAAAAAAATGTATAGAACTCCTTACCATCTTTGATGGATATGGTTTTTCAATGTATTGTTAATTAAATGAGGCATTGTCAGCCATTATTAATTTTTAACTAGTATTTCTTTCATCTCAATGTTGGTTGCTTTTCATCTTGTAGTATTTGTAGTAATATTATCTGGATTCATTTTTTTATTAGATGAAACATTGTCAAGCATTATTCATTTTTGACTGGTATTTCTTTCATTTCAATTTTAACTGCTTTTCATCTTGTAGTATGAGTAGTGATATTATCTGGATTAAAACAATCTGATAAAAAACGAATCAAGATAATGTTACTACTATTACTAGTACATTTGGCATCAGTACTCCTCTGAAGTGTTTTTAAAAATTTTTTTTTAATTTTTTGAAAAAAAGGTTTTGTGGACTTATTTTGACATGATTAATTAGTAACAACTAGATTCCCCAGAATCAGGATAATTTACACGTTTTTTTTTTTTCTCTACTTTAGAGAATTTCCTATGGAAAATGCCAGGGATGTCATAAATTGAATTTATTCAGACCGTATTTATTCTTTGATTGAATCTTTTTACATGACTTCAAATTTTGATGCTATGGTTGTTTAATTATTGACTGTGGTCATAATTACATAATTTCATGTTCTACCAACAATCATGTGGCTGAGTACGTACAATTTGAGCTGTACTGAATCAACGATGCTTAATGTGAAGACAACACAGGAAACTGGTCAATACTGGATTAAACTGAAAACTCGGTCAAATATGTTTGAAAGTTATATCAGCTCCCCTATATATCTTCCAGGGGAAGGCTCCACTGAGCCTCAATTTGCCCGCAGCCATGCTTATTATTGGATTAGTCATTAATTCATGAATTTTTCATTTTTCTAAATCTTTGGATATTTTCTAAGATTCACAGAGGGAAATCTGTGAAGTCCATTTTTGTACAGTTTTTGTTTACTTAGTTTGGGTGGTCCCTACAGGTTCGATAACTTACCTATCCAATTGCTATAGCAAATAGCACAAAATCATAAATAAAAAAGTGGGAATTCATGACTTGAAAATTTCCTCAAAATTCAGGTATTCCCCTCATATTATGCGGGTCTAGGATTCCAGATGGCCAACCGAGTTACGACCAAACTGCGATACCTGAGGGATGGGTATGGACGATATTGAAAGGCAGGCAATAGGTGAAAGATGACGACCATTGTCTATCATATGAAAAGTGAGTGAGATTTGTAGAAATAAACAATTGTATTCTTCAATGTTTGCTATTTATTAAACACCCATCCCAAATAACTATGATATACTACAAAGCCTAACAGATTTCATTATTTAAAGGCAAAATATTTACATATTAGCATCGATGATAGAACCCTTAGTCCCTGCGGCTTTAGATATCTTGTAACTAAACTCCTCGGTGGAAAAGCTGAAATTGATTTTTTCAAAAATTTTTAGTGCAAGTTGAATTGAAGTAATATCAATTTCCACAACACATTTTTTTTAGAAACAAAACCAATGCATTTTAGTAAAGTTTAGGGTCCAAACTTGAACCACTTTTGACACATTTGAATATTTACATTACCTTCTCCACAAACTGTAGAAATCTTTTTTTATACTCGAGTCACATTTCTACCTTTCTAAAAGAGAAAAAGCATAATATGCCAAAAAAATACGTGCTGATATGACTACAAATGTAGTTATTCTTTTTATGCCCTTAGGCTGGTGAGGACTTCAGCTGCCCCTGCTAAGGAATCTGATATCACATTACTATTTACTTGGCCCAACTGTAATTTGTGAATTAGACTTAGAGGTGACAAGCACCTGAGGTGGCGTCACTCCCTGCACTCTACTCTTTTCCTATTGTTGATAGAAGAGATGGATTCAAGCATTTCCCAAGCACAAACTATCTCACCTCGGAAATATAAACTCAACTTTCCAAGCTCATTCTCCATGTTATCTGCTGGACCATTGGACCATGCAGCACCTCCTCAAATGTAGTTATTGCTGTGAAAAAAAAACAAAAAAAAACAAAAACAAAACAAAACAAAACAAAAACAACACAGATGCAAACCAAGATTGATTTTTGTTGAGCAAAAACACTTTATTCACAGGGAAAAAACAAACAGAACAAAATTACAAATTCAGAATTCACAGACTTTCTTTTATAAAGGAAAACTTTTTTTTTTCAGTGGTGGTTTTATCTCTTAATATAAAATCTTTCGGCAAGGGGAAAGAAAACCCCAAAACAATGGAAGAACCAACCCCCCACCAACCCTTATAATTCAAATCTACCCATTATATCATCAGAAATTATTTGATAGAGCAAATATTTATTGTCTGAAACCTTGAGGAGAGTCATTAATGTACCAACTTTTGTTTGGACAATCCAATCTCTCTCTGATAGAAGAGACTCTCTCTCTTTATAGATATCACATTTCACACCCAAAGAAGGTTGTAGAATGAATCAGCCAAAACATTGTGTCATCAATAAAAATGGGAAGAAGAGTTTAAATTGTTTGAACAGAAGTTGGTACACAGATATTTATTGTTGTGAAGTGAAGAAGATTTTAAAATGTTTGAACGGAAGTTGCTAAGCAGATAATCAGTTGATATTCATTGCCGTGAAGTGAAGAACGTCCTACCACATTCACGTATCGTATTTACTCATGTATAATGCAAGAAATCTGATGTCAAAATTGGGAGGTAGGATTACAATAAAGTCTTTAACAGATGATAACTTTTCTGCTGTATTATGGTAAGAAGCCAACAAAAATACAAACCCTACACCTTCATTGACAGCTGGAATGTTTTTGTCTAATTCATTTCATTTTTACAGTCAAATATATTTCTTAGTGAGAAGAGGAATTGCATCCTCTCTGTCATCGAATAGAATGGGTTCGCAGGGTAGAGTAAAATCTTGAAATATCAGGCGGATGTTATAAAAAGGTTGAGTAAAAATTACTGAGCTGGAACCATGCTAACTTTTGTGTCATTGTTTGTGTTTTAGCTTTTTAGTTTTTGTGTTGTAGAATTCTTTTTGTAAAAACGTTGTTTTCTCAAATAACTTGGATGTACTTGGGGGTCACATTACGTAAGAGAATGAATATATAACTGAATTTTATCTACAAACGTGAGGGGCACATTATATTTCTAGATCACATTGTACTCGAGTAAGTGCATTAGTCTACAGTAGCAATCATCAGCCGAGCATATGGTTTTACACTTATGATAAACACTGGACTAGTATATATAATAATGCAAACGCTTCTTTTCACAATACCAAAACAATATTTAATTCTAAAATCATTCTTCAGTATACAAAAATGAAAGGAAACAAACTCAACCAAAATCCCCAGATTATAAAATCAAATTTAAGTTTTGAATTCACATAAAAATTTAAACGTTGAATCAAGGGGAACAACTTCTGACCACAGTTACTGCCTCACACCTTCAGGTGAATTTTCTAATTTGAAAAAAAATTTGATCCACGAAAGAGTTCCATTTTAAAACTTCTATCCATTAAAGAGTTTCATCCTATGTGTTTAAGTGCAGAATGAAATAGTTCATGAATTTAAGAGTTAAATTATTGAACCCCAGAGTGAAATATTCAGCATGTAAAGAATAAAACAAAAAAAAATCAAAAAACTGACTGAAGAATCATTTGCATAGGAAAGAAGTTCATCTAACATTCCAGGTCGAAAGGTCGTCTGTGAGACAATGACAGTCAATGGTTCATTTGAAGGATTGAGATTGACTCTTAAATGTTCAATCAAAAAGGTAACTTCTGAATATAGTTACTTCCCTTGCATCTTTTGGTAAATTGTTTTCATTTTTCTTCAATTGAATTTACAATAAATTCACATTTTTTATTTCTATCCATTGAAGAGTTCTTTAGCAGTATCAAGTGATTCATGAATCTAAGAGTTAAAGGAAGTCATAAAAACCGAGAGACGTGTAAGGCTGCCAACAAATCCAACAAGAGGGGAAAAAATCCACAAAGAATGGATATGGAAAATTTGATGTCAATCTTTATTGATGAAAAACCTTGGTGAAATATCTTCAAAACATTTTTTTCATCATTTCCTGTGAACCCTCCTCTAAGAAAAACCTTACATTACTTTTAACAGCCCTACTTGAGCTTTCTCAAAAGATTGTGTCTTTATGTTTTATAGTGTTGCAACCCAAATGAATTATGGTCAGTCTAGTTAACTCCCTTTGTTTCCTTAAGACAAATACTGTCAAAGAAAAAAAAGTTAGTGGCAATTTAAGTTGAAATAATGATTGCTCCATTATATATATATAACCTTATGCAGTTGAGTCAAGCTCTCCTTCTACACCCATTTTAACAGTGACTTCTTTTTTACCTTGAGAGTATCTTTTTTTTTAACAAAAAGGAGTCAATTAATTGGAATCCTTGTTTCTTCTCCAACAAACTGCAGTGGATTAACCCCTATTTGATTAATATGTTTGCTGGAATAGAAACATACAAAATTTTAATTTTGAAGAACTCTTATCTAAACTTTGAATTCCGAATGGTGGAGGGAAACATAGACATTTCTTTTGCAAACAAGTCATGACATATATAAATTACGTTGTCATTTTGTACTATACATGTATTATCAGTTTAGAAATATCTTGAAATATCAATTATTCAATTACTTTGAATTAAAAATGACTTTTACCATTAACATTTACTTTACTAAATACTATTGGGCGGTTTCCAGCTCATATGTATATCTATATATGTATATTGAACAGAGAGTAAGGGTTCAGTTTAGCATTATAGTTGCATTTCAAGATTGTAAATAAAACTCCTCAGCTCTATGAAACTTAAATTTTTTTCTCATAACTTCTTACTTTGAAATATTCCCCCAAGTCCATTGAATATACATACTAGATTTGTGACAAATGTGGTTGAGTTGCTCCAATGTTTAGAGGGAAGCACAGAGACAAACAGAGCCAGTTGTTTTATATGATAGAAAAAGAAGACAGGTTACTTATTTCATCAATATAAATTAAATCAAATGTGACTTATTCCTCTCATAGATTAAATTTCGTGGCATTATGAGATGAATCTATTAAAATCATTGATTCAATTTCCTGTCGACATGTTATCACGTGTCGAAATTTTCAGATACTTTTAGATGCTCTTGCATCTCTAGTACCAATGCTTGTCACTGACGGACAGACATAGTGAAACACTCTAGTCACATCTCGTTCCCTCTTCTTCCTCCTATGTAGGGCTGAAAGTGCAAGGGAGAGAACTCGTTTCAAGTGTGTTTTTGAGAGTGATGTCCCTTGCTGGATCTGAGGGCCAAGTTTGATAGATGAGTCTGACACATTGATCTGACAGGCTGTTTTGCTAGGTCGTATTGACAGACTGATCTCATTTGACAGCCTTCAAAGAGGGTTGACAGTCCTCAAGGATGGATCTTCATGAGATTGAACGAGTGCAACTATGATACATTTATTAAAAGAGCTGCAAGTGTAATTGCACTAACAGAAAGCAATAAACCAGTCAGCTTCAAGACTTCCAAATTTGGTTCAATGGCATTCCCTGTGCAATTTAAAACAAGAACATCTTTGATATATTATCATCATCAGCTTTTTAACGACTGCCATTGGGTGTCGTGTAACCAGCGCTCTATGCACTTATCTTGCTCATCATGCCATCTTATTTTCTGTCGGCCACAGTTTTGCATATGATCTTTGAGGACCCACGTTGTGCATCACAATATCCAGCAGTTATCTGTCATTCTTGCAGCATGACCAGCCCATTGCCATTTGAGTTTTCTCATCGATCCTATGATATCTCCGACTCCTGTTCTTTTCTCTAATATATTGCGTTGTCTCGTGAAAAAGATCTCCCAAAGCAGATATTTCAACGGTGAAAGTGAGGGTCTAATGAAGCATTATAGTTACATTGTACCCCCCCCCCCCCCGAAAAACTTGAAAAAAATTATTTTCTCCAAAACTGCGTGTAAGTGCAATACACTGCATAAGGGCACACCAATTAGCGCTGGAATGACTGTGAGATCTTGAAAACCCGAGGAGAAAAAGCAGCGCTGTAAATGAGTGGAACAAGAATAAATAAATCAAAATAGTGTACTTGTTCAATCACACCAAAAAAGTTTAGTTGGTTTGTACTTATGTCTAACGAAAATTTGTTGAAAAGCAAAAAAATACCTTTTCTATTTTCTCCAATCATTTCCAACGGGTGATGTGTTTTATGCAGTGTGAACTATTAAAACCCCAGAACTTCCATTGGTTTGTAATTGCCCAACTTGCCCGTTTAAAAAAACAAAAACAAACCACTCCTGATTTGATTTTTAAAAAAAAATGAACAGGTAGACAGAGGCGTAACTGGAGATTTGGGGGAATTTAGAGTCTTGGCTCCTTGAGGGGCCCCCTCCAACATTTACTGGGATTTTCCAGTGGAAATACAGCAAGTGAACAACTTCTTATTAAGCTCTTGGGCATCCTGTGCATTGGGGGCCAGGAGCGGGGCTGTTTTCAAATAATCCTCCTCTCTCTCCCTTCAGCTATGCCTCTACAGATAGATCACATTTGAACAATTTTATAAAAGTTAAAGGTCAAGACTTTTGAGAATGTAACAATGAAAATTCTTCTGTTGGTTTCAAAATGGCTGTCTAGGATTTTAACTGCAATTTCAAAAAGTGTATCATTTAATAAATTTAAGACTTTGAATTGAGATTTTTTTAAAGTTTGAATTTCAAAACTTTTGAACTTAGAATAATTGATGATATTGCTTGAATGTTAATGCATTTTAAGATAGGTCTTTTATATATATTTGCATCTTCGAATATATACATGATATGAACTTATATAAGTACGTACACAGTACCAGACCATTTATTTGGCTTCCAGAAAACAAGAGTCACTAGAGAACTGACAATTTTGAAACCTTGCAAGTTTTGAATCTGGAGGACTATGTACTTCAATGCTTGGCTGCTTTTAGTTTTCATTTGCTGCATGGTTGAATTGAATGAAGATCAGTGAATTAATAATGACTAAATTTTTTGAAGCTAATTAATTTGTATATGTTATAGACAGTTTTACTTTATAGAAGTATCCATGCAAGGGTTCCCAAATAAGATGTTTTTTTACAAATTTGTGAGTCCAATTTTGACAGTATTTAGATTCTTTCAAATTTAAAAAAAATATTTTCAAGTCCATCGTCGTCAACTGAGATGTTTTTTTTAAAAAGTTTGAGAGTGAGCTCAAGAATCAGAAAAATTACATCTAAATTGGCAATTCTGGTCCTTGCCTTTTTATAAGAGATTCTGTTCACTGGACGGTTGGTCCCCATAATGTTTCTCAGCTATTCAAAGTTAGATTTACTTGAAACTTGGTAGGAAGGTGTACCTTGATAAGATGATTCTTATTTATAAAAAAATCTTCCACTCAGAGTCAAGTGATCTGGCAATAATTGCATTTAAACTATGTTTTAGAATAAAATTTCTCAGATTTATCTGAAACTTGCATAGAAAGGTATCCCTTGATAAGATGCTTCTTGCCTAAAATTATTTTCTACTCAGAGTCATGTGATCTGGTAATAATAGTATTTAAACTTCATAGTGGATGCCTCATTGAGCTTTCCTTTTTTTTTTCTCCATTGTATATTTTATAGTTTTAAAATCTTAAGTAAATTAATAAAGATTAAACAGACTGCTTCATAAGTGTATTAATTTGTATCTGTTAAATATAATTTCATTGTTTAGTTTACAATTAAGTATATAATAAGCCTTGGTCCCCAAATCTGGATCACCTCTAGTCCCAAGCTTTCTTGACAAATGGTCTGGTACTTTTTATATATATATATATATATATATATATATATATATATATATATATATATATATACATACATAAAGTTATTCATGTGTGTGTTCATATAACATTAATCTTTTTTTATGTCACAGAAATATATATGTATATGTATATGTATATATATATATGTATATGCCTCAAACCCATAACAAATAAGATACATTTAACATTTAGACAGCAAACCATCTCCATGAATTTAAATGTGAGACTGCACCAAAGATGAAGATGTTACAAAATGTAGCATCCGTCTGTAAAACATTCTGTTATTTGGTGCGTAATTATTATTACAATTATTATCTACCAAAGAAAGGAAGTTAAACCACACAAACCTAAATAATAAATAATCAGCAGTAGACATTTAGTCAAGAAACTTTACAGTGTTATCAAAACGCATGCAACGATGACTGCTACATTAATTATTGTCATTATCAAAATATCAACTTACATCAGTGGCAGGAAAAATCCCTTGGAAAAATGCCATAGATACCAAAAAAAGTCAGTTTAACATTTTGATCCATGTATCTATCTCATACAAGCAGGACTGGCGCTACGATTCCTGGCACCCCAAGCAAGCTGATTTTCAGTGCCCTTTAAAGTAAAGTTATCTTATTTATGTTTTACAATGAGAAAAATTAATTAATATACATACATACATACATACATACATATGCATATAGGTCCTATATCATACAGATTAATATTAAATATCAATGATTTAACTTACGATGCATTTCATTTGCCAATTGTTTTTTTAGTTTCATCATAACAAAAAGTATCTAACTGTCAGATATTTCTGAAACATTTGACTTCATATCCGAGAAATTTCATATTTTGGCTGTTTTTATTCTGTGTAATTTATTCATTTTCCCTTTGGACTTGGAAAATCCTTCTGCCTTAGACATATGAGAGGTGCCTCAAAGCATTTGGTGCACTGGGTGACTGCCTGTGTTACCAGTACCAAGAGCCAGCCCTGAATATGGCAATATTCCGAGTATGACAATGAAAAATAGATCTAGGTATGTCAAAAGAAATGATCAAAAATGATTTTCTCACAATATGGTATAAAACAAACATCGACATAGACTTTTGGAAAATTATTTACAAAAATTCTGTTGTCAAAAATCTGTCTTTTTTTTTCAAAGCCCTTGCAAATTTTTTTTTTCAGGACTAACATTGTTGTTCATTTTAACACAATGATTTCATATGAGGGCTCTCCAATCATTTTCAGGTGACAATCAGGGCCTCGGAGAGGAATCTTATCAAAGAGTAAAGAGTTTGTTTTCAACTTCTTTTTTTCTTCTCTCTTCTTCTCCATCAAGTCATCCTGTTATTCATCAACTTCAATATTGTAAACATTTTCGGAGATCCCAGGAAATTCCTGGGCCCCCTTTGGCTCCTGGGCCCTGTCTAGCATATGTGTAGACATATTCTTGTGTACAGGTGACTGTGGTCACCTGCCAGCTGTCTAAACATATCAGCTTAGAACCTAGAATTTAGTTGGAACTGTGTAAATTATCTTTGTATCTTGGGCCTCGAAATTATTAACCACCCCACGTATATCATTCATTTTACAGATGACCCCACCAGAGTCAAGTGGCTCCATCTATTTTGTAATGGGGTTAGTTAGGAAAGGGCATTTTCGGCTGGAGATTTGATTCAGACATTCAATATCATGCAAAGGAGAAATTGGTGTTGATTAATATAGTGGCTGAAAATGTTAAACTAATCAGAAAAAGAAGGAAAAGAAGAAAAGAAGAAAAGAAGAAGAAAGAAAAAAAAATAAAGAACCCATATTTCCCTGCCTATAAGACAGATCTTACAAGGCCATTTTGTTAGGGTACTGCTCAGTGCAACTAATCCTTTCTGCCTTGCTGAACAGATTGTGCCTTTAGTACACAGCCTCCTATCCATGATACCAGTGGTTTGGACAGTGTATTATTTTGATTCTTTTGAATAAGTACCGTATTTGATGGCTTATAACCCCCCCCCCTATTTTTGCGCTGAATATTAAGGAAAAAATTAATTTCCCTGATTTCTTCTCATTTATCACTCGTATTTTTTTTTAAAGAAAAAAAAACTACAACAAGAAAACAAAAAACAAAAAAACCCAAGTTCTGGCCAAAGTGGAGCTGGACAACAAAGGTTACATTAACCTTTTAAGCCATTTTGGGGAGAACAAAGTGGTATCTTATACAATGACAGTGCCCAGGGCAGTTGCACTCTATTCGAAGGGAGGGTATATTTATTAATTAACAGTTATTATAGGCTAGGTAGTCATTTTGTGTAAACTTCAGCAAATGAGAAAGTAAGTAAATCAGTAAGTAAGTAAAAAATATAAAATGGAGGGCCACTTTTGCATTACAAACAAGTTACAGACCTGGGTGGCTAGATTGGGAAAGGGAGATAATCCAAGCTTTATCTCGGAGACTTACCCAAAACGGGCACGGGAATAGCACCAATTTTGGAAATCAAGTGACGAGGCAAGCCTTTCTCAAGAAGCAGGTATTCAACATTTACCTCCAGACTGCCTTGATTTTCAAATTTGATGCTATTCTAATGCCTGTTTTGAGTCTTTGAGATGAGGCTTAGATTATCTCCCCTGTTACAGACTGATTCCCCCGTGTCTTTTAGCCAGAGTAAAAAATATCTTTTTCTTGTAAAAAGTATCTTATAGGCTGGTAAATAGAAGATGAGTAAAAAGCCTGATTTTCATTTTGTATTAATTATGAACTTTTTCACAGAAGATATACCCCCATCCTAACCACCACTTAAAGAAAAAAAAAAGAAGAGTTTGCTGAAATATTCATTGCGAATAATTGTACGTAATTTTATCAAACTATTTTTCCTAATCTTTTGTTTATTTTTCACAATATTCCAGCTATGTATCCTCTGGACTTCCTCGGGTGTCAGTACTGTTCTGGAATGTCCACGTCTAGGTTTTTGCGGAGTCAGATTCGACATTTCAGAACAAATCAGGCACCCCAGGAAAGCTACAGAGTACATGGTTGATAAGTTGTGATAAATAAAAAACACAGACGAGGAAAATTAGTCTGACTAAACCACGTACAATGATTGAAACACTGTCTTACAAAATTAAGACAAGAACCATGCGGTAGGAAGAGGAAATCAAATCCAAGACACCTAAAAACATTTTTGCATAAAATACATTCATAACATCAGTTAATTGAATGCAGTGAATTATTCAGATATCTATTCCTATTGAAAAAAAAGTGTGTCTTATAGGCCGGCAAATTTGGTGTTTTTGTGTGTGTGTTTTTGCATAATATATATATATATATATATATATATATATATATATATATATATATATGTATGTATGTATGTATGTATATTCTTTGCTTAGACAAGCCATTCATTTGTACATATTTATTGAATGCATTTAATTATTTACACATTTCTTTCTATTGAAAAAAAGAAAGAAAGTGTGTCAGGCAAATTTGGTGTTCGTGTTGGTGTATGTGTTGAAAATGAACATTGAAAATACTGACTCAAAGTCGGTGGGATATACATAACAATTTTAGCAACCTGTGTCACAATTTGGGGTAGTAAAATATTTCTTGTATTCACTCATGTAAGTAGATGGTCGGTGGTGCAGAACAAACTAAGAATGTCTCAGAAAAGAAATTTAAGAGTGGTCCCTGGACCCAGAGAGCAATTATGAATATCATGTTACACAATGAGTAAGTTGAAGGTCTGGCAGCCAATTGAAAACATTGCATCGAAATGAACGCTAAAGACATGGAATTCTAAATGAATACTAAAAACATGGAAATCGATTTGATAAGGAATTGCTGATTCTCTACTGCAGGGGTCTTCAAAGTGTGTGTCCTGACCCAATATTGGGTTGTAAGGTCCTTCTAATTGGGTTGCAGGTTCACAATAAATAAGTGAATGAATAAAGAGCAAGCAATAACAATATTGATGACAATGAAATAATTAAGATCTGAAATATGAATATATCTAGTAATCTTGTTACTCTTGTCATAAATAATTCATTTGTTAAACAATTAAATCAAAACAGTGATATTAGCATTGGTATGGTTGGAAAATGACAACAGAATAAATGTCAGTGGGTCGTGAGTTCAAAATTAAACTGTGTCGCGGTTAAAAAAAGTTTGAAGAACCCTGCTCTACTGTACCTCATCTAAGATATTCAGACAATTTGTAATATTTTTTTGTAATATTTTTGTGTAGGGAAAGTTTTAAAATAAAGCCAAAGCCAGTCAGAATTTTTGCTTTTTGTTTTTGACTTAGCACCATCAAAGATGAAGAAGAGGAGGGAAAAAACATTTTTTTTTTTTCTTTTTAATTTTTATTTCTACCTTGTTATTTTCTGGAGATGAGACAATGAAAAGTTTCAGACAACAATTTCTCTCTTTTGTTTTTTTCAACAAGAAAGTGTCACACAGAAATTAGTCAAAATATAAAATAGAAGAAGAATCTGAAAAATACAAATGATTTTTTTTTCCCATTTATGTCTCATTTTTTTTTTTTTTTTAAATTTTCAATCTATGGTATTTTTGGATTGGGTTTTTGCATCAATACTGACACCTCCACCATCAATGGATTTACAAACACCTCCACCATCAATGGATTTACAAACACCTCCACCATCGATGGATTTATAAACACCTCCATCAGCACTAGAAATATCAGATCTCCAAAAATTTTGATTCCCCTGTACATAGTTTTCATATTATTTAAATTATACTAATGCGTTTTGCACACACACAGATTTTAATGACAGTATCTTTGTCCTAAATTATGGTGCATGAAAAATTCCATGATGGAAAGGGGTTGGCAAACATTTTTGGAGGCGGGCCGGATTAGAAATATTTTCATGCCTTGCAGGCCAAAGTGATTAAAAAAGAAAATGATCATACGAGGCTATGAGAAGAGCTTATTTTTAAAAAGATTACTTTAATGTTTTTCGTTTCAGGAATATATACCTACATAAACTTCCATTTATTATTAATCAATGAGATCTATGGAATTCTTTTTTAGTGGGGAAAAAATATTGTCAAATTGTGGTTCACATTTTTGTGTATATTGATAAAACAGCAGGAATGCGTAGTGGTAAAACATTTATTGCAATAAAACATTGATTCGTTTGTGGCCATAGCAAAATGCAACTTTTGCTCTATTGGTTTTTAATACTAAATTTTATTGTTCACTCGTCAGAGACAGATAAGGGAAACAAAGAATTTTTGTATGCAACATCATATATTCAACGGAGTCAACAGGCTGGATGAAATAAGGCCATGGACCAGATTAGGTCCACTGGCCATAGTTTGCCAACCCTTGATCGACTGTAATATCTTCTACAATTCTAACATTTTCCCAGTTTGGAAATTGTCCAATGGCCATATTCAAAAGATTTTTGTTTGTCATGAAGACGCAAGCATGAAATGATAAGAAAAAAAAAAGGAGAAAATGTACAAAAAATAAAGACAGAGAATATTTTGTGCCTCGATAAATAAAGTTTGTCATCCCAGGAATTTAGTGCAGTTTGGAAGGCGAATTTTAAGACTGATGATATTCTTGTATAAAAGTATTCAGTAGTGGCGGATTGAACAATAGGCTGAGTAGGGTTAAGCCTCGGGGCCTGGAAGGGAGCCCCCTCCCCACCAAGAGCAAAAAAAATGGTTTTGTTTGGTGTACAAGTGAATATTTTGCATGATATTTCAGTACTTTTGCATATATCATTTCCATATTTGGATTATCAGAAATACTATTTTGTTTTCTAAAATTAAAAATAAATGAATAAAATGGCTGTGATTGATTCATATAACTTCATGATATCATACATGTAGTTTATTCTACATAGTACAGCGAAGTAAATTATTTAACATAACAATGTCAAATCATTCTATTCAACGAATGGTGGGGCAGGGGTCAAAGTCAGGAGGAGCCTTACTAAAGCTCAGCCTAGGAGCCCAGGTCGTAGATAATCATTATGTATGATATGGTATGGTATGGTATCAATAACATCTGGGAGCCTCTCATCATAAGGGACTTCTCAAAAAAAAAAGCAAAAAAAAAGATAAATGGATTACTTAATACAAGGGAGGAAACTCAGAGGTACCCCGATAACACAACCTGGACATACAAAAAACAGATATGATGTGTCCAGTCCAATCAAGCATGTGCTCTGAATCGTGATTCCACATTCTAGAACCAGCAACATCTGAGGAAGGCCTGAAGGTACATGGTCGAAACAATAAATGAACACATAGGCAAGGGAAATTTTCCGACCATGTCATACATAATGATCAATACATCCCGTTTTACAAAATTCAGACAAGAATTGTTGAAGACAATTCATCACATCATTAGTATCATTTAAAATCATACTGACATTTCTCGCCAAGATTTTACACGGATGTGACCACCAGTGTTCCCTCTAAGCTGTGCGGCCACACACAAGAAAAAATTATGCCATGCAGTGATAATTTCAATGCTGCACATAAATATTGAAAGTGTCAGATAAAGGAAAAAAAGGTACAATAATAAAACTATACGGCCAAAGAAGCTAATGTCTTATTGCTTTTGCTCTAGGTAGCATCATTTGATTGAAGGTTTATTCATAATATTGAATGAATAAGTAATAAAGAAAAATCAATATGTCAAGTAAATCATTTTTTTTTTATCATAAATTTTTTGTTCTAAGTAACTGACCTTGGTTTCGTAAACTTTAGATGAAAAATGAATGATCGTCTCAAAAAGGAAAAATATTTCCTCCACACTTAACTTCTGCAGTCACTCACAGGCTTTTTAGCTCCAGACAGGCCACGGAAAAATTAGAGGGAACATTGGTGACCGTACGACAAATTTATTTGCAGTTCCAATTCGATTCGTCAGCAAATAGCAGAAAATTTTCAAAGATTTCCATTAAAGAAGCCTCTAAGATTGAAAAAAAAAATGTTTTTTGCATAAGATTTCATTGTCAAAGCTTTCTTAAATTCTTTTACGAGGTTTATCACATTTTTTTTCTCATGGTTTCATTCCCCAACATTTTAACTGGTGAAATTCTCCAAATAAATGTTGGTTTAACAAGAATTTTAATTTACTAGGCTGTCTGTCAGAGTGGCTTAAACCGGTAAATACATCAAAGTTGGAGCAAAATGAGAAAAAACAAAAACAAAAACACAAAGTTTACATCGATCCAAAACAATAGAAAAATAAACGCTAGCTTCATCAAATTATGCTCCTCATCAAATTTTGATTTGGTAGTCGGCTGCCGATTCCATTTCATTTTGAAAGAATAAAGTTGAGATCGTTTTTGTGTTCTTCTGTGGACCAAGCTTTAGGAAAAAAAAAAAGAAGCGAACACTTGAAAGTTTTTTTTGTCCTGAGATACAATGCTTCCAGTAGAGTGTTGTTTAATAAATCTCTAATACAGTAGTTCTCAACCAGAGGGCCATGAGTAATTTCAAAAGTGGGTGTGATCTCGCAGGAAAAAAAGTAAGAATTTCCCCATTTTTTGAGAATTCTCTAAACAAGTGTTCACGTTATATCGTGATAAACATAATACATTGAAATTTTTTAATTTTTGTCACAAATTTGCAGTATTTGTTTCAAATTAATCATTTACTTAAAAATGTGAGGGGGCAACTACTAAAGGGGGGACATGGTTGTAAAAAGAACAACTGCTATAGAATGATGGTCAATAAATCTCCATTAAAAGTCACACAGGGTGATCATAAAGTCTCACCCTGATTTCAAACATCTGACATCGGTTTTAAGATATGATTGAACATTATCAGGAAAAGACTTCATGCTCACCCTGTATGACTTAGTGTGGTACAGGGCTTAATGACAGAGCATTTAAGGTGAACAAAAGGATTGTGTTTCTTATGAACTTGTCTCTATACTATACTTGCAGAGAAAGCACTCTCCTCATCAAATTCAGGTTAGGTAGTCAGCTGCCAATTCCATTTTTTTTGATTTGAAAGAATAAAGTTGAGATCGTAATGGTTTTTTTTCTGTGGGCCAAGCTTTAAAAGGAAAGAGAGAAAAAAGAAAACTTGAAAGTTTTTTCTGTCCTGAGATACAATCACCAAATTCTGGCCTTTGGATCAAATTTGAAGGAAGGATATTTTTTTTTTTCATTTTGCAGTGACGACATCAAAGAAAAGTATAAAAATTACCACAGACATTATTAATGACTGATTATTACCAATGAAAATATTTGAACATCAAACTTTATCGGAATTAGAAACAAAATGCAAGGATACGAGCCATACAAACATCTTGCTGATTAAGCAAATAAATTTTTAAGCATGAACAGATTGAAATATATATGTACAGAGAAGCACAAGTAGATTGAAAGGTAGGAAAAGGCAAGAGGTAGGGAGAGAGGTGAGGAGAGGCGAGTGGTAGGTGGAGAGGTAGGTGGAGAGGCGAGAGGTGGGAGGAGAGGTGAGATGGAGAGGTGAGATGGAGAGGCGAGAGGTGGGAGGAGAGGTGAGATGGAGAGGCGAGAGGTGGTAGGAGAGGTGAGATGGAGAGGCGAGAGGTGGTAGGAGAGGTGAGATGGAGAGGCGAGAGGTGGTAGGAGAGGTGAGATGGAGAGGCGAGAGGTGGGAGGAGAGGTGAGATGGAGAGGCGAGAGGTGGGAGGAGAGGTAGGAGGAGAAGTGAGATGGAGAGGTGAGAGGTAGGAGGAGAAGTGAGATGGAGAGGTGAGAGGTAGGAGGAGAAGTGAGATGGAGAGGTGAGAGGTAGGAGGAGAAGTGAGATGGAGAGGCGAGAGGTAGGAGGAGAAGTGAGATGGAGAGGCAAGAGGTAGGAGGAGAAGTGAGATGGAGAGGCGAGAGGTAGGAGGAGAAGTGAGATGGAGAGGCGAGAGGTGGCAGGAGAGGCGAGAGGTGGCAGGAGAGGCGAGAGGTGGCAGGAGAGGAGGAGAGGTAGGGAGAGGCGAGAGGTAGGGAGAGGCGAGAGGTAGGGAGAGGCGAGAGGTAGGTAGGGAAGTAGGGAGGGACAAGAGGCATTTAGAGAGTGAGAGAAAGGCAAGAAGTAGGCAAGTAGGTAGGGAAAGGCAAGAGGTAGTGAGGAAGGAGTAGGCAAGTGGGGTGTAGGGAGAGACCAGAGGGGGTAAGGAGAGGGGGTATGCAGAGACATGAGGAATGTGCATAGAGACAAGGGGGTAAAAAGAAACAAGGTGGGTAGGTAGAAACAAAGTGGGTAGGTAAAAACAAGGGGGGGGTCAGAAGAAACAAGGGGGGGTCAGAAGAAACAAGGGGGGGTCAGAAGAAACAAAGAGGGTAGGAAGAGAGATGTAGGTAGAGACAAATTGTAGTCAGGGAGATAAGAAGATTTGTGAGAGAAAGTGGAGGAGAGTCCTCTTCTAGTAAACTACCTTATTTATATTCACAATTTAAAAACAGTTTCTACAGTTTTCAACTTGATTAACATCTTGAGACAAGAGAAACATTTCATCACAATTGGCAAAAGATCTAAAACACTCAAAACTGAATATTTGGAATTCGCTTGTATAAAATTCAAGGAGAAATTTTCATGCTTTCTTAGACTTGATAAGAAGTTTACCAAGTCTCACCTCAAGTTCAGGAAATACAGGACTGAGGCTTCCCAAAGAAGGGGTCAGGATCCTTTCAGGTGTTGTGTGAAAATGATGGGAAATTGCAGGAATATTTGAAAAAGACTTTCAATGAATAATTATCTAACTATAGTTTTTGGTAGAGAAAAACTTTTCTCTATACAAAAATGTATTCCTCTTAATGTTCATTATAAAATGCTTCCATGTTTTTCACTAATTTACAAAGAAAAAAATTGTTTTTGCTACATTTTAGTATTTTGTTTTGGAAAGAAATATCTTTTCCAATGAACACATGGCAATTTTCGGTCCTTATTTGTTTCTGTTTAGTTACTGTCAGATTATGACTAAAAACTAATATTCAGTCTTAGTATCTACTGATTTAATAACAATGACTGGGAGATCACAAAAAAGTCTTATCTCATCAGAAAGGATCATGAAAAAATTTTGTCTCATCAAAAGGGGTCCCCAGTGAAATAAGTTAGAGAAGCCTTGTACTAGACAACCCAATGACTTTTGGGTGACCATTTGAGAAAATAGAAGAGCAATCTGATGTGACCAGAATGAACATTAAATAAATAAATAATAAAGATTACTCTATTATTAGTTCTTGATAGTTATCTCTCTTCACAAATCAGATCATTATAGTAGGATTGTGTGTGTACACATTATTACATTGGTAATCACCTGGATTTTTATAGATTCTTTAATAAAGCGAATTTTAGAAGGTAGCTAAATTCAATATATGTAGCCATAATACATTGTTTTGGCTAACTAAAGGTCACAAACAGACAAACAGAATTTTAGTATCATGAATAGATTGACGAAAAAACATGTTTGCCTTGATTTTGGAAGAAATTTAGATTCTGCGGAGGAAGTTAATTTTGTTTACTTGTTTACATAAACATTTTTAAATAGATAAAAGAAATTACATGTATGTGTGAGAGGGAGTTTTATCTTTTAGAGCCTTTTTCTTTTTGGAAAAATATTTCTGAACAAGTTTAAAGGGAGGTAAGTTTGATAAGACTTGATTTAGTTAATCTGTACTGTAATGCTCCGTTTAGCACCGATTTTGCTATAGAGCTTTTTTCAAATATTTTTCATAATGAATTCATTAATTTTAAATTTCGGAAATAAGAGATAATAAAAGCCAGCATCATGAACAGTCTCTAAATCGACTGTACAGTGTACATTTGGGATAATGTGCCATGTGTAAGAGAATATACACATACAAAATAATCTAGCAATATTTATCGGCACCTTGTGATATTTCACCAGCTCCGGAAAGTAGCTACCAGATGAGATAGACAGCGCTAATTCGTTCCATCTATTTATGCCATGTCATTACGACCCAATATAGCGTGGTTTTATTTAGTGCTGCATTCTTTACGAATGAATCCAGGGTGCTAACCGAGGTATTACTGTACTTCAATATACATGGGAAGCAAAATAACTGAAAGTTGACATCTTGTAGCTTCATTGTAGAATAAACGTTCAGTTTGAATAACCATTCCATTAGATAGTCAGTAAACCCACGACTGACTTTCAGCTATAAAAAAAGAATTAATATCTCTGTCGGAACCAGTTTTAAGCCAATTAGATCAGTTGCTCTCAATTGGGCCCCGTGTGTAAGGGGGTCTACACTTGGGTAATCTACTCTAGTCTTGTCAAATACACACAAAAACTCATTGCAACATACATTCAATACCATACTGCAGGTTTTACAGAGAACTATATTGATTTTAATTTTCTTCTAAATTCTTTAAAAATCAATAGTGTTTGTTTATAATTTCTATACCTTGAATAACAGCATAAAAATGTATTTCTCTGAAAATGTTAAAATGACATATATAAATATACATGTAACAGCTTTTGAATACCTATAAACCTGTAAAATTTCATTTTAACAGTATCATGTCATTAAATTGATATATTACATTTTTATACACAAAAAATTTTTCCCAATGGGGCCCCGCAGCTCCTAAGGCCGGCCCTGATCTCTGTACAGTACCAGACAATTTATCTGATTTCCAGAAAATTGGAATTACCAGCTGGCTATTTCTGAAACTGGCTAGTTTTGAATCTGACAAGTTTTGGTAGACATTCACAGCTTGGACACTCTTCATTTAAATTTTTATGGGATGGTTGAATTGTCTTCAGATAAAGATTAGTGGATCAATATTGATTAAAGAGACCGTGTTTTTGAAGTGAATCAACTCGTTTGTCACTTTTCATTGTTTGCTTTTCATCCTATATTTTGAGAATTCCAAGTGGATTAACAAAGATAAAACAGACCCCTTTTTTTTTTAGAAATGTATTAATTTTTATCTGTATTTTTGTTCTCTTTGTTTCATTGTTTATTTTATATTTTATTTACATATTAATCTTTTGTCCAGAAATCCAGGTCACCTCTGGTCTCGAGCTTGCCAGATAAATTGTCTGGTACTGTATTAAAATTTATCACTGAAGAAAAATCTCATTGGGGTGTATCAAAAGTATTATTCACTTTGTACAGACCTTTGCTCCAAAACTTATTTCATCTAAAGACTATCTATGATTTTGCTATATTATTGATATTATTATATTTATCAAATCATTATCATTACTGATTAGCCGTACCTTCTGTTTCAGATGTTATAATGGCAGATACAAGTATTGAGATTTGGGCCTTTTTTAGGCTTTATTTTCCACTTGGTCCCAAAGCCACAGAAACTGCTCGCAGAATTTTGTAAGTGGAAGGGAATGAAACAATATCTGACCGTACTGTCTAAAACAGGTTCAAGCGTTTTAAGGGTGGTGATTTGTCCCTTGAAACAAAGTCCAAACATGGACAACTGGTTGTTGATTATGATAGTTTGGAATGCAAGTTAGAGGAGAACACAACCCCCAGCACTCAAAAACTTTCTGAAGAGTTACGATCATCGAAAGATACCAAATG
The DNA here is from genome assembly GCA_963457665.1 of Thysanoteuthis rhombus. NCBI lineage: Eukaryota > Metazoa > Mollusca > Cephalopoda > Oegopsida > Thysanoteuthidae > Thysanoteuthis > Thysanoteuthis major. Next base: position 2,675,772 of record OY735216.1, read on the forward strand.
TATAGCATTATACAAGCTTTACAAACATACAGGAACTCTCGAGAGCAGGGGTATTCCTAATGATTTCTATTGGTGGGGTGCAGGCCTCTAATTTGCAGGCAAAGTGGGCGTGCAGGCTGAATAAGGGAAGAAATTTGCCGACAGAAAGAGTACTGGGGTGGGGTGCAACCCATCCCTCTCCTTCAGTACACCCCTGCCCGAGAGACCGAAAAACAGAAATACTTTTGATACACCCTAATAGTTCTGTTGTAAGCCATGATTTCAAAGAGTGGGAATTGGCAGATTGAGAAAATGCCAATCTAAGAAGCTTTTCCCAAAAAGTCTGAAGAGTTCTCATCCCAAAAGTAGAATTACTTCAGCAGTTTTCCTTTAGAAAATATCTTTGTTTCACCCTAAATTTTCAGCATTCATTTCTGAAGGTGGAAAGTCAGAACGTAGCACTTCTATCTGTAGAATCTGTTGTATCCTTGCGGGTCAAAAGAGCTTTGTTACCATTTGGGGTGCTCTCGGTACTCGAGTGAGGAACGTGTTCCGTCAGACTGTACCATTGAGCCACAGGCTTGCGTGGATTTTCAAGCATTTCGTACCAGTGGTTTCGGCCAAGGCCAGAAAATGGTGGACCGATACCACAACATCCCATCACTTCATTACTGCCAATTCTGGAATGAGAAAGAAAAATAATAATAAAAAAAAAACTTATGTTGCAGTGAGTTTTCATTAGAAACCATCAACCAAAACTTTCAATACAGGTTTCTCCAGTTTTTAGGTTGATCTGGCTGCCCCTCTTACAATCTTTTAATTGATTACCCCTAACACAGCATGCAGTGAAAAGAAGTTGGTCATGCGACAGTTTCTGTTTCTTCATTCAAAGAAAAAAAAGAGAAGAATCATACAATGCTGATCTAATGTTAATGTCACAGAATAAACTTTTTCTCCTCTTCCTCCTACTACTGCCACAACTAGTAATGCTACTACTACCTTGTTTAGAATCCCTTTGAAATTGGTAATCACTGATATGGATGTAAGGATGGTGGAAACATTGTTGAACTTTGATGACATGGCAAGCTATTGTTTAGGAGTGATCCTTCACTAAATGGTGCCGAGCTAGTGAAGATCCACTCTACTATAGACAAGAGTTAGGGACATCATAGAATCCATTAAAAATCTCAAATGGCGGTGGGCTGGCCATGTTGCAAGAATGGCAGTCAATCGATGGACATTGTGACTCACAATATGGATCCCCCGAGACCACATGCGCAACCGAGGCCGGCAAAATGTTAGATGGAGAGACGAGCTAGACAAGTTCAGGAAGTACTGGCTCCGTGACGCCCATGATAGGGAAGTGTGGCAAATCCTGGGGAAGGTCTATGTCCAACGACGGACATTAAAAGACTGATGATGATGATGATGAATTATATTATGATGGATATTTCTATTTGAATACATCTAATCATACTTTGATGGAAATTTTGAAGTTAATTTTGCATCTAAGCTGAAATTTGGCATGGGTTTACGTCCTTTCACAATGGGGGACATGAAGTGAAGTTGACCATAGAGATCATTCAAGGTCATCAGTGGTCATTTCTAAACAATTGGAGCTAGAATTTTCCCCTAGGAGGTCAGAATTTTGCATGGAAGAAACTGATATTTGGCTCAAGAGAACATCTTTTCACAGCAAAGATAATGGGCTATGTGGGATTAGCTTTAAAGCTCATTCAAGGTCATCATAATAAGATAAATGTTAGGGAGACAATTCATTTTCGACAAATTTTCACAAAAAAATTGTTAAGGTGAAAATTGGAAAAAAACTTCAGACATTTGTCTCTCAAAAGAATTTAACATATAAATATATATAGTGCTGATGAGATTCTAATGTTTTTAACACTTTCATTTGATAATTTTTAATTTAATGTAAATTTTTAAAGTATCGTTTCAATATTCACCTATGATATACCCATGTATACTTTTACAAATTTTCCAAGATATTTTTCTCTATCATTCTCAGCAATTTGACAACACAGTAAAGAAATACATTTTTTTAATATATTTCTACTGACAAAACACAAACCATTGAGCCAAAAACTGATTTAATTGAGTGGGTAAGTGGGATTTTTGGATAATACTGTTGCATATTTTTTCCCCCTTTATCAGGTGTCACACTCCAGGTAGGCTCATGCTCAATTATTCATTTTAGTTGATTTGTCTGAAGAATATTTGAAATGAAAGAATTCTAGGAGGTAATTTCCTCCAATTTGTCACTTTTGAGAAAAAACTATCTCTATGAGGGGGTTTCCATTTATGACGTAACTACAATGCTAAACTTGACATGGGAGTGTGTGCAAATAATCAACTAAAACAAACAATTGATTTTATGAAAAAATGTAATTTGTTTTCTCTTGTGATTATATTTGAAGATTTTTTTCCCCAGAAAACACCAGGTTCCCTGCTAGGACAGGAAAAAAAATAAGATGAAATTTGCATTTCACTGATAAGAATATCAACTGGTAAAATATCTCCTTGCAACCATTTAAAACAATAGACTACTTCACTTCGATCTCAGTCACTTTAATGTAACTTAAGTGACTTTAATTCCATCATTTCTTACTTGTTTCGATCCTGGTTCATAAAGAGGCAAAGTGATGTCATCACTTGATGACTGGTTCTATGCTATTTATTTTGCATTGGGAAAATCTTCTTTTTTGTTGTCTTTTTGCTTATATCAACTGCAATTACACACAGTTTGTCAGTGCAAGACAGCCAGCTCATACTGAATGAGAAATTTTGATAAGTTTTAGTCGTTTTATCGACTTTTCATTCATTTTTCCCCTCTGAAACTTTGAGCAGAGAAGCACTATCAACTCTGAAAGACTTTTGACAACAGTGTAACAGATATCGTTAAAATGCCCGAAACAAGTAACTTTTCAATTTTATTGTAGTAATCTTTGTGTTATTATTAAGAAAAAAGATTGTAGAAACTTTTCATCTAAACTTCTTCGGTAAATAATATAAACTTGGAGATAGTTGTGGTTGAAAAGAGAGAGAGAGAGAGAGAGATTATTGGAAACAAGTAGATATATATCGAGAGAGAGATACGTGAGCTGAACAGCAAGAACAGAAGTCAGTAGAGGTGAACAGAAGACTGACACCAGGTGTGTTCTTTCTCTCAAGACTGGGTGAATACCTTGTTGTAGCCAATTGCTTCCTTTTTTGAAACGAAATGCAACAAAAAAAAAAACAAAAAGAAGAAAACCTAAAAAGCTACCGTCTATAACATTCAAAGAGTTTTTTTAGACAACAGTAGACTGGTACCAGGTGTGTTCTTTCTTTTAAAGTTGGATCAACACCTTGTTGTAGCCAATTGCTTCCCATGGTAATAAAAAGAAAATAGGCAAAAAGAACAGACTGTTCAAAACTAAGAATGTTGTTCGCTCAAATAACTGCCGTTAAAACATCCAAAACAAAAATGAATAATCATTGCATCAGAAATAAAACAAAAAATATAGTCCGAAATACAATATAATTCAGTTGGAAATGAAAAAGTAATAAATTTATATACGAAGTACATACATTAATTAAAAACACTGCATAGTCTGCTTTCCCTCTCTCTCTATCTCTTCTTTCTCTCTCTATCTCTTCTTTCTCTCTTTATCTCTTACACTTTCTATTTTCTAACTCAAGAATTGATTTAAAAAAAAAATGATAATATGTCCGTGTGATGTGAGAAATAAAAATAAATATTCCTCTACCTCCACACATTCTCTCTATCTTTCCTTTCTTATAAACGTTTCATCCTATTCAAATTAGACCTGAATGGAAAAAAATTTTGACATTCATAGACCTGTTGGCATTCATCACCGGTAGAAAAAAAAAAGAGAAGACAAACTAAAAAGCAACTGTCTATAATTTTGAGGTGGAGAGAGGGAGGACACAATCGATAATACAAATTACGCATAAAGAAGGCTGTAGAATGAATCGATTGAAAAATCATGAGAACATAAACAACAGGAACGATTTCAGCTAAAAACCAAAAAGTTTTCCAATATAATAGAACCTATTGTTTTTCGAAATTCTGAAATGGAGTACTTTAATTATTCTATAGGTTGTCCCAAAAGTAACGCCCAATTTGTCAAAAAAAAAAAAATGACTAGCTTGATGATAATTTGGAAAGTAGATGGTTAGGATGGCATAGTGCTATTTGATGGCTGGCAAGATCACTTGACTTGATTCTTCCAGATTTCTCTCAGCAGAGAATCGTAAAGAACATGGTGTATGGTACAAAACCAACCACTATACAAGAATTGAAAATCAGAATAGAAAAACAAGTTGCCACTTTGAACTTTGTTGGAATTTGTGCAGATCAGTTGTTTGCCGACTGAATAAATGCATTGAAACGGACAACAGTTATACAAAACTTTACATGAAATGCATTTCATATGTCTTTTTCTATCAAATCGACAGTTTGTTCATTACATCAATGAAACTGTTTCGGGGCAAATCAGGTGTTACTTTTGGGACACCCTGTATATACTTGCAAAGAGCCTGTAAAAAAAATGATGAGATTATTCGCATATGGATCAGCACGTCTAAGGATTAGAGTATCTGTGCTCTCTACCTAGGATGAAAGTGATGCTCCCTGGGCCTCAGAAAGCAGTATCTGTGTGCTCTACCTCTGATCAAAGTGTTACTTCCTAGTACCTCTGCCTAGGACAAGAATGTAGCACTCATTGAAGAGCATTTCAAACAACCATATATACATATATATATATATATATATATATATATATATATATATGTGTGAACAATAGGAGAAGAGACAGACTCAGGAGTAAAAGTATATGGAAACTTAGTTTATTTATCAATATATGAATTAATTAATTTGTGTGCTATACATATTTCAGGAGGTGTTCCCATCTTCAGTAGGATGTGGTGTCTTTACCTCTCAGTGGTTAAAAAGGTTTCCGTATAAAATGAATTTAAAAGTAAAAATTGAAATCCAAGAAGAAGATTCCTTAAGGGTCATCATGATGTGTGGGACTTTGTTCTGTCTATGTTGAAGTCTGTGTTAGCCTGAGGCAGGATATAATAGTAGCAGCTGTGGTAGGTCTTGGAGAGGCCATAAGATGCCAGGGTTTAGTATTAGATTGTGCGGGTAATTTGGGGATAGTACAGATGGTGGGGTAATGGGGGTCAAGGAACTTCATATGTAGTATCCTGACTGATCATGGAAAGTCTGATAGCTATGAATTGAACAAATGAAATACTATACAAAGGTTTTTATAGATGGGGGTCCGTGTGACAGTGTGAAGTTCCCAATATTAGGTATACATGAAGGTGAATAGGGTGTGGATGTGAGGTTATTAGTGGGAGGATTATGATGTTAGAGATCAGAGTGGTTAGGGTTGTTAAGTTTAGTGTGAAGTCCATTAGGGGAGAGAATTGCCTTTCTAGAATTTTTGTTGTGTCTGTGAGTGTATTTTTTTTCTATTTTTTCAATGATTGTGAATCTAGCATCTGTGGCAGAATTGTGTCCGGGGTGGGTGGGTGTAAGTGTAGTTCTACGGTGAGTGGACTGGGATGATTGGGTGATTTGATTCTGTGTCCAAAGTTATTAAGTCTAATGTTGAATTGCCACTTTTTCAAAGACAAAAAAAAACTGTTTTACCTAGACATTATAAAGAGTAGATGTTTAAATTTCAGCCCTCTAATGTAGTTTGTATGTACCATACATACATAGTCAGCCAGGGAGAATTACTTAAAAATTGTAGAAACCTTTGCTAACAATGTCAGTTGATGTTTTCTGAGAATGTCAAATGTACACTTCATATTCAGTCATGATTTCCAGCAAAATGAAGTAAAATTTCAAAACAATTTAAAAAAAGTATGCATGCACAAGTCAACTTCAGAGTCACTCCTAAGATTTCCCTAACATTGAGAAAAAAATGATTCTGAAAAATCTTGCATCAACCGATTAAAAGTCTGAAAATGAAACAAAATGAGAAATCATTATTATTAAGTTTTCCTTCGATTCATTTTCATCATGGGCATTCGCTAGGAGTGGGGATGCACACGGGATATTTGCCCTCCCCTGGATTGGGCCTTCTCACCAACGTCAAAGGTATTTGAAAGTTTGAACCGTGTAGAGAAGCCGAGGTTTTAGGGGGTCACTACAAACAGTGAAAGATAAGGATCAGTGGGGCCAACTCAAAAAATATTTTTGCACTAGTTTGACTTCCAAAAATGTGCTAAATTGAAAAAAATAGCCCAAAACTGCCAAAATGGCAAAAAACCTCCACATAAAACATGTTAACATGGCCCAAAATACGCCAAAATGTTCAAGTACGACCATGCCAATTTATTGCTTTTTTCAGACTGCCAAAACAATGAAGTGCTGAATTTAGTACAAAAAGAGCTAAATTGGCAACACTGCTGAGGCAGAGTCATAGCTTCGATATTTCCTGGTCCCTTATCTGAAAATCAACATCCGGATATATTCATTTTTTGCCCCCCCCCCCCCAGGAATGATAATCATTTACAATACTTCATCAAATAAAATAAAGAAAAATATATTAAAAGAGGGAAATTTTTTTTCTTCTCAATTCTTACCGGTCATAATCAACCACTTTTATAATTAAGTAAATGTCTTCCACATTTTCCTGGGGGACATCAAATACGATTGCTTCATTGTACACAGGTTTCAAGGTGCTCTTTTTCACACTTGTCTTCCTCTTTCGAATCCGCTTTCCCTGACACATCATTGCCACCTTCACGTAAGGATCTGCAATGAAACATTGAGAATTAAAGAAAACATGAAGTACTGTCGATGATTTTGAGAAAAGTTCCTACCATTCAAAGAATGCTTTGGTCATTGAGAATGAGACCAGGAAAAAAACAAACTCTTTCTTTACATACTACCCTTGTGAGATGGGAGAAGAATTAATCAGACAAAACGTTGAGTAAACAACATTAATATGAGGGAATTCAATTGCCTGAAAAACTCTTTGGCAAGTTGCTGATGCACATCAAAAGATCAAAGAAGGAAGCTGACTAATTTGGTGGATTTTAGTAGTATTCTTAGATGTTTTACTTGACTTTTGCCAAAAATATGTGATAAGTATTCTACTATAGAAATGCATCACCAAAGAGTTCCTACAAAGGAAATGCATCACTAAAGAGTTTTACTATACATACACATCACTAAAGAGTTTTCACTATAGAAATGCATTACCAAAGAGATTTTATGATGGAAATGCATCATCGAAGAGTTTTACTATAGAAAGGCTTACCCCACCCAATTTGGGTTAATTTACCTCTGTTCCCAGACCCCCCCCCACCCCGTTCTAAATAAACAAACAAATCTGATACAAAATAAATCATGTCCAGACCTGAGGATCCAGTTATGTCCATAGCTTTCAAGTTCCTGGCTTTGATTATTGTCACTGTCAAACGTCCGGCTGTTGGGAGGTAACACAATGACACCATCAATTCTCCAAGATCGGCTTTTTCCTGCAATATAGATCAGGCTTGAAACTTGAGAATACAGAAACATTTATTGAAAAACCATAATCCATAAAGAACTGCATAAGTGTTAAGATTATTTTCATTAAAAAAAAAATTGCATTTAAATGAAGAAACTCTCATAAGAAACTGTCAACCAAGGCCTTGAAGACCACAGCAGAAGTTGTTATTCCAAAACAACCCATACAACACATTTGTGTCTCAGTTCTCCTACTAGTCAGACATGGCTCAGCTACTCACATATATCAAACCACAGTAGCCATCAAGGGTTCTCACCTTTTTTAAATATGCATGTGTTTGTGTGTTGCAGTGCTCTTGGCTAATGGCATCAGTACTCCACTAGTTCCTTTCTGAAAATATTTTTCGATTTTTGAAAAAAAAGGCCTTTTGACCTTTAAAGGCCTTACTTGGACAGGTTTAACAAGAAGATCTAGATCCTAGAGAATCTAGATGTTTATAGATGTTATTTTACTCTATTTTAGATGTTTTTGGGGGAGAGAAACACCAGTGATGTCATAGATAGATTTTCTTCTGCCCGTATTTATTCTTCAATGGAATCCTTTTACATGACTTGAAATTTTGACACCACAGTTGTTGAATTATTGACTATGATGGCAAGTTTTGTTTATCTGTTTATTTTGAAGTTTGTTGAAAAAAACCCTTCAGATAAGGAAAGACAAGCACCTGCCATTATTGATATGGTATGACCAAGAAATACACTGATGCATTAAGGGAGATAAAAGGTGAAGAGCAGTTCAAGTCAAATACCCCCCCTCCTTTTCATCATGAATTAAGGTCATACCTATTGAGGCAAACATATTGAATCTAAGTAAACATCATAAGGAGAAAAGTGAAATCTTCAAATCATGATTTTAAGTGAATGCATTACCATGTAACTTATGAAAAATAGACGCGAAAACATCAAATAAAACAAAAGCTGGAAAGCTGCTTATGTCAAATACCCTTCAATCATCAATCTTGAATTAAGGTCGTTCATACTGAAGCGTTCATACTGAGGCAAAAACGTTGAATCTAGATGATTGATAAAAAACATGAAATTGAGTTTTGACAGGACAAAGAAAGGCAATTCTCTCTGAATGCTTTTATCTCAATGCAGTGGAGGAATGCAGGGCTGCCTGCTCTTTGGAAGAGGACTGACCTCTCACCTCGAAAACTTTTGAATTTCAACCAATTTCAGAGACATTTCAAGGCTATATGGGATAAGTATACACTGGCTAATTGTTCTTCCAGGGAATTGTTTGAACAGAAAATTTTAGTTGTACATAGAAAGTGAGAGAATGTCATTCCCCTGGGTACAATTCTATGTGACTGACTTGATCTGAAAACCAGCTGACAACATGTTTGTACCACAAAAACACAAACCTCTTGAAATATTGACATTATCAAAAAAACAAAAACAGTTGCAAAACAAAGAGAGGTTAGAGAAAAATTTAAATATGAAAATTATTTACGTAAACTATATAAACAGTGATATATTTGAATATTTATCTCGTATGGAAACCATGAGCTACTGTGCTACAGATTTATGCATAAACGCTGCTTTGCAATGTAAACTAAATCTTACAATGGTTATATCTCTGGTTCTATACAGTTCATTCACAAAGTTTATCGCATATTTTTTGCCAATCCTTCCTCACTCCATAAACACACCAAAAAAAAAAACGTCTATGTTTTGTGTGTTCATTGACAAACATGCCAGCCTGCCTCCCGGTATATGGTATGGAAAAATCTAGTGGAGGCTAAGGGTTAAAGAAAGGACCCCCTCAGGAATATTTATGAGGAATAGCTTATAATCATAAATGAACCAATTTCACTGTCAAAGTAAATTTCTACTCATTCTTTTATTTTCATTTAATGAATGTGCAATAAATGTTGCATCGAGTTGACGGCATTGAATCGTCCCGTCCCCCCAGCCCTACACTGTTGCTGTAATGTTTACCATTCATTTCTTTTCTGGCGTCTCTTCACATCCATAAAACTTGTTGATTTATTTGTTCCATAGTTCCTTCCCGCTTTCGATGGGTGAAGAAAGCAACAAGTCAATTGCTGCCCACAGGAATTAATGCATAGTATCTAAGAGCAATAAAATTTAAATTCCCTCTATATCTTTCATCTTTTCTCTTCTATCTCTCCTTCCGTCCTTAGAATGTAATGAATATGGAAAATGGTGCTTATGCTTGAATAACAGCAAAAGAGACTCAACCTTCACTATAACTTTCATTCATTCATTTATTATTCCTCTCTCATAAGTCTAGAGCCCAGACATTGAGTTGAAGTAGTAGCAGACCACAGGAATATAAACAGGTAGCAAAAGCAAACAATAATGATAATAATAATAATAATAATAATAATAATAATAATAATAACGATAATAATAATAATAATAATAATAATAACGATAATAATAATAATAATAATAATGATGATAATAATAATGATAATAATGATAATAATAATGATAATAATGATAATAACTGATATAGTATATAGTTTTATTTACCCTTGCATATTATAGTTAATACAGATACATTCCATAAATTACTTCAACAAAATTATATACTTTAATTGCGGAAATTTCAATGAAGCAAGGGAGTTTGACCCTAGTGCAGCCAAGCTTGTCTTCATTATCACATAAAATTTTCATCTCTACTTTCATCCTTTTTTGGAAAGTTTTATTAGACTAAGTATTATGAAATATTATTTGAACTTCTGTCTTGCAGTTGAGTTCTCGGTAGTCTAGTTGGTAGATTAGGCTGGCGTAAATGGTGCTTCCCATTGGTAATGTAGGTCTGAATCCCACCTGAGGCTTATTCTTTATTTTCCAGTTAAATGCTATTTACTCACTGCCGGAGGGAAATTGGCCTGAGAAAAATTGCAAAGTAAAGCAACTGATAAATAAAGATGAAGGTAAAAAGCAGTCATAAAAATTTTAAATAAGAATTTATATAGTACCATAACTTTGAGCCTTTGAGGCAGACTCCTAGATTGGGGCCCCTTATAGATATATTTTTTGTAAAATAAAATCCCTAAAATAGTGGCACTGAAGTAACTCAAGGCAAAATTAAAAAGATAGAAAGATTGTTGAAATTTGAAAAATTTTTTTTTCTTAAAATAAAATCTGGAGACTTGTTCAATTCAGGTAGTTATATAATATATATTTTCTACATGATAAAAAGGATGGACAAGACATCATTTTCCAAGTTATAACATTTTCATAATCCAGTGAGGTAACCGGCGCATTAATACATTGTCAAACTCCACCTCTCATCAATTGCAGTATGTGATGACTCAAAGTGATGATAAATAGTTGGAGAAAGTTATGAAAAGATGAAAAAAATGATAATTCAGAGGATCGTTTTACTAATAGTTCCGCTTACAGGCTTCCTCAGTTGACTGATCACCGATCAGTCACATGTGACTCAGCAATGATCCGAGGAAGCCTGTCTGTGAAACTAAAAGTGAATAAATGATTCTCCAAATTTTCATGATTCAAGGTGTCAAGAGTATTATGACTCAATCTATTAGAAGGGATAAATCAAATAGATACGACTATAATTCTACTTGTGCAGTCGGTAATAGGCACACCAACTTCCCATTGCAAATATGTATTCTTGGATATGATAAGATGAAACATAAACATTCAATTCCTCATAAGAAAATATTGCACAACATAATTCATGGCAAAAACACTTCATTTTAGTTGCACATAATATAGTACCTATGAGATGTGTATATCTGAATGTTTATTATTCAATTTTTTTCCTTCTTGCTTTCATGGTTGCAAAGTCATCAATCACCCAATTGAAAACTATTTTCGGAGCGATATCATTTTCACTTGTAAACAATGCAAATCAATCTTGTGGCATGGATCTAAATAAAAAGTCTTTAATGAGTTTTTATTTTGGAAAAGAGTGTTCTGCCTTTTAGACAGTCACTGGAATCATTAGGAACGTAAAACATGCAGTGTAAATTCCAGAGTAACTTGAAGATAATGCAAAATTGTATAACATCAAAGAATCAGCCAATTAGTTAACATCATTCACCTTTGAAAGTTTATTTCTGAATATGTTTCATATAGTCAAAAGTTGAGAGAATGAAAGAAATATATCTCCTGAAAATCTGTTTGATAATTTTTAGGTGCTTCTAATAATCTCTCCCTCTGTGCGATTCAATAGAAACTTTGGTTGTAAGGCCTTGTACAGTACCACAATTGAATGTATCTCTTTGAATCATGCACCTAACTGGAAGAAGAGAGTGTCCATCACGGGGATAAAAACATTGTTTCGGGGAACTGAATCTTCTATCTTCAGACAATTGGTCAAAATATTTTTTTGATCTTACAGGGCCTCCTACTTGAGAATTGGTTTGACAAATCTTATTTAGCACCAATTTCAGAGGTTTCTGAGATGAGCATTTCAAACCTGCTTCTCCAGTCAGCAAAACTATACAGTGCATTTTGCTGCAAACTATCTCCAGAAAATGAATCCACCTCTCTAAATTGCAGAGATGGAATATTAATTTCTTGAGTCCCGCTACATCATTTTTCCTTTGGCTTTTTGCTGATGAGGAGTATATTCAGTTCTTTCCTTTGGCTTTTTGCTGATGAGGAATATACAACTTGTACATTTCATTATATTACAGAATCATACTTTTCTTCAAGGGCATAAACATTTTATTTCCTTACCCATCTTGTTGGATTCAAAGTACAAAGTGTTGTGCGTGTAGATTCCTTAGTATCATATGTACTCTGAAGTTTATGCTAGTAAACTATACCATGACCAAAAAAACAATACACATATTCAACAACTTCAAAAAAAAAAAATCACAATCTAGCGGTTTGAACCCACTGTAGCCTTCAAAACTAAATTCAAATTGTGGGCAGTGCAATGTATAAAATATGCATGTGGGACAATGTTGAGAATCACCTTTTGAATACCTGTATCTTCTACGAACACCGAGTAATATTAGATGAAGTGAATGAATAAAGCATAAAAGTTGACCTCCACATGAACCAAAAGTCATGTGCAACAATCACGTCAGAAATAAATGCATAAAGATCAAAATTGAAAATGCAGAGAGGGAGAAAGTAGACCACTACATCTACTCAAGACAATGAATCTCCATGAAATCCTCAAAAGAAGAAATCAAATAAAGAATCAAACTAAGCTGCCAAGCTTTTGGCAGAACAAGCTCAACCTTCAAGAACAAGAAAATCCCATTAGTCTTTAAAAAAAAAGGTGTATAATTGCTGCATCCTTCCGATAGTCACCTATGGAGTTGAAACATAGAACCTGACCAAGAGACAGACCTGCAAACTGAGAACCATGCAATGTACACATGAGAGAATCATGATCAACATCACAAGAAGAGATCACAAGATAGCACAATATACTTGGGGAAAAAATAGGAGTCTGAGACATCATATAATCCATTAGAAAACTCAAATGGCAATGGGCTGGTCATATTCCAAGAATGGCAGACAAGCGATGGACATCACAACTCACAACATGGATCCCCAGAGATCACATGCAAAACATAGGCCAGCAGAATACAAGATGGAGAGATGAATTAAACAAGTTCAGAAAGTATTGGCTTGGCCACGCCCATGATAGTGAGGTCTGGTGGATCCTGGGAAAGGTCTATGTCCAACAACAAACAATAAAAGACCGATGATGATGATGATAGACCCCACTCATAACAGCTTCACCATAGCAACATTGCCTCTGACATTTCTATATATTTAGCCCTCTTTCTTTCAAGGATTCAATTACTTTTTTCTGAAGTTCACCGACCGACTGATCAAACACTTCAGTAAATGAGGTGAATACTTCTCAAGCTTTCATTCCTGATGGCTTGTCTTCATCATTATGGATTAATTTAACATAACAAAAAAATGCACAATTGATCAGTTTTACTAATATTGTGTGTTGTGTATAGGATTGTTGAGAAAAATAAAGCATTTTCAATTCATTCTTAATTTCCTTAAGTACTTTAGTTGTCAATACGTATCTAAATTGCCTTCATTTTGTGCAGTAAGCTTGTCATTCATTCCATGAAAAGCAAGATTGCAGGTTGTTCAGTTTTACTATTATCTTGTGTTGTGTCTAGGATTATTGAGAAAAAAAAAAGAAGGCCATTTTCTTTAAGTACTTTAGTTGTCAATAAAGAAATAAGCTCATTCTGTATTTGAGGACATAAATATTTGATAGAACCGTTTGGGAACTTCAGTAATTTGTCTAAAACTGGATCATATTTTGCTGGTAGTTCAAAAAAAAAAAAAAAAAAAAAAAATGCCTTCATTTTGGGCTGCAAGCTCATCATTCATTCCACAGAAAGCAACATTGCAGGTTGATGTAATTGTTTTGACACCGAGGATCTTCTCTAAAACCTTGCACCAGAAATTTTGTTCTTCTAAGAGCATTTTTTTGTTTTTTTGAAAGACATCCTCTAATCCAGTGTTTTTTTTGTTATTGCTCATAAACAACTCAAGAATTGGTGTGACTACTGGATCCTTCATGCTTTTTGATTTCTTGGTCAAAAGCTTCCAATCTGGCACACTATCAATATTCCATGATGACGGATGTTGTGTTTGTTCATCTGATGCCTTTTGAGGGAATAACCAACAGGGTTGACTGTAGTCACGGTTCAAGTCTGATGGGTAGCAGAGCCAATATCTGAATACCTTCAATCCTGACTGAGCCTCAAAATGATAATAATTACTAGAGAATGGGTGTCCATTTTATTTTTTATCCTGCGGAATGAAATTTCATGGAAGGATAAAGCAAGGAAGAAGTAACTGAATTTCAGGGTGCAATGAGGGATTTGTTTCTAATTGGCAGATATTTTCCTGTTTCAATATCTTATACATTTCTGTATTCACTCAAGTCTGTCCACACGGTATATCCAAAAGTTCACAATGAATTTTTACAAAATTTTGTGGATGGCTGAACCATACAATAAAAAAAGAGATGATTAGATATAGTGGCAGATCCAGGAATTTGTTTTTATTCAGAGGATATTTTTGTGTTTTCAAGAAAATACATTCCTATACTCGTTCAAATCTCTCAGTACAATATTTCTTAAAGTTCTTAATGAATTTCAAAAGAAGAATAAGCCACATGATGAGGAAGAAGTAATTGAATTTTTTAATTGAGAAATAATTTTGTATTTTATTCTTCATACAACCTGCCTTTTCCAAAAACCTTAGGGTAATGGAAATAATATATTTCTGCAAAATTCTACAAAAATTTCATAACATTCAAAGTAGCAAATTTGAAAAGAGTTTGATTCAAGCTCTGCATTTTTAGCGAACCCGACTTTCTGTTACTTTTTGGCCTCTCCTGACCCTGAAGGTCATCCAATCGAATATTATCTTGTATCATTTTAAGGCTAGCATTCAAACAAAAAGAATGAGGATTAAATTCTCACTTTCGAGTATTTAGATCATGAGATCTGAACAATAACATTTTCCTTATCCCTAACTTATTCTTTTTTGGCAGTTGCCTGTTTTAGTCAGAAAATTTTCGCTACTAGATCTTTGCAATCTAATCCAACTTACTGATGTCACTTTTCTGGTGTTCAACACCCCTTCAGACACGATCCAAGGGTCAGAAATTTTACAGCAAAGCTGTCAAATCAATGTTGGATTTTGAGGCCTTGGATCCCAGCAATTTAGTGAAATCTATACTGGCCATGTTGCAAGAATAGCTGACAATCGATGGACATCATGACTCACAACATGGATTCCCCAAGACCATATGCGCAACCGAGGCCGGCAAAATGTTAGATGGAGAGATGAGCTAGACAAGTTCAGGAAGTACTGGCTCCATGACGCCCATGATAGAGAAGTGTGGCAGATCCTAGGGAAGGTCTATGTCCAACGACGGACGCTAAAAGACTGATGATGATGATGATGATGATGATGATACACTTAACGATGCCTGGTTCTTCCATTTTGATCCAATTCCTTTAGTATCTAAAGGGGCCCGATAAGGATTTTCTTTACAAATATTTATTAACTAAATGTCAACAAAATGCATGCAAATAAAATTTAAAATTCAGGTAAGAATTTCTTCCAGGTCAGAAAATTATCACACAGGAGAGAAAAAAAGTTTTCAACTTGAAAAAATCTTTTTTGTCTGAGATCTCTGCTAGGATTCCTTCAAGGCATACCTTATCCCTCCCAGGGGGAAGGTCTCAGATTCGCCATAGGTAGTTACGGCCCTGAATTTATAATAATTCATCTAATAATAAAAAGATACAAAAAAAAGCTATCATCTTGCTCATTTCTTTTAAGATAACAAGTTAAAATTGTCCTCAAGTTTAAGAACTAATTACAAAAAAATGGTTTTATTTCGAAAGGGTTAATAATATGTGTGGAGCTGCATAGAGCATAAGACAAGTTCAGACTATGGCTGAAACAGTTTGTGTTCTAATACCAGATATGAGTGAATAGTAGGACGGACTGGGCTCTCCAGCCATAGTTGGCAACCAGTTTGGGAGATGGATCACTCCGATTCAAAACCATCCAGATATCTCTACTTTGCATAAATCAATAACTGCAGTCTGTGCATGCATCAGAAATAATCATCTAAAAATTATCAATAAAAGAAATACCAGCACAAGACTGTTGGTCCAAAATGACCATAGAGACCCAAAAATGTGACCAGGAGCACCCGGAGACACACACACATGGACAGGCAAAGAAAGTAAAATCTTTAGCTCACTTTGCTGGTTGGTCAAGTGGCCCATTTGTGTGGCCACAGTGATTCGATAATTGGTTGAAATCACTAAAGGCAGCTAAGTCAATAAAATTCTGCCATTACCTGGCAGTGACTTGAATAGTCAATAATACCTGAGCGTACTTCAAAACTCAATAGAATACAGAAAACGTGACAAAGAAAAAAGACAAAAAGAACAGAACATGTTATTCTTGAAGTTGTCACGATTGGAAAAGATCCTCCTTTTTGTCTCAGTGGTTTTATGACACATCAATTCATCTATAATGGTCATGAATATTTTAAAGATTCTATTCCTTTTTATATGTACATATGTTTGTGTGTTCCAGCGCTCCTGGCCACACTGTTTTGTCTACAGATTTGAAGATTGGCATCAGTACTCCAGCAGACCCCTTCTAAAAAAAATACTTTTTTTGATTTTTGAGAAAAAACTTTCTTGACCTTTTGTGGGCCTTATTTTGACTGGTTTATCCATAACATCTAAATTTTCCAGAATGTTTTTTTTTGTTTGTTCTATTTCAGATGTTTTCCAGTAGAAAATGCCACTGATGTCATAAAAAGAGTTCATTCCGAACCATATACAGTCTTTGATGGAATTTCTCTTACATGACCTGATGCTACAGTTGTTCGATGGACAGTGATGGTGAGTATATATTATATTCAATTGTTTAGTCTGGTTGATCAAACATGACAATGTGGAATTGAAAAAAAGGAATAATTTATCATAGCTCTGATTTGTTATTTTCAAAAGAGTTAATTGAACTCGTTATTTTTATTATTCCAAAACCCTTCTGCTGATACACTATGGCCTTCTTCTGGTATGCTATCTGGATAGAAAGAGACAGTCTCTCATTCTGGTAGTGCGATGTATGAAAAAAAAGTACTGCATGCTACCATTTTTTACTTGGAACTACAGGAAAGGAAAAAGCCTTTACACAAAGATAATATACAAGTGGAAGGCCCTAGAGTAGATTGGCTGAAATGGCAGTGCAATAAAGATAATGAAATGAACAAGTTCAGTTGTCTAAAAAAACTCTTTTGAATGTTAATGACTCTTCTTCAAATATAGAAAATGAACAATAGAGGGATGTATTAAGATTTTACAAGCATTGTTATGCACAAACTTCCACTGATTCTGATATGAAAATAGATTGTTACCCACCTGGTATGACGAGAGTACATCATAGATGAAAAGTTTTTCTTTGGAGAGAGTGATGTCTTGGAGACTGTCCTTAACAATAACATCACCAATCAGATCGTGACGAGAGAATCGATCAAAGTCGTAGAGGCTGAATTGCAGACTCCGGTTCTCCAGTTCTTGATAAGAAACATTGAATGTAAAAGATTCATTGAACTCTGGATTCAGCGTCTTGCGATGGACTTTGGTTTGGAATTTGGTCTTGCGATCTGGCAGCAGATAGACCTTTACGTAGGGATCACTTGTGCCTGAAAAATCCTTGGCAGGTAAATCCTCGCCCCGAATGATATTGACATACAAACTTTCATTCTCTGCATTGTACTGCAAACTAAAATGCAACTTTCCACAAGTTTCACAATTAGCGTCCATTTCATCGATCGATGCTTGTTTGTATAGCTCTGGTTTGATCCTACCGAGAGAAGGCTGTTCCTTATGTGGCAGACTGTGAACAGAAAATTCCACATTTGACAAGTCCAGCTTGTGGGACAAACTCCGCTGGAATGAGATGTGTCTTTCTGAAACAGTTGGTAGAGTGGACTGACGCAGAGCTAAAAGGCTCCGCTTCATCATAAGGCTTATTCCTTCTTTGGCCGCCACGGGTTCATTGGTTAGATTTGGGCTACTCTGGCTGATTGACAGGTTGATCCCTCGATCAACATCTGACTGTTGGGCATTATCTTTTTCCTCGTTGATTGTGAACATGAGGTCCTCGAGCTTTTTCCGCCGTGAGAGCACAACGATGATGACAATAAGCACAATGACGGCGCTGCAGACAATTCCTGCGATTTCAGCTGCAGGAAGATCTACAAAATTAATAAACAAATGAATAAGTGAAACAGAGAAAAGTAAAAACACAGTTTTAGGTTATTATAAAAAGGAAAAAATTATGTTCAAGATTTTAGTGTTTTTCCCTTGTGATACATAGGACCTTTAGGGGCAATTAGATCTCACAGGGTGGTATTACTAGCCCCATGCCCAAGAAGGACTGCCTCTCGGGCCTAAAGGGCTACAACTGCACTGCTATTTACCCATAGCTGAGTGGGGGGGAAGTGGATTCATGCTTTTTCCCAAGGGAATTAGTACAAAGTGAATGTAAGTAGTTTGAGCTGAAACTTGAACTTTTGCTAATTCTATTTTCCATGCCGATAACCACACCGATAATCTGCACTTCATACTAAAATTTTAATAGTAAAATTTTAGACATTGATTTCATTGTTTCACAAAGATTTTCTTTCCAGAATTTTGTTGGTTATTAAAAACAAAGAAGTTTTCTTAAAACTCCTACTAAAAAGAAAAGTTTAGAAAAATAGGTCTATTTAGTCAAACCATAACGTGACTCAATATCTTTTGGCAGCATGCCATGTTGGGGATGATTAATTTTAAAAAATAGGGTTGATCAATGAATAAAGTCACTTCTGTTGCCTTTTGTGGTATCACAAAAAAGTCCTAATTTTCATGAAACAAGCATAAATGTTGCCGGCCACAAACTAAGGGACCAATTTAGCATGAACTTAGATTGTAAATTGAAGCCCCTCCCTCACTAAAGACTTATTTTGACAAGAATTTTCAAAGAATAAAAAAATCTTTTTTTTAGACACAATAAGGAGTAAATGTTTAAATTTTCAATCCTCTAGCTCCATTGGAGCAGCATGAACATGTGATAGCCAGCCTGAATCGCCTAGAAACTGAAGAATCTATGTCAACAGTTTTGGCTAACAGTTTCTAATTTTTTTCTATTCTATGCGAACAAAATATATTCCCTCGTTACACAAAACATAGACATGCAGACATGTATACACAGGTATACATGTACACATACATTTATCATCAATCAACCCTTTAAAGTGCCAGATATGCTGGTTTTTTTTCACTCCTGAAATTGTTAAAATCTCATTTTCTTCCTCGGTCACAATTTCACTTCTGATCTCCAATGATCCACATTGTGAGTTGCAACGTCTAGTGGTTGTTTGTTATTCTTGCAATGTTGCTCATTGCCATTCAAGTTTGCTAATGGCTTCTAAAATATTTCATACAACATTTCTCCCAAATATATTGTGCCGTCTTATGATTTTTTCCAATGGTCAGCATGATTTTTTCTAGCACATGTTGCATGGAATCCAATAAAAAGACATTCATATCATTTAATTGATGAAAAACAACCTAAAAGGCTGAACAATTATTTACGCAATTCATGAATGTACATTATCCTTGCTATAGTAATTTATTACTGTGCCTTTTCAGTTCCGATTTTCAATTTGAAAACTCACATCTAATAAACTTTTGGAGTTATTGCGTGGACAGACAGGAATAAGTATGGAAATATAGGAATATTGTCTTTTTCCTTCCTATATTCCATTTTGGGGCAATCCATGAATTCGTTTCTGATCAAAAGATATTTTTCTTCCTACATTTCAATTTTCACACCTGTCTATCCATATGATATCTCCAAAGGTTCTCAATGAATTACAATGAAGTTTTGTCGAAAGGTGGGCACTGAGGTAAGAAAGGAATGATCAGATTTTAGGGTGGATCCAAGAATTGGTTTTTGATGGAGCGATATTTTTGTTCTATACCTTTTTATGCATACACATGTTCCAGTGCTTTGGGCCATACCGTTTTGTCTACAGACTTGAAAATTGGCATCAGCACTCCACTAGACCCCTTCTAAGAGAATTTTTTTTCGATATTTGGAAAAAAGCATTTTGTTTTTTTTGGCCTTCTTTTGGTGGGTCTATTAATAACATCTTGATTCTTCTGCTGCAGGGTTGACCCTCCAACCCTACCTCTATTCTGACAGAAAATGATTACTGCAATTTTGATAATCTATAGAGTTAGAGGGTTGAAAATTCAAACAATATCTCATTATTATGTCCAGAAGAAATGCTTTTGTTTTTTTTTTTAAATTCTCCCCCTGTAATTCTTTTTTTAGAGGAGAGGAGTCACCCTCTTTTCAAATTTTTCGAATTAATCACCCCCAACATGGCACGCTGCCAAAAGATCTTGGTTACTTGACAGTTTCTACTGAGTGACTAACCAAACCAGTTTTAGTCCTTTACGTCCTTAAGATTAATTGTATATATATTTGAAGGAGGATAAATTGTTTTATAAGAAACTATCATTCTAACTGTCAGAACAGATTTCTTCAGAACAGTTGGTCTGGCTGGTTAACTAAGTAAGTATTGCTCATAAAGGCAATACCAATACAACTGGAAGACTGAAAATGTTAACATACACTCCTAATGTCTAGGAGAAGACACTTTGTTTTTTCTAATCCCCCCCCCATCAATGTTTAGGTAGGGGTTCAACTTGTAATGTAATTTCATGCTAAATTTGTCCCTTTGTGCCTGACAGCAATCACGGTCGTGTTTTTTCAAATTTAAACTTTTTTAGCAATCACTGTCAAAAAAAAGGTGAGAGAAGTATTCATTGATCACCCCTTTTTCCAATTTTTTTCAATCGATCACCCCCGACACAGCATGGTTCCCAAAACTATTGGTAACGCAATGATTTCTATTGAGTGGCCAACCAGACCTGTTGTTATAGTTGTTATCATTATTATCATCATTGTAATTATTGCTTATCATTATTGTTATATTGTTCGTTTTGATTTCAGATATGTGTAAGTCACCAGCCTGGTATCATCCACAGACCTAAGGCTGGTAACCTTGTAAATCATGACAGTCTGAGCTTCAAGAAAAAAAAATGAGGAGGGCTTTTACATATAAAGACGACACAACACTTTCATAAACATGTTTGTACATATACGTAGAGTGATGTATGCCGGTTGTTGTTCATACATACACATTGACAAAAAAATCTTCTAACAATGTGTGCAGAGGAGGTAAGAGCTATTTTCTCTAATTTATACAGGTTGGGCTTACCTGGTATGTTATTGCCAAGTTCTCTAATCCTTTTTTTGAGTAATCCAAGGGTTCCAACAATAGTAGTTATTATTTTGGTCCTGAGTTGCCACTTTCTATGGATTTCTATTTCTATTTGTCATTGTTGTTATTCCTCCTCTTTTTCGATTCAATCCAATTATTATTTCGATTATCTTACCAGTGATAGCAGATAGCTTTTACTCGGATCAAATGACAAAACTCTTGCTTTATTCTTAGCCATTATCAGCGTCAATATTATGATCAATGCGGTTGTTGCTTCCATCTCCAGATGACTGTCATCATTATCAACATTCAGCTCTCTTGACACACTTAAATCTGCTGATCTATTCCTGTCTTTATTTTCCCCCCATGTAGATTGGAGACAACTGCCTTCTCCTCACCTGGCATACTTTCATTCAATCATTGATTCCCATCATCACTTTTATATGAAGAATCTGAACCAATTTCATTCTCTGCTTGAACTCACCGATAGCTTTTTCCCCTGTGTTGAGATGGAAAGGGGGGGGGGTGTAATTTTGTTTCCTGTCAACCACTTCCTGTTTTCACACCCAGGGGCATAGCCGAGAGAGGGGAACTGATTTGAAACTGCAGCCTGCCTGGCTCCCAACCATGGGTGTCCAAGGAGGAGGATGCAAATGGGTCAACAGTCATTCTCCCCATCACTAGGCCTTCTCATCTAGGGTGTGGGGGTTTGAAAATTGATAGCTCATAGTCAATAAAGAAAAATACAGCTGTACAATTCTCTTATGTCCCAAAACAAGGAGATGGTACTATTATTCATTGGTAGCGGATTGTCATTAAGATATATGCTTAGCATATATCCTTTTGCCCCCCATCCTCTAGAAATATACCATTTGTCACCCCTTGGAAGGGAGAGTGGGAGTGGATGCCCATGCCCCCAATAGGGGGGAACCCCCAGAGGCATCATGAATAATAGTTCACCTACTGTATCTCTATAAACATTATGCATTAACAATTGTCATTAAATGTTAGAGGGGGCCCCTTAGGGAGCCAGGCCCCTCATGCCCCCAAATCACCAGTTATGCACCTGCATACACTTAGCAGTATTCAGACTTTACCAGAGTAATTTTCATCAGCTATAAGTGATATCTAACAGTCAGTGCACTAAAAACCTTTGCGTTGATATGTACAATAAATAAGAACAAAAAAAAAACACTTACTGCTCACGGGGCACATGAGGGCAAAAGGAACAGAACTAAGCAATGACTAAACTACTAGGAGGGTTTGAGCAAATTGAAAGAATACCGGAAAGCGTAGTGGGAATTGCTGAGAACTACAAAGGAAAGGAAGCCGTGGAGAGCCACAATTGTTCCCGTCCTGAAGAGACGTGGCACATAGAGAACAAGAAGATTTTTTTTGCCTTGAAAGATTGGGAAAATTCAGAAGTACTCCACAAAGGTTGATGATATATAACATTGATTAGCATGGTGTTGATACAACAGAGGTATACTTCAAATAAATCATGCTTTTCTATATTTTCAGGCATATCTTGTGGCAATCAAAGAGGATGGAGGCGGGTAGGGCAGTTTCCTTCATATATTCGAAATTCAGGTCAGTGATGTTCAGATTATCAAGAGATTAGTGTCTTTTTTTGCAGCTGGATTTCTGCCAAAAAAGATATTAATCCAACATGGAACTGAAAAATCTACTTTTTGAACGTGCTGTGTGTCTCGCAGTAGAATGCTGTTTATTTTGCCAGAAAAATGAAGAGTCCATCTGGAGGCCAGAATAAATTAAACATCATATTACAAATCACAACTAGCAAGGTAACCCTAATGTTGTCCACGGTGGCTTTTTCCATCTCAGGCGGGTTCCTAGTGCTACAGGGATTATGGATACAACTTTTATTCTCAGCAGCATCAGCAGCTATTATAAGTTTTCTGCTTGATTAAGGCCTCAGCCATTTCCTTGTATGATGGCCAGGATTGTGCTAACCTCACGTATTACTGGCCAAGTTTGCTATATCATCTCTCCATCTAGTCTGGTCTTTCCCTACTGCGTTCACTGTCATATGGGCAATAATCTATTGACCTTTTGCTCCATTTGTTGTCCTTTCTTTCCATGTTAATCTCTTTCTATCACTAAGTTTATTCTGGCATCGCTCTTTCCATTGCCTGCAGTGTGATTCTGGGCTGGACATATTGCAAGAATGTCAGACAACTGCTGAACATTACAACTCACAACGTGGAATCCCAGAGATCAGAATATAAGAGGGTGAGACAAAGTAGACAAGTTCAGAATGTATTGGATCTGCATTGTCTGACAACATGTCAGCATCAGTTGACCCATGAAAACTATCCTCTGAGCCTAATGGGGAGAGAGGATTTTCACAAGGGGCATGTGGGTTCCTGACCTGCTAACCATAACCCAATGGATGAAGGACACTAGGGATGAACTTGACAAAGGAGCAGCAGCTGAAAAGGAGAATTCCGACAGCCGTGGTGAAGATGACCCTTACTCTACTAATGAGGATATCTTGATAAATGTAATTTGAAGAAAATGACGAATTCTTTCCTTTCAATTCTCTTGTTTGACAATTTGATTTTCCCATCTTTTTTCCCATAGCTTGATCTCAGCTGCTAACAATAACATTATTACAAAAAGGTGACGGCAGTAGTTTGCAGTACAATTACCTACTAAACCCACTTCTCTCATTTTATTGCATCAACTGCTTGCGTATTTTCATTTTCACAATAAGAAATAATGAAAAAAAGTCTATTTTAGCCTAACCTACAATTTTATAATTTTATTATTTTTATTCACCTCAAACAAAAAACTGTTATTAAAAGGATATTGTCATTATAAATTAGTGCCACTACTATCATCTGGCAAGTATATTCTCAGTTTTCTATAATATTGATCGCCATCACAGCAATGATGGCAGTCAAACAGACCTTCTATATCCAACGAACAGTGCTGGAGAAATTTCCTACAATTATGCTTCCATGGATAATATGCACTTGGACGTTTTAGCCCAAAATTTTGGTATGGCAGGTGAAATTATATTCCCTTGTCATACGCTTTTTCTAATCTTTCCTGAATCTAGAATAATTGACTTCTTTTTGGTAATTTTCAATTAAACATGTTTACTCAAACATGTAGATGATTGCATCTTCTTAGCAATACAATGCTGTGTGTGTATATATATATATGTTATCTATATGTGAGGTGAATAAAGAAAGACAGTTTTAGGAGCCAAATTTTGCTCAAACCAAATCATTTACAGTTGTGAGCAAAACAACAGCAATATATACAAATCCAGTTTGAGCAAAATTAAGTTCTTAAAACTGTCTTTCTTTATTCACCTAGTTGGATACTGATATCCATTGTTTATATATATATATATATATATATATATATATATATATATATATATATATATATATAGTGAATATTACATAAAATTATGGAAGTGCCATGTTTCTTCAAAATATTTTTTAGATAAAACAATTTCTCTTTCCCAGATGAGATAACATGATTGATATTCTCTCTACAGAGGCATTGTGGGATTGCAGAATTTGTGTTTTCCTCCTTAACAAACCCATAATAAGCAAAGAAGGCTTCAGTCATTACTTGTGAAAAGACATGTCTAACCACCACCAATGACGGAGGTAGATAAAATATTCATGGCACAAAATCTATACCGATTTACATATTTATTTATTTTTGTTTTCTAAATTCTTGGCTGTTAGCCGCTTTGCTTTGATGTATCGTACACCTTTTCCCAACATATACAATCTGACTGACATCCGTACAGTAAACAGAGATCTGAATTCTATGGAAGAGAAGATCTTTAATGTAAACAACATATACTCAGTGTCTTGGAGAAGCTGCTTCCATCATAAAAGCAATTTTTGAAACAGACAACAAAACTACGAAGTAAAAAGAAAAGAGGAGCTTAAACAAACATTTTAAATAAAAAAAAAAATAAAACAGAAGAAAAATCCTGAAACATTTTTATCTTTGAGAAATGAAGTGTCAAATACCTTAGAGAGACAGAACAATTCTTCAGGCATTCTCCAGAATGGATTCCAATATAAGATTATTTTGGAGTGTACAAGATGTGCAACTTAACTGTGCAATGCCCTGCACAATTGGTTAGTACCATATAACTAGCTAGCATCTGGTTGCTATGGTAACTGAAGACCAGAAATGAAAGAGATTCATTTTGAATGAGCATGAAGATGTTACTATTCGTTATTGCGATTGTTTTAATAATAGAAAGTGTAAGGACTGCGTGCAGCCAGATCTCTCATTGCATCATTGGGTGTCGGCTTTTGTGTCACGGATGCAGAGAGATGAGTGAAGTACCGTTCTGGTGGCATTTAGTGTTAAGATGGATGATACATTGAGAGGGGGAAGATGAGGGAGAGAATGGGGAGAGAGTGGAATGGTGAACAGTGAGAATACAGGAAGAGAGTAGAAAGAGGAGCGGGGAGCAAACGGGGAGAGAGCAGAAAGAGTAGCGGGGAGCAAACGGGGAGAGAGCAGAAAGAGGAGCGGGGAGCAAACGGGGAAAGAGCAGAAAGAGGAGCGGGGAGCAAACGGGGAAAGAGCAGAAAGAGGAGCAGGGAGCAAACGGGGAAAGAGCAGAAAGAGGAGCAGGGAGCAAACGGGGAAAGAACAGAAAGAGGAGCGGGGAGCAAACGGGGAAAGAGCAGAAAGAGGAGCGGGGAGCAAACGGGGAAAGAGCAGAAAGAGGAGCGGGGAGCAAACGGGGAAAGAGCAGAAAGAGGAGCGGGGAGCAAACGGGGAGAGAGCAGAAAGAGGAGCGGGGAGGGAATAGGAATGAGAAGAATGAGTGGAGGAAGGAGAAAAGGCACAGTGAGTTGGTGGAGAAGAGAAGGAACAGTGCATGGGGTAGGAATGGCGCAGCGTGGGAAAAGAAATGATACAGTAGGGGAGAAGAGAGGGAAAGGCTGGATTGGTGAAGAAAGGGGAAAAGGCACAGTTGGTGGGAGGAAGAAAAATGGCACAATTGGTCAGGGGAAGGGAAATGGCACAGCAGGCGGGAGGAAGGGAAATGGCACAGCAGGCGAGAGGAAGAGAAATGGCACAGAAGGCGAGAGGAAGAGAAATGGCACAGCAGGCGAGAGGAAGAGAAATGGCACAGCAGGCGAGAGGAAGAGAAATGGCACAGCAGGCGAGAGGAAGAGAAATGGCACAGCAGGTGAGAGGAAGAGGGGAAGGCACAGTAGGTGGAGGAAAGAGAACAGGCACTGTGAAAAGGTGGGAGAAGCACATAATAAATCCTCACGTTTTCAAATATTTGTTTCCTTTTACATTGAAGGAAACCAGCGTATGAAAGAATGAAGTAGAATTGCTGCGATTTTTACAGACATTGATAACCTACCAATAGGTCAAAGGTGCACTGATGACACGGTATTGAAATTTGAAGCATGTCAGTTAACATTGGGGAAAGGGGACAATACTCCAAAGTATCTAATGGCCTAGATGGGCAAAATTTAAAAAACAAATAAAATAAAGTAAAATAAGTGAATACTGAAATATTTTCTTTTCACTTTCATTTTGTTTATCGCAACTTTTCACTTTGAACCGTCATTTTCATGGCAACAAATAAACAGCACAATCAGAAACAAAGAATTTTTGATGAGGATCAAACTCACGTCCCTCAACCAATGAGAAGCTCACCTGGCTGCTATAACCATTCTACCACAGAAGCTTTAATGTGAAACAGGAGTCAACTTAAACCTTCCAAGCACATTCTTTATTCTGACAGTACAAGTAGTCTTATTAGATTAAGATGAGGATAAAAACTAGTCAAAATTGATAAAATTGAAAAATTAGATATTGTTACTATACTTTATTCACTAATAAGAATGAATAATTAAAAAATTTTGACGTTATTCCAAAGAATGTCAAAAATTTCATTTGGTTAAAGGGGAAGGTATTAAGTCTTGGAAAACTTTACTCGGTGTTTAGAATCATTATCACACTATACAAAGAGAGAAAATTCCAACAGTGCTTTGAGGGATTCAAAAATACCGATTCCATAGACAAAATGGCTTTGAAGCCAATGAAATGATTCCAGTCTCTATGTGAATAAAGGTCACAAGGTGCAAAAAAAAAAAAAATTCTTGAAGAATTAAAAAAAAAGCAACATCAAGAATGGAAAGAACAATTTTTTTTAGGGGTGGGGGTGGGGGGTACAGTTCCATCAGTCTTGTTCCATTTTGGAATATTCAGACAGTAATCAATATTTATTTTTGTTCTTATCGTTTCACCATTAACTCACCGAATCAGACAACACCTATTCTTCCCCCTCCCCTTCCTCACTTCTTGTCACAGCCACAGCAAAATTGCCAACCATGTCTCATTATCAGAATTGTCTTCAGACAAAGATTACAACCATAAAAATAGAAAGTGTCCAAGAAAAATGAATTTCCCTAAGAAAAAAAAAAAAGTATCAGTCAACTTCAAATGGGAAATATTCTTTGGACAATTTTCAGGGAAAAAAAATTATTTTTCCTTGGCAGCAACCAAATTGGAAAATATCAACGAGATTCAAAATTGGGAGGAGAAAATGTAGGAGGGAGGGTGGGGGTAAATGGAAAATAAAAAAAGTCTCAAAAAATCCTTCAGAAAGAGTGGCAAGTAGTTTTTCTCTGATACAGCCAATATTTTCTATAAAAACACAGACCAAAGAGGTATTATAATATAGTGAGTCCAATTAGTCAAATGATTGAGCCTTTTGCGATAAAACCATGAAATTTGGTATACTTATAACCAAAGCCAAATTCAGATATTGAGCCATCATAAATTTGCAATATGTTGCCAATGGGAGTCATTTCAAAATGGCTGCCAGCAACAACTATTTTCAGATCAATTTTCCTATCAGCAATGAATAGAATATTACATTGAGGACATAATTGAATTTATTTACCATACATAGTTTTCGGCATTTGGATGACACATGCAAGTTATTGAAAATTTAAGATGGCCACCATGACTGATGTCATAAAATAGAATTTATTCTGACCATATTTATTCTTCGATGGAATTTTTTTTACTTGATTTCAAATTTTAATGCTATGTTTGTTCAATTATTGACTGTGATGGTGAGTTAATATAATTTTCAATAACTTGAAACTAACATGCCTCAAACGACCAGAGATCATTCACTTTTGTTATAATTAATGAACAGTGTGTCTATGACCCTGCCTGATGGCAGAGGTAGTTTTATACCTGCCACCTATTCAAGAGGTAGATATACAAGCCAGAGTAAAAGCAAGTTATTTGAATCCTGATTTTTAATGCTGGCAGGCAGGTTCTCCCCATTTGGAAGATTGATGCAACACAATCTTTCGTCCTACCTCTAACTAAACGTGACCATGTATGAGACAAAGCTAAGTAGATATCCATAATATTGTCTTAATGCATTGTTTTTGTGATCACTATGGCTATTGCATCGGATATTCAGGTTCTCATATGATCACTGAAGTTCAGCAACGTCAAGCTTGGTTATCACCTAGATGAGTGACCATCTGGGTTTACAAGGTGCTGTGAGCAGCTGGGGAACATGCAGAGAGTTTTCCATGATGATCTCAAATCACCCAAAGTGGAGACTGATCTCCATATTATGCCCCACTCTCATTTCTGGGATTTGAGTCATGACAAGGCATTGGTGAGAGATAAAAATTGGGCAAGTTCTTTTATTTCTCAAGAGTTCAATTTCAAGTTTTTCTTTTTTTAATAATTCATTTTTGTTGGTTTTGTGCTTGTACATTTCTGGTTCTCTGGCTAATGAGATAAATTTCATAGGAGAGAATGGTCTAGTGTTGATTTAGGTTAAATCATTAGGAATGGCAATTATCCACCTATATAAAATGAAGTGTGGATACATATGTATAGTTTCATATACATTTCTACAATGCAAATTCCAACTAGTTTAGTCAAGACTAGTATGGTTGTTTTTGTTCTGGGTGGGGCAAGTGAAGAGGTCTTCAGGTGGTGTCCAACCTTAATCATGACACTCTCCAGCTGGCAGGTCAGCAGAGATGGCCAGCTAACTGCACCTCCCCTCCTGATTTCCTGCTCATATCATCTCTGTTATGCCACAATCAACAGGTGGCTCTTTCAACTGTCTCTCTCAACCTTTGAACTGCTTTTCTCTTTCCGGGCCACTTGCTCTCATCTTGATTAGCAGATTCCATGCAGTCTGTACAGGGAATCTTTGGCAGCCCATCTCCTACAGGAAAAACCAAGTGACCCATCCTTATCTCTTCAATCATTTACTTATTGCTGGTATTTGCTAGTTTTTCTTTCTGCTGCCATCTCACTGGCCTCTTCCCATAGTACAGTCATATATATATAAATATATAATGATTTTCTTCCCCTCTTTTGCCCAGATAACCGCATCTGGTCTCAAGGTAAGGGACACCATAACATCTGGGATCTGGAGCTTCCTCCCCAGGTCGACTTCCATCTACCATTCATTTGCTAACTGAGGTAGGAAGGACTTAGTTGAGTTTTTGTTCAGAGACTTCCTCCTTCATTTACAATTGAATGGATTGGCTTTAACCTGATGTTTCTTCCTCTGTTCCCACCCCAAGGTATCCATCAGCATCAATAACAATTTATCATGGCACCATATGTACCTGCCTTAGCTTGATGATATCTTACAACCCAATAATAAGTCCTCCTGCGTACCCAATCTGTAAGAGGGATGAGTTTGTCATAGATTACTCTCAGCAGAAAGGATATACCTGATGGCTTCAGCTTCCATAGATCAGTTAAAGTGATTTTTTGTGGGGGGGGGAAGTTCCATCTTGTCCAGGGCCCTTGTGGTCCCTGCTCCAGAGCTCTTGCTCTCCTCTCTTCTGCCTGAATCATGGTTCTTCTCCACTTGGGGTTTGCCTTTGCTCACTACTGGAACTAGGATATCCCGAAGCCTTGTCTTCTGATGCAAAGTATTTCAATGATATCCCTTGTTCTGGGCAAGTACTCCACCTGTTGTGTGATAGTATTGGCTGCCCATTTCTACCCAGATCTAGTTGTGATGCCAGCTTCCTTGTCATTTTTGCCCCTTGAATTTGGTAGGTTATGACGAGCCTGCACTTAGCTATCTTGAACTCCTCCACAAGTGAGGACAAGGTGAGCTGTAACTGGCCAGATCTTATGTTGAGGCCTACTGATGTGAAGCCATTTACAAAGATATTCATTTATCTTACTCTCCCTCTCCCTCTAACAACGTTGATGGTATGTCATATACTGTCAACAGCCATATTGACCTTGGTGGGGAACAATGATGGTAAATCCATGCTTTGAACTTTCCAGTGCAATCCATATTCGTTGATTTTATTCAACCAGTCCTCTAATTGTGCCCCCTCCCTAGTGTTGACAATGTTGTTTTTATTAGGGAGTTTTTTTATCAAACCATTTATTTGCTGGTCTTGAAGGTCATCTCAGGCCATGTAGCTCATCTGTCTAGTTGTGATATCTTGCAAGGACATGTGTTGGACTGTTGATGGCTAGGCTGGCTGTTGGGCCCCTAAGCTGTTTTTTTTTGACTTTTGGTTTTGTTTCCAGCTGCTGTAATTATCAGGTTTATCCCCATGAGAAACAAAATGGGAGAGATGGTACACCCTGTTACGATTCCCTTTTCCAATGATTGTCTCTCGGTTATGAAATTGAGGGTTTGGAATTCCAACCTGGATGTCTTGGATCGGGATGTGGTAGTAGTACATTGCTGTCTGGATCGGGTTCTGCCAGATCGAGCTGTGAGCATTGACTGTCGAGACTTGTCCTCTGTGAGTTTACTTTTGCTTCGCTTACCTTTACTGATTAATTAGTCGAGGACACAAGTGTGCTCTGAGAATACAGTAATCCCATCCATTTGGTTAGAGGTGTTAATGTATTCATCTCGTCATATGATGTGCTAACTTCTTGGCTAACACTGAGAAAAATATCTTTCCTTGTACAATTAAGAGGGAGATAGGTCTGAATTGGTTTATATGAGATAAGCCTGCAACTTTGGGGACAAAATAATCCCCTGCTCTTCTCTAGCTTGCTGGAATAGTGCCTTTCAGACAAATCCTCCTAAGGAGTTTGAGGCACTTTTTGCTTACCTTGTAGAAAATACCATGGGGATCAGGAGCACAAGCCATATTGCATATTTTCCCACCCCTTTCTCGGATGGTCCTCTTATAATGGGATCCATTGTTGGTTCAGTCAATCAGACCAAACAGGTGATTCTCCTACCTCCTCTTTTGAAGATTTCCTGATTTTGCCTCGCCTAGTAGGGGTTTAGTGAAGCCGTAGGGGTTCTTGATAAATTGAGCTCGTTCTTTCTGGGTCTTCTTGCATCTCTTCCTGATCCCCATTACTCCTCACTTTGATAAGCCATTCTTTTGGATGCCTTCAATCTCATCAGCTTTGGATTGTTTATCTAAGATTTTTAACAACCTACTCAGGTGTTGAATCTCTCTCTCATATATATATATATATATATATATATATATATATTGGAGACTATAATGCATTTAGTAAAAATATCAACCTGTGTTTCTGTGGAGTTTAAGTGTCTTTCTTTTACATTTCCTAACTTTAAGACTGGAGAGTTCACTACTTCAAAACTGTTAATAGTGAAAATAAATTATTTTTATCTGTGGTTTTATTTAAAAGTTATTTGAGTGGAACAGTCCATTGTTTCAAATGGTGGCAAGGTGATATTTGTATTAGAAAATTTTCTATCTGCGAGTGGAAGAGATTGTTACAGACAGATAAAAAGTAACTGTTCATTATATAAACTGATTTGTTTTGTATGTAACACTTTTCAGTGAGCACACAGATACTACACTGATCGACGGCAGTAGTGCCGGGGAGTGACAGGCAGAGCGCACAGATACTCTGATCTTAGGCGGTAATGCTGATCCATACGTGAAGAATCCTATCATTTTCGATAGGTATTATGCTAGTCAGTTTATATATTATATACATATTGTCGGTTTATAAATCAATTTGGATTTACATGAAAATGGATTTGAGATTTGATTCTCATTTGCAGAGGCGTAGGTAGAGATTACTTGTAAATTCACCTCCTCCAGAAAGACTTATCAGATTTTATTGATAAGAATAAACCTTACTTTAAGATGTGATATCTTCAAACCAAACAAATCTACTATACTATAAATCTCCTTGTCATGATTACATCAGTTACACTCTCATTGGTCAATTGGTGAAAAAAACAAAAAAAAACTGTCCATTCATAAGAGAGAGAATTCGAGAATGCAGAAATTTGAATAAAGCAGATGACAGAGACTTTCGTTTTTTTATTACATTGCAGAATTACAAGTTAGTAAAAAATCTGGGTTGAGATTTGGTTTAGCAAGCCATACAAATTATTACTTATGTATTAGATGAAATTATTACTTATATATCAAATAAAATCATTACTTATTTTATCAAAAACTAGCAGAGATTCCTAAAGTTGCCTATGGATGAAATAACTTCTCAACCATCTTGGGCTGGCCTGCACACTCTCCCACATAGATTTGAGCATTACTTCTTTGCTCATGTTGTCAAATTTGAGGTCTGTTTTTCACAGGAAATGCAGGGGTTTCCTGCTTATACTTTTATTTATTTATTTGCTGCATTAAATATGTGGGAATTATACAGTTTAAGAGAGATTAAACTCAAAAAGAAAAACAAGAAAAGTTAATTTAGTCCTCAACTACATTGTCCTCAAAATTCAACACAGAATAAACAAATTTCCTTCCTATCCAATCCAGTGTTGCAATTATGGTTTGTTGTTCATATCTGGAACTGGCTCTAAAATGACTAAAATCAAGTAAATTTTTTCCTTTCCAGCTAACTTATCAATAACAAGGACATTAGTCCAATGATGCATCCACATTCCATGATTTTACCTGAATGTTACACAAACATGGATTAGTTTCATATCCAAATATTTTTCTGTCTTCTCAGCAAATTACCCAACTTTCTTTTGTGTTCTCTATCATCCCACCCTCTTATTAAACCACCTAACATTCTTTCCTTCCTTCTCTGCTTACCCTCTAATCAAACTACCTAACTCTTCTTTCTCCCCTCTACTCTTCCTACCCCTTCAGTTAACAAACTAACTCTCCTTTCTCCCCTCTTTCTTTCTAAATAGAATAAAGAATAACTATATTTGTGAATTGGGATGCCAGCTTGTTTCTGTGTTCGTTAGTGAGTACACCTTTGATAAGAGAGGGGGCAAAAACAAAGACGTGACTGACAAACAGACCAACAGGCTTGGTGGGTACTTGATGAAAGACAGCTGCCATTACTGAAAAATGGGAAGGACAAAGGAAAAGTGTGTAATCAGATTTTCAAAATTAGTAATATTTCAGCTAGGTCTTGCTGATTTTTTTCCAATTTAGCCAATAAAAATCTATGATAGCAAAAATCTGATAATGTGATGTGTAATTAAAGTAATTTGTTTTTGATTCTTCATATAGTTATTTTTCAAATGCATCCACACACATCTCTATAAGAGGGCCTGAAGGTCGGTCTGTTATTTGGTCTGTCCCCAATATATTTGAAATCGATTTCCAGCACATGATGAAATTAATCTCTTTAGTCCTGCATTTTTACTGTGCTCCAATTTACTTAACACCTGTTGCGTCATGTTTTACAAGTACGGTTCATTTCATCATACAATTACAATGTGGAACTGGACCTTGACTTTATGGACGCTTGAAATTGCATCATTCAGAGGATTAAAAAAATTATGTCGTAAAAATTCAAAGAACAAAACAATCTGATCAGACATTCTTTGGAAAGTTATTTTTTTTTTTTTTTACCAGACCTCATGTTCAACATGAATTGTTTCAGCCTGTCACAGAAGAGTATTGTAAGTAAAAGACTTATCACATTGCAGTAAAATACTAATTGCATTGTAGTAATAAAAGAAAAGAACGTTAGGTAGAATAATAAAAGGGTAGGATGATAGAGGACACTAAAGAAAGTTGGGCAATTTGCTGAGGAGACACGAAAAATATTTGAGTATAAAATTAATCCATGTTTGTATAACAGTCAGATAAAATCATGAACCGGCGATGAAGATTGGAAGGGATAAGGGAGAGATAGAGAGGATATACAGGCAAAGGTTAGGAAAAGAGAAGAGGCATGAGATAATGGATAATCTTAGTTGTCAACACCCGTGGAATTTTCATGGGTTCTGATAATTCCTCATCTTGAATTTTCAATTGGGAGGGAGAATAGAATCTGCAAACAGAGTTCAAACTGTCTGGGAGAGCTTGCATTCACTTTGGACTGGTGCCCTTGGGAAAGACATAAATCTACTTCTCTCCTCAGCTATGGATAAGTGGCCGGGCAGTTTGAGTCCCTTAGCCCTGCAAAGCAGTCCACCTTTAGCATCAAGTTGGCATCCCAGCCCCGCAAGAACCTATACAAGCAATGCTGGAGTCTCTGTGGATCATTTGAGAAATGGAGATCAAAATCATTGCCTCATGTATCATGTGACACAGGAAGCAACTTTGCTTTTGATAAGTTTTCATTTGGGTAGTAAACATTTTTTATAGCTACCTAGCCAAGGGGTAGAATGGAGAGGGGGGCGCTCAGAAGCTTTTTTAATTCATCATCATCAGTCTTTTAATGTCTGTTGTTGGACAGAGACCTTCCCCAGGATCGGCCACATTTCTCCATCATGGGCGTTGCGGAGCCGGTATTTTCTGAATTTGTCTTGTTCATCTTCTTAAATTACTGTATTTCTACAGACATTTAACAATAACAAGGATATATTTGTACATACATGAATTGCATGAATAAGGATTAAACCTTTGGGGTTGTTTTCTACTAATTAAGTGATAGTACATGTCTATTACAAATTTTCCTCCTTCATTAAATCTAACTAAATCCCCCTAGGGTTCCCAAAACTCTAAGTACCCCATTGTACCTAGCCAAGGAACAATGATTACCAAGTTAGTCTCAAACTAATTACTACTGTAGTGAGTTTCATCCTAAAAGGATGCCCAACATTAATGGCCTTGTGTCAGACTAAGCTAAGCTTCATAAAAACAATTGGGTGCCTCATTGCGAAGAAGTGATTAGTAAGCTAGTCTCGCACACCATTACTACTGTAATGAGCTAGATTCTGATTGGCTTGCCAAAACTCATGGCCTTTTGCCAGACTAATCTAAGCTTAGTTGATATCAAATATTTTCAACATTAACTGCAATGAGTTTTTCAGGAAAATCAATTTGTATACATTTACGTAAAAATGGTTAGTTACCCTATACAAATAGTCACATGACCAACATCTGTTGGCAGCATGCAGTATTGGAGGTGATCAAATAAAAAGTTTAGAAAAAGGAATGATCAATGAATGAGTTACTTCTCTTGCCTTCTGTTGGGCAGTGATCTCTAAAAAAGTATGACTGCTGCCAGACACAAATTAAGGAACCAATTTAGCATAAAATTACAATTTTTCTAAAAACATAATTTTGGATGGAATTTAAAAAAGAAACATTTTCCCTAGGCATAGTTTTCAACCCTCTAGCTCCATACAAAGCCCATCAGCTCAACTTGAAAAATGAGAAGACCTAAATAGTTTTAGTTCACAGTTTCTTATTAGAACAGACTTGATAGAGAATTACAGTTCCATATTTAGAGAATATAGTCCATAGCAGACAACACTTTGAGTAGAGGTGGAAGAATAAAAAACAAAAACAAAAAAAAACTCCCCCCAAAAACAGACAAAACTCTCCCACACCCCAGAACAAGCTAAAAATAATTTTTACTTGAGAGATAATGAATTTAAAACTGCATTGGGAATTTGGTGCAAAGATTGATTTGTTGTGGCAGAATTCAGATTATTTTGAATTCAGTTCAACAAATCAAATAATCACCACTTTGCTCTTGGGGAAACTTGTAAAGATCAAGGTAATTTCCTAGTCTATGTTTATACAATAGTTCTTTGCGAAGAGAATGAATTATCCTCCCTTTGGTCCAATCTTATTTAGTATGAATTTTCTTATTTCTTTTTATTTTTTAAACATCTAGTGCCTTGCGCCATTTTTTGACACAGGGTCTTGTAAGCTGTACGTCTATAAAAATGGCAGAAATAAAGTGCCCAATTTTGTTACATTATAAATATCCACTCTGAAAAACCTTTGAAAAAGGTTTTCCTAAAAACTAAAAAAAAATTTTCAGATGGTTGAAAGGTGTATCATGGCATTGCAGAGCCAATACTTTCTGAACTTGTTTAGTTTATCTTTCCATCTTGTATTCTGCCGGCCTCGGTTTCGCACGTGATCTCAGGGGATCCATGGTGTGAATTGTAATATTCATCAATTGTCTGCCATTCTTGCAACATGACCAGCCAAATGCCATTTGAGTTTTCTAATGGATTCAATAATGTCTCGCCCTCCTGTTTTTTCCCCACGTATATTCTGCTGTCTTGTGATCTTTCCATGTGATGTTGAGCATGATATTTTCATATGCACATTGCATGGTTCTCTGTTTGCAGGCCAGTCTCTTGGTTACGTTCCATGTTTCAGCTCCATAGGTGACTATTGGAAGGATGCATTGGTTGTATACTCTTCTTTTTAGGACTAAGGGGATTTTCTTGTTCTTGAAGATTGAGCTTGCTCTACCAAAGACTTGCCATCCTCGAGTGATTGTTTGCTTTTGATTTCTCCTTCTTTTGAGGATTTCTTTGTATATTTTTGCACTATCTGACGCTGGGATTGAACTTACAATTACCACACGGATTCCTAGATATGTTTGAATAATGCTTTTATCTGATAGGCAAGTGGATAAAAAACAATGAATGAAGGGTTCGGTCTGAAAT
Organism: Thysanoteuthis rhombus; assembly: GCA_963457665.1. Classification (NCBI taxonomy): domain Eukaryota; kingdom Metazoa; phylum Mollusca; class Cephalopoda; order Oegopsida; family Thysanoteuthidae; genus Thysanoteuthis; species Thysanoteuthis major. Next base: position 2,712,984 of record OY735216.1, read on the forward strand.
TCCCAGAAGGTTATAGACTATGACAGACACCTGGAGAAAGACACAGGGTACTACAGAAATATAATGAATATAAGAACCAAGATGAGGACATTGAATGAATAAGTATATAATAATGTTAATTCCTCATCTTGGAAATTCAGACAAAAAAATCTATTAATGATTGAAAAATTATCTCAACCTAGTGATTCAGAATCAGGAGTGCAAACTCTACAAGAGAGGCAATTTGAATATATTGAAGGACACTTTGGAATTTGGGTGTAAAGAGTGAAAGTGTTCGATGATCCAAAACTGAGCAGTCTTTAGGCTCAACTGATTAATTACATATTACACAATACTATTAATTCCTAACCGCTCAGCACTATTAATTATTAATTGAATCCCTGTGACCCTACAAGGGCCCCACTATCAACCAGCCAAGTGGGCTACAGATTCTTCTTATTTTGCATGCGTGTAAGTTTCTATGTCTGTCTCCAAGCTCTCTTGATTATATTTCATGGGCTAAAGCTTTGAAAACTTGAATTTTTCCATGTTTTCCAAAAAAGTGTTTTTTTGTGAGATCTCTAAAATCATTTCAAACCAACAATGTCCAAATCTTGTGCAGTATTTTTTAAAGATAATGTTAGATAATCGGTTCTGGTACACGTGTGGGTTATGATGTTTCATTTATATGAAGTGAGGATATTTTACTATAGATTCCATAGTAACTAATGCTTGACTCATCAACTTCGTTAGATATAAAAGCAGTGTGGTTATTGAAGGGTTACTAAATTTTAAACAATAAACAACAATTTTAGTAAGTGCCAAAAAATTGATTTATCAATGCATATTTTCTTATGAAGAATTTAATTCTAGATGAACTGAACGAAGAGAGCAAGATAGTTGGTCTTCACATGAACTTCAGTAAAACAAATGTCATATACAACAAACGTTTTGAGGACAAAGATGCGAAAATCCAAATAGAAAATGCAGACCTGAAAAAAAGGATACTACTATACTGTGCAATATCTACGTAGGACAGCAAATCTCTATGAAACCCTCAAAAGAAGAAAGAATCAAGCAAGAAATCACTTTAAGATAGCAAGCTTTTGGTAGAGCAAGCTCAACCTTCAAGAACAAGTAAATCCCATTGGTTTTAATGAGAAGGGTGTACAACTGATGCATCTTCCCGATAGTCACTTATGGAGTTGGAACATGGAACCTAACCAAAAGATTGACCCTCAAACTGAAAACCAAACAACTTGCACTTGAGAAAATCATGCTCAATATCATACAGAGAGATCAGAAGACAGTGCAATATAATAGGAAAAATAGGCGTCAGGGATATCATAGAATACATTAGAAAACTCAAATGGCAAAGGGCTGGTCATGTTGCAAGAATAACAGACAACATCTGAACATCATGACTCATAACATGGATCCCCAGAGATCATATGCGAAATTGTGGAGGGCAAAATATAAGATAGAAAGACAAACTAGACAAGTTCAGAAAGTATTGGCTCCACAATGCCCACGATAGTGAGATCTGGTAAATCCTGGGGAAGGTCTATGTTTAACGACAGATGCTATGATGATGATGATGATGATGATAGAAATGAATTTTCTTGTAATAAGGGGGATATGAAATCTTTCAAGCTTGTGAAGCGGGGCATGGTGCCAAAATGGTAAAGAACAACTGATCACATGACCAATGTCTTTTGGCTTTGTGCCGTATTGGGGGTGATCAATTAAAGAATTGGAAAAAGGAGTGATGGACAAATTAGTTACTTCTTGTCCTTTGTTGGGCAGTGATAACTAAAAAAGTCTTAATTATAAAAAAAAAGAAGACAAGCATAAATACTGCTGACATGAATTAAGTGACCAATTTAGCATAAACTCACATTGTAAATTGACAGCTTCCCACCCGCAAAAAAAAAAAAATTGGGGGAGGGTTTAAAAGAGACTAAACCTCTTTTGTAGACATCTAGTATGCTTGATATATTCAAAGCCAGCTAACCTAACTTGAAAACCTTTGTTGACCATTTTTAATTCGATCAATTTTAATTACTCTATAGATTCCATAGTAATTAATGATTTACAATACAATATATAATTAAATTACTTCAAATTATGGTAAAGGGACATTATAATTTAGGAGCAGTCCAAGTTAGGGCTTAGAGCAAAACACAGTCAAGTACCAGTGAACATTCAGAAAATGATATTCTCTATCGAGTCTAGTGGTGTTGGAGTGGGCCACGTTTTCACAGAGCCATGCCCAGAATGAGGTCTACACGCTGCTGAGTGAATCGCCAAGGTTTTTTCTAAGCAACTAATGAAGCCAATTGGTTGGTTGGTCTGCCTTGGAGAGAGGGGAGGGAATGGGGGGGGAGGTTTTCGGAGATCAATACTTTGGGAATGGTTTCGGAAGAAAGACAACATTGCTGCACTGCAGCAGGGATAGATAGAACTGTTTCGCTGCTGCAATATCAGTTTCTCCGGCTGGCATTTCCGATTTTCAATACTGTGTTAGTCACCTGTCGACATCAGAAACTATCGGCTGTTAAATGTTGGCCGAGGTGATGTTGCCAAATTACACATTATTTGGTCAGATCTGGCCAATTTTTCACCAGTATAGCCAATAAAAATTTAAAAAAAAAAAAAATAATGAGTAATTTTGATTGAGTGAATGCATAATTTTTGTTAATAATTTGTTCTGAAATCTGTGTGTAGTATGTCCGTTTTTTTTATGACCAGGCTTTAAATGAGTAGGTTAAGCATTTTAAGCCCCCTAAAAGTTATCTGGAAATTTAAGCCATTTTAGCTATTTTTAAAGGTGGCTTTAGCTATAAATAACAAACCATACTTGGTAACACTGTGTTAAATATTGGCTGAGGTAGTGTGTAGGGAGGGATGAGGTCACATCAGTGGTAGGTGAGATGGGGGCTGCTGTGATGATGTGGTATAAGGTTATGATGATGATAAATGTGACTGATGTGAATGCTGGCAGTGGTAGATATAATGACAGTGGGGGTAGGGATGATGATGATGTGGAGTTGGGTAAACAAAGATGGTTGAGGCACAGACAAGAGTTACTTTCTTTCTTTAGGTTTCTGAAGGTTTCATTACTCATTTCATTTTTATGAGGAGAGAGAGAGAGAGAGAGAGAGAGAGAGAGAGAGAGAGAGAGAGAGAATTGGATAGACGGAGAGGAAGAGAGAGAGAGAATTGGATAGACGGAGAGGAAGAGAGAGAGAGAATTGGATAGACGGAGAGGAAGAGAGAGAGAGAATTGGATAGACGGAGAGGAAGAGAGAGAGAGAATTGGATAGACGGAGAGGAAGAGAGAGAGAGAATTGGATAGACGGAGAGGAAGAGAGAGAGAGAGTTGGATAGACGGAGAGGAAGAGAGAGAGAGAGTTGGATAGACGGAGAGGAAGAGAGAGAGAGAGTTGGATAGACGGAGAGGAAGAGAGAGAGAGAGTTGGATAGACGGAGAGGAAGAGAGAGAGAGAGAGTTGGATAGACGGAGAGGAAGAGAGAGAGAGAGTTGGATAGACGGAGAGGAAGAGAGAGAGAGAGTTGGATAGACGGAGAGGGAGAGAGAGTGCTGAATAAATGGATAGGAATAAAGAGATAGAGCTGGATGTACTGAAAGGAAGAGAGAGTAAGCTGGATGAATAAAGAAAAAGTCTTACATAGAACAGTTGTACTGCGTTATCATTCATTGACAATAAGGTTCCAACTTGGTGAGGAGACCTGATCTAATGGGGGTATGCCCCATTTGCCCTGGCCCCAGTGGATACACATGCCTCTCTCTGATTACTTCTCTCTCTCTCTCTGCTTCAACAAACTCTTACACACAAGTATCTTACTCCACAAGTATTGCAGATTTTACAACTATATTGATAGGATCAGGGAAGGTGCTAACAGGGCCAATGCCTATTGTACCCATATAATAAGATGCCCGGGGAACCAAGGACTTTAGAGGCCCCAAAATTCAGTTAGAGAGCTCAAGAGAGAGAGAGAGAGAGAGAGCTCAATTAAATTAGAAAAAATGATTTGGGAGTGAAGGGTGGGGTATTGGGGACCTCAGTACATTGCTTTGTCTAGGGGTCACAAATATATTTAAGATGGCCCTGGGTGCAGTGTGGCATAACATTCACCAGCACAGAAAATAGAAGACACAGATCAAGTTTTAGCCAGAGTTGTTTGCAATCCCTTTGAGTTCATGCCTTTTTAATGGACATTCTAACAGACCTAAATACAAATTGGAGGTGTACGGTAGGCAGGTGGTTAACAGCATGGAGAATGGGATCAGAATCAGAGTCAAAACTTCAGCTAGGAAACAAATGCCCCGTGGGGGCATATATCCATCTCTTCCATCCCTCTACCCACATGTCATGAGCCAGCATGGCCTATAGTAAAGCCATAACCCCAATCATACTTTGAAAGGCCGATTTGATAGAAAAAAAAAATTTCAAAGACAAACCTCTTCTGTCTGTATTGCATTCCTCTCTCTTTTTTTCATCCTAACTTCTCTCCCTTTTATTCACCTCCCCATCATAAATACTAGCTGAAAATTCTAGGCACTGGTGGAATATTCAGCTAGTTGTGGGAGGCCTATATAGGGCCTTTGGCCCCGTTGACAGATCATGGATTTAAAATGTGCATTTGTTGAATATCTTCTTTGAAGATTCTTACCATCATTGACACTTGGACCTCATCTAATCTGAATATCTGGTCTGATTTCATGTAAAATAGGTGAATCATGGTAAGATAAATAGATGAATGAAAACAGGTCATTACTATCAACGTGAGTGCGAATACAGACTTAACAATTTTTTTTTTCAAAATTTTTCAAAAATCAATATGCTAAAACCCTGCTCCAGAGTCCCATAAGTAACCACAGAAAATTTGATAACTATAGCTCTATCCATCCTTAAGTTATGCACACACAGACGGATGCACTTGGTGAACGCCTCCTGTCTCTCACTAATAAAATTACACCAAGTTTTCCAAACCTCTCCTTTCCCCCTCTCTCTGTATCTTGGCCAGCACATACTTCCACTCTCTCTAATTTACAACCAAACCTCATTACCTCCCCTCTCTCAGATAACCCACCTATCACCTTCCTTCCACTCATTTTTCCATTAGTCTTCCTTTCTTATCCTCTCTTTTCTCATCGTAACTCCCCTCTCTTTTTATTCCCCCTCTAATTATACACATGCCCCTTCTCTCTTGCGCTCTCTTCAACTTTCACTCTCCGCAATTATTTACACCAATTCTCTCTTGCTCTCTCTCCATTTCTCTTTATCTAGCTCATCTCTCATTCACTCTCAAACCTACTCTCTTTCTCATTATCACCCTCTCATCATTTTCGTTCCCCCTCCACCCTAGGCCATTTAAGGAGAGCACTTCTATCCAGTGTGTTCTATTTTGTATTGATCAACGTTTAACCTCATCAAAACAGTGAATACTAGAGTTACAGAATCCAGTCAAACATTCCCAGACACTTTGGAATTTTCAATGTTAATATGCTAAAAACCTGCTCCAGGGTCCTATTAGTTACCATGAAAAATTTGGTGGCTATAACTCCATCCATCCTTGAGTTATGCACACACACACAAACATTGCGCAACTGTTCATGGACAAGAGGTGAGAAACAAACCAGTAGCCATCACTCAGCAGTTATTAGAAACTGTCAATCAAAACTGTCAACATAGGTTTCTTCAGTTTTTAAGTTGGTCTCGCTGGCTATGTGCGTGTCGCTTGTACAGGCTGCACCAATGGAGTTAGAGGGCTGAAAATGTAAATATTTACTCCTTATGTCTAAAAGAAAAAAAAAAAGAAAAAACGTTATTTTTCTTTTCAAAACTCCCCCCAAAAGTTTTCAGAGTGAGTTTCAATTTACAATGCAAGTTTATACTAAATTTGTCCCTTAGTTTTAATCAGTGATCCAATAAAATGCAATAGGAGCAACTTATTCATTGATCACCTTTTCCCAATTTTTTAATTGATCATTCCCCAGACTGGTCCACTAATTACTATTTAATCTATTTTGGTAATGATTCTTATTTGATTAATCTTTTCCAAACAGGATTTTATAGTTCATTTATTCTTTGCTTGTCACTTGCAGCCTGCCTAATCAGAGAGAGGATGGGCCTTTGGCCAACATTATAGAGATCAGTCTCTTCCTTAAGAGAATTAACAGGATTACCATAGCTTTCTACCTGATTCCTAGCTGATTACAGCACCCAGTATAGCCACATTGTCATCCATCTTGTTACTGACCAGGCTCAATGTTGCTCAACTATAATGATCGTACAAGAACCAGTGTATCAAACACCGCAACATCCATGCATTTTTTGAAAATTCTGGCATTTTTAGTGATCACTGACAAACAAAAAGCAAGAGAAGTAACTTATTCATTGATCACAACTTTTCCAATCTTTTAATTGATCACCCCAAAAGACATTGGTTGCACTATGGGTTCAATTATACAAATAGGTCTGGTTAGTCGGATAACATTCATATGGAAACATGGATAAGCAACAAAGATTGGAATGGATAAGGGAGAGAATGAGAAGATATAACCATAGGATGAGTGAAATGCAAAAGCATAAGATAATGGATAATCTTAGTAGTCAACACCCAATCAAGCATGTAGTCTTTTATTCTCTATGCCAAGGAGAATAATGCATGAAGAAAAGGATATTCTGTCTGTCATTCATCTTTGTGATAACATTAAAAGATTTTGATGCAAATATTTTTAATGTATACAATCATGCATCACTCAACATCAGTCCACAGATAAATCCATGATCCCATAGGGTTATAATGGATTGGGACATAACCAGATGTGATTCATATGTCTCTTGTACAGTAAACAAAGTGATTATGCAGCCGGGTGTATAATGTTACAGTACACATAGGACCTCTGTACATACTCCTCGATCATCTTGAAAAGCAACTATGTTACTAGCTTACAAATGTACACTACTGCACTACCTATCATTATACTAATGCAAAAAATTACCATGTAACAGTGTAGGCAGCTTTGCTACATAAATACTCAATACGGTGTCCACATTACGTCCAATTCACATTACTTCCAATTTCTGCATAATGTATTGTGTATGTTGAGTGATGCGTGATGATTCTTGCATGTGTCTTTTATGTTGTTTTGGTTTCCTCTCTTTCAATTTGTTAGATTCAACTATGAAGTATGATTTGAAAAGAGAATTGATATTTTTAAAAAGTAATTATTAATATGTATAGTTTTTAGACTGTTGTCCTTATCTTGGTTCATCTTTTGAAGACAAGTTTTCTGGAATTGTACCCTATGGCCTGGGTGTCATAAATTAGGAGGGTTTGGAATGGTGGGATACCAAAGCATGGGGGCAAAATGGCGTCATTCCACTGTATTTTTGGAAGGGAGGGTTCCATAAGTCATCATCATGTTCCAAACCATTTTTAGAAAGAGGTGGCAATACCCAACTCTGGCACAAGGCCAAATTCAAAGAGCACCAAGTGAGAATCAAACTCACTCACAATGATTACAATGATCAAGTGCATGAAAGATGTATTGATTTTGTATTATGTCAATAATTCAATCAAAATCTATAATGTAATTCCTCTTGTACCTTCCATCATTTGCACAGACATGTGTTGGACTTTTGTTCGATCTTACAAAGTCTAAGCTACGAAGTTGGAGACAGAATGCTATAATATTCAGAACATTAATTTAGATTAAAATGATGAGACACCATGGCTCCTCACAACAACCTAGACATAGATTTCTAGTTGCTTTTCATTGCAACTAAGATGGAAGAAGATACAAGTCAAAAATTAATAATGGTTGACAATACGTCATCTGATAAGAAACTTTAATTCAAGATAAAAGATTTCTGGTTGGTTATCTTTAATTAAACATGTTTACTAAGAAAAATATACATAAATGTTATCTTCTAAGCAATATAATGCGTAGTGTTAATATATATACATATATATATATATATATATATATATATATAATCTGGGGTACCTGGCATTGCCTGGGAGGGGGAATCTTTAAATATAACAACAAAGGAAAGCAAATGATATTTCATAATAATAAATAAGGAAGGTGAGTGTACACTGGTGCTCAAGTTAGGGCACACACATATTCCAGGACAGACCAGAGCATGCCATATGCACCCTTGGGGTCGCCTGCACAACCCCTTGTAAGATGTTAAAAAATTACCTTTTCTCAAAACTGAATTCATGTGCTCATTGTTGACTATAGCCATTTGTGCATCAAAGCAGACCATCTGAATTAAAATAGTACCTATGTTTTATTGTTGCGTTTGGGTTAGGGTTAGTGGTACAGTTTATGCTCAAATAAAAACACGTTTTATCTTTGGATTAGGGTTAGATTCCCTTTAAAGAAATACAGCCAAGCTGACATAAGCGCTTACAAAAAGTGAAATTCATATCTGTCGTTTTCCACGACAAATAGACAGTGAGGGTCAATTCAACATTATGGTTACATACGATATATACAAGTCTTTGTTTAGAATTGACAGCTGCCGATAATAGACATCAGTATCCATTGTTCGTTTATGTATTCAGCAGTTGAAAATAACGACACCTGACATATCCCAGCAGACTTATTAGGATGCAACCCTGGTTTTGCAATAAGAAGCGGTTGTTCAACCTTATCGGACCACTGTCTTTTTCTCGTCATATCATTGGACAGAAACCATTTTCCAAGCTTTGATCACTATCCAATTTTCAGGACATTGTGATTAACAGCATTGAGTCTTTTCACCATTATATCTACTATAAGGCAGAGTTTGGCCTCCATAAAATCTCAATTTTTTTCTATGAAACTAAGAGTTACTAGTTGCATAATCACACAAACTTATGAACTGAGCTTATCTCTCACTCTCTCTCTCTCTCTCTATATATATATATATATATATATATATATATATATAGTCAAGGAAGCTTTATAGCTTCGAACACTAAACATTAAAAATCTTTTTCAAAAATGATTTTGTGTCATTTCAGTCACTTATTTCTCAATATCTATTAATGTAATTGATGTAATTTTCTTCAGTGTTTCTCCTCCCTGTTTTCCATATACTTTCTTATTATGGTACAATGTGTAAATTGTCTCTTGTTGGGATCATCAACTGTTTACCATGCAACCATTCCAGGGATTTTAAAAACAAAACAGTTACATTAACATGGCACCCCAGCAGTATTGATCAACCCCCCCCCTTTCAGCTATGTTTTATTATATAGCCCATGTCATACATGCAGTTTGTTATTTTATACAGTGTATTATCCTAATGTATTGTATATGGATGTTATTTTATAATTTTTTTTCTAAACAGGGCTTACTTCCGCAGGTTACCCAAAAAACATGTTCAAAGATGAGGGATCAGCAAGTATAACAACAGGCATGACTCGCTGTTTGTGTCACTTCTATTTAGTGTTCACCCATGAAAATATTAAATCCGTTGAGTCAGTTTTAATCTCAGACTGCATGCAAACCAACTTATGATATCATCTTTGAGAATACTAATTACGCAGAAAAACTTCTTAGAGTTCTTTCTCTACCAGCATATTCAACTGAAGATTTTGACAATTTATACAACTAAACTTAGATTTAATTTGATAATGCATCGTATATATATATATATATATATATATATGACATGAATCTGATGTTCTTTCATGTTTTTAAACTATTTATACATTTCTTGAATTCATCTTATTTTTTGTAATATTTACAAATCTGAGCCAATTTGAACAATTTGTCTGTATTTTCTACAATTTTTCTTTTAGCAAATTTCTGTTAGTTAGTGTTTATTTTTATGATATTGCGAAATCCAATATTTCAAGCAAAGATTAAAATTGTGAAACGCACGATTTTGTGAAATCCCTGAACATTTCAGTAATTCTATGAAATTCTTGTTTCACAATTAGTTTAGTAATGCCGACCATTACTACTTTGATGTGTTCGATCCTCACTGAGTTCCCCACTATTGTAGCTTCATGTCAAATTAGGCAGTGAATACCCAAGCTGAATCTACATGATATTTACTAAGTTTAGCTTGTTTTGACTCAAGGCTACCAAAGTGGAACACCCAGTGAGGATCAAAATCATTACAGTAGCAAGGGTCAGCATCTCAAGCCACATGGCTGACAGAGGATCAAATCTAACACTATGAACTTTTACAAAATCACAAGTTTTACAATCTTACTGTAACATTTACACTGTATTTGTGATGACCAGATAACCTCTCCCCCACGAAGTGACATAAATTCGCAGTTGGAGGTGGAAATGATGGTCAGCCAAGTGTAAATAGCAATTCATGTTCGCTCAAAAAGAATAAGTCAGCAGGATGTTATGGTAAACAAGCAGACCAAGTGCGGAAGAGAATTTCATTATTTAGTTATTCTGATAATGTCACAGAAGGTCATCGAGACATTTAGGAAAAAAAAAAAAATATTCCTTCGAAAATAGAGAAAGACTTTGAAGTGTTTCTCTTTCTTCCTCTCTCTCTCTCTATATATATGTACATCTATCAATCTATCTACATCCTCCTCCCTCTCTATACCTGTACCCTCCTCTCTCTGTCTCAGTGACTCAATGCATCATTCTAACTGATAGCTTATCTTGGTTGAAGTCATAGAATTGATCAAGCAACAATTCCGAGACGCAAAAAGAACAGAATAAAATTTTGTGTAAATTTCTGAGATAAGGAATTATTACTATTATACATTGATTTACTTGTTCTATTCTCCTCATCATAGTTGTTTTAGTCCCAAATGATTTTGTCGATCAAATAAAGGGTTCAGTTCAAAATTCCCAAGAGCTTAGCAATTATGACATACAACTGGAAAAAGCCAGAGGGTAAAACTGCCAAAAGGTAACTATAAAAATCAAGATGAGGATATTAGTCTAAGTAAATCAGTGTATAATCTAACAATTAGGTTGGTGCAAAATAATTTTCAGGTTTCTCACCATCAACTTTAGAGCAGTATATCTGAGCTTAGAATAAAAGTTATCAATCAAAATAAGAACCTTCAGAAACTACACATTTTTGCCTACAAGAAACACATCCATTCTAGAAGCATAGGATTCTGGAATTCTGGAACCAATGGAAGACATTTTGCTTGGTTGTTGAGGACCTTTCGAAGGAAGTGGTTGGAATGCTTGGAAAAGTGGGAGTCTGTCAGAGACAGGTCTGGTGAGTAAGCTGCGCGCGATCGAGTTTTGTAGCCTAGTTTCTGCATGGTTATTCACTAAACATGCAGTCAGGCATTGTCACGTAGAAGAATCAGTCCTTTTCAATTGACCAATATTCGGTGTAAATGTTGCAGGTCTTGGTGAATTTTGTCAATATCCTGGCAATAATCCTTTGCTGTGATTGTTCCACTAGGATTCAAGAAGTTGTAATGAATGATTCCATTTGCCAACCATCAAACCGTCACCATAATTCTATTTTGATACAGATTTGGTTAGGGAGAAGCGTTTTGGTACTTCACCACTGTCCAACCCACGTATGGAACATCATCAACAGAATCCATCTATCCTCACCTGTCACTATACAATCTAGAGATGAATCATTTTAGATGTGCAAAAGAAGCAAAGAACAGACTTGGTGATAAAAATTTTTTATTTTGTGCAGAAACTGAGCAAAATAGGCTACAAACTCAATCTGACCCAGCTCATGCATCAGACCTGTCTCTGACCGACTCCCAATTTTTTAAGCATTTCGACCACTTCCTGTTGGCCAAGCATTATTTGCTTTTCCAATATGGTATGAATGTCAAACAACAGTTGAGTAGTCAACATTTAGTTCCTCTGCAATCTCTTGTTGTTTTGTTTGGGTCCACCTCAATAATGGCCCCCATTGGATGTGGTCAATTACAGGTGGTTGTCCATGACCCTCCTCATCTTCAAGGGTCACGTCTCTGTTTTGAAATTTTGGGAACCAAGGTTGAGCTGTACATTCTTTGAGGGTCATCCAGCCAAATGCTTGGCTGATTTTGCAAGCAGTTTTCATTGCTTTATATCTCATTTTGAATTCATACATCAAAATGGTTTGAATTTGCTATTTTTCCATCTTTGATTTGACAGCCTCAACTGAACCAGAATAAATAGTGAAAAGCAAACATTTAGCTTGAATAGATAGATCAAAATTCACGCTTCAAAATGGTTTATCACATGAACATATCCGAGTTTAAAATAACAAAAACCACAATAATTCTCGCGTGTATGTGCTTATAGATGCACTATGATTACTCGACAACTGATCATTGTACAAAGTTTTACATTTGCCATGTATATTGGTCACCACACAAAGGCAATGCACTATTGAGTTTGAAGTCGTTTGGATCAGGAGTTCAAGAAATCTAACCAAAATAAATAATAGAAATTAAAAAAGATCCCCCTTCATATTTTCTATAAATTATCTCCCTTGACTTCTGCTCTTTAGCAATATCTAAATTCATTTATAAAATATCTACATTGGCAACACTCAAGAGCAGTAACAAAATACTTCAAAGCCTTAGTTTCACTTGACGCACAGAAAATTATTTTGCATGGCAATTAAGGAAGGCTGCCTTACACACCTCAAAGTCTGGCCCCCCTCCAAACATGTACCTTTGGAATGGTTAGTTGAAAAACAAAATAATGAATTATTGTTTTCAAAGTTAATTTATAATTATTTATAAGGTGTTTTTTTTTCCCTTATCTAGTTCTTTAAAAAAAAATGTTTCAATAGCCAACCTTGCTGCTCTGGTGTGGACCTATATTGTGAGGATGAAGATATTAGTCTAAATAACTTATGGGAGAATCATATCTTTTACCTAGACATTGCACGGTCACTTTGTTCTTCTATATTTTGAAACTGTCTAATTGATGATTTTTCTGAAAAATAATTGTGTCTCTTTGATTTACAAGAACCAACATCCTCATCTGGGTTGTTGAAGCCACATTTCGATTGTCATACTCTCCATCCCTCCTGGTAATCTCTGGGAAAAAGGTTCTGTTCAAAATTCATGAACGGTTACCAAAATATCTACTTATTTTGGGGGATAGATCTCATACCTTTGAATAAATCAAATTCTTGAGACCAAATTTTATGGCAAAAATTAGAGGCCAACCAATAGATGCCAAATCATTTCATTGTTTTTTTCCAGCCAATGATTCAATGAGATCCCCTTTGCCAAGTTATATTTTAGTTGTTTCAAATCCATGAATAAATTTCACAAAACCATGATTTTATAACCCAAATACATTTTATTTCTTTGTTCCCAAAATTTCTGCCATTCTTTGTCGGTAAGGTTTTGTGAAATTTATTCATAAATATGAAACTACCAAAATAAAACATTTAATTGTTAAATTCCATAATGAGAAGGCCTAGAAACATCTTATCTTAAAACATAGAAAATATTCATTAGTAAATGATGGTTGCATTGAATAAGCAGAAATTAGTAATGAAAAACCGTTCAATATCTTCAGCTGATGAAGCTTAACAATTTACAATGATCTGTATTGAAGTTCTTAGTACAGGCAAGCTCATATCATATATGTTATGACAATACTAATAAATATAGGGAAAATAATTGAAAGTCTTTGGATATTTTTTATAATATTCTGTTCCATATCAATCAGATATTACTGTTTATACCTGGCTTTGGCAAACGTTTTCGGAGGCTGGTGGATTAGAAAAGTCTTTATTTCTTGTAGGCCAAAGTGAACGAAATATGAAACAATAATCATACCAACTTGTCTTTTTAAAATGATCTTGATGTTTTTTCATTATAAGAATAGAAATGGGGCAAAGTGGATCACAGGGCACAGTGAATCATAAGGATTTTTTCAAATGCAAATACAAAACAGGTCAGCTACTACTTCCTTTTCTAAACACATCCACCATCTAATTTTGTGAAAGACCTGCTTGTTTGAGCATTGCTATACAGTGTGCAAGCTAAAGTACCTAATTTCAAGCTAAAGGTGATATTTAAAGATACTCTTACTTTCATTATAGAGCCACAAGTATTCAGAATTTTATAATTGTGCTATACATGAGGAAATTAGGATTGTGTTAGAATTATTACTGCAATTACTGTTTTTGCTTCTTAGATGGATATAAGGTTATCTTCCTCAATGGCATGTCTAGGGAACAATGGATTACTTCTGGGACTAAGCTACTTCAATTGTTTCAATCAAAATTGATTCTTTTAAATGATTCCATGCAGTTTACGAGGAAATTAAAAGAGAATTCCACTTATGAATGATTCTTTTTTTATTTTCTTAAATTGCTTTTCAGACTGTGTGAATGTGATTTTGTATTGAATGTTTCTTTTAGTGTGCCTAACTTTTGCCAATGAGCGTTTGAGAGATGTTTATGATTTCTTTTTGTAACAGTCTACAATACAACAATACTTTAATAAAATGTGTTGTTAGTTTCACTCGGGGACTCCATTGAATCATTCAATCTCATGTTGATTCACTGTTCCCCAGGGGATGATTCACTGTGTAGTATGGCTGAGGCACACAGCGGATCAGAAATGAATAAAAAATGAACAAGTATCTGCCATCTGCTAACTTGGAGGGATATTACTTTTTTATCTTCATATTTTCCAAGCCACCAGAGTTGATCTTGTTTTTTTTTTCATCCAAATATATCGATAAAATTATTGTCTGCCTACAATTAATTTTCCTGATTCACTCTGCTCTGGTTTCCCTATATATTTGGATGAACTTCAATGTACTATCAATCAAGGAGAACTATAAAATTCTCCTTTGGGGACAAAATATTGTTCAAGTGTAGTTCAGGTTTTGTATACATTAGCAGAAGAGCAGGAATGTATTGAGTCGAAAAATTTTTAGCTATAAAGCATTTATTTATTTGAGGCCTTTGCAAAACAATTGAAGTTGGTGCATTGTATGAAATGAGGCAGCAGTTTGTTGACCCCTGGTTTAAACGAAGTATCAGTGGTTCTTTAGTGTTGGAATCATTACCAGGCAAGACCCTCTATCTTATCATAGCAAACCCAAAATAGACAAATTACAATATGGTAGCACAGAAGATATAAAACAAACTTTAATGTTTACTTGAACTGTGTTTCATAATGTTTATCTGGAAAGTATTCTGTCATTCTTAATATCTTGAGAACCGGTAACAGGGCTTTGATGTAAGTTAGAAACAAGAAGGGATCTTACTCCACATGCATGAACAGACACTCTCCCGTGTGGTTATGCAATTAGTATTGAGATGCGATTAAGTAATAGAGGTTATATATTGTGTCACTGTCACATTCACAATGATTGAGCAAATAGATCGTTCAGGTCTCAAGCAGGTTTTTTTGGCAAAACATCACAGCACCGAGATCTGTCAGACTGTTTTGAAATATGGACGGGATGCTGAAATTAGTGTGTAAGGCCCCAAGAGGAGTACTTTGAAGGAAATTAAGGTGCCATTGCCCTAGGTAGGAATTTTTTTTGTTAATAGTAAATGGCATCCCAAGATCTTCAAATGATTTGCCCTGGCATGCACCCTTCAGGGAAACCCCATTGTTATTTCATCGTCTCTAGAGGCAAAATGGAAGCCATTCAAAACTACACTAAAAACTTGAACCAAATTAGACAGGAGGTCAGTGGTTCTGAAACTTTTTTGAATCATCATCATCATCTGTCTCATAGCATCCATCATTGGACATAGATCTTCCCCAGGATTTACCACACTTCTCTATCGTAGGCGCCGCAGTGCCAGTACTTTCTGAACTTGTCAAGTTTGTCTCTCCATCTAATATTCTGCCGGCTTCGGTTGCGCATGTGATTTCTGGGGATCCACGTTGTAAGTTGTGATATTCATCGGTCATCTGCTATTCTTGCAACATGGCCAGCCCATTGCTATTTGAGTTTTTCCAATGGATTCTATAATGTCTCGGACTCCAGTCTTTTCTCTAATGTATTGTGCTGTCTTGCAATCTCTCTATGTGAGGTTAAGAATAATTCTTTCATGTGCATGTTGCATGCTTCTCAGTTTGCAAGCCTTTCTCTTGATTAGGTTCCATGTTTCAGCTCCATAAGTGACTATTGGGAAGATGCATTGGTTGTATACCCTTCTTTTTATGATTGATGGGATCTCCTTAGTTTTGAAGATTGAGCTTGCTCTGCCAAAGGCTTGCCATCCTAAAGTGATTCTTCACATGATTTCTTCTCGTTTTGAGGGTCTCATGGAGATTCGTTGTCTTAGGTAGATGTAGTGGTCAACTTTCTCCAGTTATGCGTCTCCGATTTTGATCTTTATGGTCTTATTTTAAAAAGTTTTTTTCTATAGTTCCCCAACACAGAAAATATTGAACATTTGAGTATATATTCATGGGTTTAGGTTAGTTGGATAAAAAAAACAAACACTTTATCCTGTAATCCAAATTCATGAAAAAAGTTATGTTTGATATCTCTTAATAATCTTAATTACGAGTGGGATGGATGAGCCTCATGTTCATCACATAGTTTCTCAAATCTTGGAATCAAACTGAAGACAGCCACCCACATTTCCTGTTTTACAAGATACTTCTTTTTATTGTCGCTACAGCTGAAAACCCAGCTTTGCAGAGATAAGTTGTTTCAGATGGAATTAGGATTTGCTGAGCTTTGCTACTTAGCTGAGGATATTCATCTTTTACTGATATCCAAAACTCAGTTAATTCCACGATGGTAAATTTTGTTTCTATTGAATTAAGATTGCCAGGAATAATTAAAATTTTTTAACATACCACGGTGCCCCAGGAAACTCAGTACAGCTTCCTTGGGGCATCACAGCACACAGTTCAGGAATCACTGCAGAAGGTCTTCCATAAAGATTCCTTGGCAAAGAAGCAAGAGTGTGTCTTTTAAACAAAATTTGATTACAGCGTTCAGTATCTGGCATTTTTCTGTTTCAATTCTTGGCAAAACAATTGAATGACACAAAATGTAATTAGGATAATTATTCCAAGATGGGTTTTGTCAACAGTTTTTGTTCATTTTTATTGATTTCTGACTATTATTTTCCTTCATCTTGATTTTTTTAGAGGCATTTTTTTTTTTTATTACCATAGATCTACGATCTGATTTGAGTTGTGATAACAAAAGAAGCTAAAAAAATCATGATGAAGGAAAATACAGGTGTATTTAATGGAGGTTTGGAGGTCCAAAAAAAGCCAACCGTGTTATAACCTAGCTGTAATCAGTTTAGCTATTTTGGAACTGATTTTAACTATTTTGGAGCTAGTTTGATATATTGGGGTCCACCATCCAATTGCATTATAGTACAAAGCGCATTCTAACAGAAGAGGCCTGTAGTAGAAAAAAAAAATAATAATATAAGAAAACTAATTTTTGCTCAGTCTATAAAATAGAAGGGGATCATCCCCAACACAGCATAAGGCTAAAAGACTTTGGTCATATGACAGTTTCTATTGAGTGACCAACCAGACTTGTTGGACTTATTGAAAGTGATCCACAAGCAAAACTGTGGGATAAAGATGAAAAGAAAATTGCTCATTAACCCCAAAACATTTATCAATGGACAAAATAATGAAATCCTTTTTTGTAGAATTGTTAAAAATTGTTCAATGATTTCTATAGATTGGTCAGCAGTACCCGACAGAAACCAACCAAAACTGTCAACATTGATTTCTTCAGTTTTCAAGTTGATCTAGCTGACTATTAATGATGCTACAGGGCTGATAATTTCAACATTTACTCCTTATAATGTCTAGAAAAAAAGGATGACTTTAAGGGTTACATTTGATCATCTGCCAGCTCTAGTATCCCAATTGGTAGAGCAATGCTCCCTGAGGTAAAAGGGATACAAGTTCCAAGTCTCAGCAAAAGGAATGATTATAATCTCCTTTCTTGTCAATGCTCTTAATTCTGAACTTCATCATAGATCAAACCTTATACAGAAAAAATTTCAGAAC
Source organism: Thysanoteuthis rhombus (assembly GCA_963457665.1). Taxonomy (NCBI): domain Eukaryota; kingdom Metazoa; phylum Mollusca; class Cephalopoda; order Oegopsida; family Thysanoteuthidae; genus Thysanoteuthis; species Thysanoteuthis major. The sequence goes on from OY735216.1 coordinate 2,730,936, forward strand.
AACATTCAGTTAATAACGGTCAGGCTACAAATTGTTCCAACATCCTAAGTGTGTGTGTGTGTGTGTGAGTATATGTATATAGTCTAGAAAGCTTTACAGCTTTAAATACAAAACTTTAAAAAACTTTTTCAATAGATTTTTTTGTGTCACTTCAGTCACCATATATATATATATATATATATATATATATATATATATATATATATATATATATATATATAGTGAATTTAATAGACAATATGGAAACATGATAGTTTGGATCCTATTTACGTCTGTAACATGTTTCAAGAAACTGTTTTGTCAAATATCAAAAGGGAAAAATCATAAAATTTAGCAAATAACAAAGTTTAACAAAGAGGAGGGGGGGAGATGATGTTATCAAAGTGTCACATCCCGGCCCTCTGCTTAGGATTAGAGTGTGGTATCTGTGTGCTTTTTCTAGGATCAGAGTGTTGCACCCAAACACTTCTGCCAAGGATCATGACCAACTGATTGGTAGACTGGTCTCTTACTGACTGAGCTGAGGAGACCGACAGACTTGGATGATGCAATGGTTTGCAAAAAAACCCCGCACAACAAATGAAGAATGACTTGCTTGGCCATTTTGAATGCAACAGCCACACAGTATACAAGATTAGTTGTTTAGTTACAAAGCCACACAACTGGTTCTCGAGATAATCAAAATTGCAGGCAACTTTGCGGCCATGCTTGTAAGTCAAAAATCACTTTTTCTTTCTTCCCTGTGAAATGTACTCCAAATCTGGACACTTTTCTGATAAGCACCCCTTAAAATAAAATGATAATCTTCATATATACAAGTCTGGTTAGTCATCCAATAGAAATTATCACGTGATCAATGTCTTCTTGCAGCATGTCATGTTGGGACTGATCACTTAAAAGATTGAAAAAAAAGGGGTGTTAATTGAACAAATTACCCCTCTTAACTTTTGTTGGGCAGTGATCACTAAAAAAGTCTGGATTTTCATAAACAGGTGGACACAAACTGAGCGATCAATTTTGCATAAACTTACATTGTAAATTGAGCACACGCTGAAAAACCTATTCAGAGAGGGGATTTTCAAAAAAAAAAAAAATGGAAATGTTTTTCCTAGACATAATAAGGAGAAAATTTTGAAATTTTCAGCCCTCTAGATCTATTGATGCAACCTGTATGTGTGATATATACTACTCATGGCAAAAATATGGAATCACCACATAAAGAACATTCATTCAGCTTTTTTACTTCATAGCAAAAAAAAAAAAAAAAACCCAAATCACTGATATGACAAAGAAAGCAATTTTCCTTTGATAGCTTGATATTCTGGCTTCATGAAATACAACTCAAACAAATTAGATTAAGATATCTAAAATATTGGCGGAGCAAGAGAGAAAAATTTATGTAATTTGCATTTCTAAACTAAATATCAGCACAAGTCTAAATACGTAAATTAGTGCCCCATTAACAGAGAGAACTTGCAGACCATAACAAACTATTGGACTTATTGTTGGCCCGGGGTAATTAAAAGGGAACATGGTCTCAACAAGAGAGCTCTCAAATTGACATAATGGAAGGGATTATAAAACTCCATCCAGAAGGAACTTAAACATGGAGACTGGCAAAAGATGTTGGTTGTTCACTGTCCGTTGTGTCTAAAGTTTGGTGCAAGTATAAATCAAATGGCAAGGTTATAAAGGAAACCGTAGAGGTAGACCCCTGAAGACATCAAGGCATCAGGATGGAAAAACCAAAGCAATACATTGCACTATATGAAAAACAAATGGACTGAAAAAGCAGTTAGTGTCTATGATAGAACTGTTTGGAATTGACTGGATGGAATGGAATTTTGTACAGAAAAGCCAAAACGAAAACCAGTACTGACAACTAAACAGAAGAAAGCAACGTTATAATGGCCTAAAGAAAGGCAATAATGGAGTGTGAATGATTGGATGAAAGTGATATTCAGGGATGAATCATGAATCTGCATTGGCCAAGATGATAAAGTTGCAACATTGGTCTGTTGTCATTCCAATGAAACATATAAAGATGACTGTGTGAAGAAAATAAGCAAATTCCCCAATCATTTATGATATGGGATTGCATGTCAAGAAAAGGACCAGGGGAGATGGCAACCATTACACCTAGAGTTAATGCACTGGTGCACATTGACACTTTTCTCATTCCATTGATAGAAAAAAAGTTTGATGATGATGAAGTATAATATATCTTACCACAGAGTAAAGAGTAATACAGCTTTTCTGTGGGAAAGACATATCAATCCAATGATAAGGCCAGTAAACAGTCCAGATCTCAATCCAACTGAAAAATTATAACAGAATTTTTAAAAAAATTGGTTCATGACAAGGCTCCATCCTGTAGAGCTGATCTATGAACCGCTATTTAAGAAAGTTAGAACCAGCTTGATAGAGAATATTGTTTTTCATTTGTTAAGTTCTCAAAAAATACAGGACATCATAAAAGCCCAGAGGAGGAGCAAAAAAGTACTAATTATGCTTTTTTGTTGATTGTTCCATATTTTTTTTCCTCAGCATTGTACGATTCTACAATTTTTCCTGAACTTGATCTGGAGAAAGATTTGCCGATAACTTGAATATCTTAATCTGATTTGTTTGAGGTATATTTCATGAAACAAGAATATCAAGCTATTTAACAAAAATTGTTTCATGTCATCTGTGATTTGTTCTGTTTTTTTTCTGTGAAGTAAAGTGTGGTGATTCCATATATTTTGCTATGAGGAAGTATATACATGGACAGACCAGCTTAAAAATAGGTGACAGTTTTGGTTGATGGTTTCTAATAATAGATGTCTCCGAACTATTAATGAATACTCATTTCATGCAAGCTAGTTTGAATGTTTTGCTGTTTATTCCTGTAGACTGCTGGTTGATAATTGCAAAGAATTCAGGGAAATACATTTTTTTTTTTTTAATATTCCCAGCTGAAATAAGTGGGGCCTCATATTATATGCCATCAAATACGGTATCTTGTTGAGTTTTACACTACAATGGATGGCTATTGTTCATAGTCATAAGTCAATATAAATCATTAGTGAGAGCAGGAAATTACCTGTGTACAGGTGTTAAAAAGTATGCATATTTTGATATATAAAAGCGTTTCCTCTCTATATTAGAAACCATCAACTAAAACTGTCAACAAAGATTTCTTCGGTTTTTAACGACTCGTGTTTGGCTGGCTGGCTAATAATAGTTTGTTACTTGAAATCACATTTCATTATTCTAAAAACATTTTTTTTTTTCACATACATGTACAAAGTTTATACACAATTCTATAGAGAGATCACAAGACAACACAATATATTAGAGGAAAAACAGGAGTCTGAGACATCGTAGTATCTATTAGAAACCTCAAATGGCAATGGGCTGATCATGTTATGAGAATGGCAGATATCACAATTCACAACGTGGCTTTCCAGAGATCACATCCAAAACCAAGGACGATAAAATATAAGTTGGTGTGACAAACTAAATAAGTTCAGAAAGTACTGGCTCCATGACACCCACAATAGAAGATCTGGCTAATCTTGGGGAAGGTCTATGTCCAACGACAGATGCTGCAAGGCTACTGCTGATAAATGGTCAGTATATCTGTATAATTTATATCACTTATAGGATTTGATAAACAAATACACTGATGTTTCCCATTATAATACAGGTGTTGGGGTCCAAAAAAGCTTACTCCATTATAACCACAATAATTGCAGAATGAGTATGGGTGATATTCAAGGGCAGGTGATTATGAAGGACAGGAAACTTCATTTAAAAACTAAGAATTTGAACAAATAAACAAAGGCAATCTTCAATGTTTGGTTTTCTGTTGAGTAGCGTCACCAAAATATTTTTTTAAACTCAAACAAATTTCTGTCTTTAAAATCACGATGTTTACATCAAGATCCTTTGAATCTTCAGCCCCCGCACCTCTATTGGTATTTAAGCTCCTGAGGGGAAAAAAAGGATAAAAATAATAAGATATAATAGGTGTGGTCAATCACTCAGAAGGGACTGTTATGTTACCAAAGTCTATTGTCAGCATGCTGTGCTGGGGTGATCAATAAGAAAAATTTTAAAAAGGGCTGATCTATTGATTAAGTTACTCTTCTTGCATTTTTTTGCAAGGTGATCACTGGAAAAAAAATCAGAGTTAAAAAAAAAACCAAAAAAACGTTAAATGTTGGCTAACACAAAGAGATCAATTTAGTATGGTTGCATTGCAAACTGACCCACCCGAACTAAAAACCATTTTTCAGGAAGGAATTTTCAAAAAACTGATCACAATAAGGAGTAAATGTTCAAGTTTTCAGCCCTGTAGCTTCAATGGTGTGACCTGTATGCATAATACATAGCCAGTAAGCCAGACCAACCAAGAAAACTGAAGGAATCTATGTTGACAGTTTTGGTTGACGGTTTCTAAAAATAAAAAATGTTTTAAAAAAATATGTCAAATTCTTAGAGTGTTGTGTCACCTCTGTCATCAAATGTGCTTAAAGTGTTGACAGTCAGAAGTTCCAGGCTTCTGGGTTCAAAAGGAAATTCTGTTTTCATATGCGGTTGTTTGAATGGGTAAGGATAATATAAGGGAAAATGCTGGGGTCCACCGAGCACCTATGCTATATTGCATACCGTGTTACATTGGGAGACATCAGTATCGAAACTTTCATTCAAATTTACATCGAAATCTGGTGGAGAAGGAGGTATTCAAACACAGTATACATAAGCAAGTTCTCAATATTTCTAATCCCTGTCCACTGACTTTACCGCTACTCTACCACTCCCTTGCTTAGCTTCAATCAATTTCTGTGTCTCAATCTGTGTGTTGTGCATTGAAAATCAGGATGAAAAGGATTGTCAATGGTCAGGAATCAATATAAGCATTACTGATAGAAAGGGGCTATATTAGATATAAAATGGAAATGTATTGCTGATGATTTTATAATAGAAATGCATTGGGAATTATGAAAAATGTACACCAATTTAGCATTAAGTTGCATTGCAAATTGAATCCCCCGCTAAAAACCAATTATGGGGGACTTTTCAAAAAACAAAAACAAAACATTTTCTTTCTAGACATGAGGATAGAATTCTTGAATTTCCAGCTCTTTAGCTCTGTTGGTACAGCCAGTATGTGTTGCACATGTGTACTTATACATAGATAGCTAGCGAACTGATCAGACCCACTTGGCTACTGAAGAAACCTATGTTGACACATTTTAATAGATTTATACTATTTGAGTACTAAATGTCTAGTTATTCAAGATCGTTACCTTTCCAAAATATTACAGGTGTCCCAAGCCATCCAAAAGCAGAGAATCCCTATGAAACCCTTCCTTGAATTGGGGTAAAGTTAAGAAGTGATAATCATCATTTTACGCAGGAAAAACATTTGAGCATCCCAGTACCCCAAAAATAGTGATGATGGTATGTTAGGCTGAGTCATTGCAAATTGGGGTGGTGAGAGATACCGGAGACTGGGATGAAGAAGAGAGAGGAAGAGAGTGTGTGCTGGCTCTATAACGGCTCCTTGAAAAACAAACACTCAGAGCTATTTTTGCTTTTCACATATTTTTGTAGATACAAAAAATTCCAAGGGATACCTGTATGCAATTAACGTGTGTGTATGTATACATTTTGCAATATTGCAAAAAAAAAAAAATTACCTATTATGAGAAATTATAAAACAAGAAAATCTGCTGGAGATAAAATATTTTTCGACCCACACAGTGGCGTTGCAAAGATTATTGGCCCCTCAGGGCATTTGCACAATATTCAAAGGTAAACAGGCAAGAAAATGTTGTGCTCACCCCCTTCAACCTACCTCTGACCCTTGGGACCAGTGTTCTAAATATATTCATATTCAATTGATAGATACACTGGCCCAACCTACACATCTATAATAAGCTGTTTGCATATGACGTCATCATCACGTGACTAAAAAACGTAATTTAAAAAAATTTAATGTTCTCAACAACACTAACATGGGAAACAAATAAAATGACAATTTTTTTAAAAATTTTAAAGTCATAACATCTACATTTCATGTTCTTGATGATTAGAGAATGGTTGAGAGCAGTGACTCATACTTATGGACAATGTTCACACACACTTGTTCGAAATATTTCTTAGGTTGTGCAAAATATGGGAGACAAACTAAAATTGATAAAACAATCCTTGTCTGTAGTTTTCAATAAAACCTGCTTAAATGAATAATTACTGCATATATATATATATATATATATATATATATATATATATATATATATATATATATACCCAGTTCCCAAGACCTATTTCCATCACTGTGTACACAAACACACGTTTTATATATATATATATACATATATATATATAATTATTGTCTCATCCACAGACAGCTGTTTCGTTGTATTACAACTCTTCAGTGTGGCTATAGACTATCCATTGTCCCATCCAGTACCACGAGGTACGATTGAAACCTTTGCTTCAGACCCGGAGGCATAGATATATGAATTAAGTGGTGGAGTAATACAAAAACAAATTTTGCAATGAAAGTTCAAATTCCGACTATGCACAAATTCCTTCCAGAAAGGCATGAATCTACTTCTCTCTGTATTCTATCCCATAGCCAGATGTATTGACAAAATATCTTGTCACTGGCATGCTATGATAGATAACAGAAGAGAAAAGTAACTGGATGATAACCACTCTCCTATAACTACCTATATCTGCCTAGGCACAAACAGCGAAAGGTTGTTACACCCATTATCAACCTCGACAGGGCTCCACTTAGAGAAAATGTTTTTTTTTTCAGTCACATTTTATTATCAAGATAAATACCCTAATTTCATCATACTTTATATTTCATTTTACTTTCACTTTTCATCATGGATGTGTCAGGGGTAAGATGGCCAGACAGAGGCCATCCCTTTTCGGGCTGGTGTAGGATCCAAGACTGGTTGTCAACCATGGCGCGAGAGCCCAATCCATCCTACTATTTTACCCATAGTCATGGGGAGAAGGGAAGAGATGGATTCAAGCCTTTCCCAAGGGTATTGGTGCGGAGTGAAGACAAGTTGTCTCAGCTGTGGTTTGAACTCGGGCCACAGATTCCGTTATCTGTGCCATCAACTGTTCAGCCACTCTGCACCTCCAATACGTTAAATATAAATTGATAAATATAGAAATTGTCTGACGTTATAATAAAGAAAAAAAGTGTGCATAATTCTGTCGTCATGGGCACTCACTCTAGTTTTATGCAATTCTTAAGGAAAATATCAATTCATTTACAACAGCTGCATAGAAACCACTTTTTTTGTATAAAAATTTACATAAACTCAGGGAGGCTTGGCTCGTCCGGAGTTGGGGGGGGGGTATCTCCCTTCATCATTTAGTGAGATTTGTCAGAAGAAATGAAGTAGGTGGACCACTGTTTACAAAGCCTTAGACATCCCCCCCCCGATTCCAGTGGGGGCCCAGGAGGCGTTTTTTTCCCCCCAGTCTATCGCCGTGGGCACTCACTCATGTTTTATGTCATTCTCAAGGAAAGTATCAAATTATCAACAATAGCCGCATAGAAACGACTTCTTTTTTTTTTTTTTTTTGTATAGGATTATTTACATAAATCTGTGTATGTTCGTTACTAACAGAAGCGTGGGTGAGCGGATTGGGGGGGGTGTTTGAAAACGCCCCTTGGGAATGGACCCCCTCCATCCCCCGAAAAGCGTCTTGTGTAGTAGTTCACTTACTGCATTTCTATTGACATATCTTAGGAAATGTTGAAGGGGTCCCCAGAGGTGCCAAGCCCCCCACCCCCCATTTCTTGCTACGTTTCTTACATCAGTATGCTTGTTACTCGTATACATGTATCTTCTGACTGACGACTGAACATCTGTTTTGTGATCGTTATACTGAATAATACACATATATATATATATACATATATATACATACATATAGATATATATGTATGTATGTAAAACTACTTGTAACAGTGATTTGTTTTAATTTCCACGCCTTATATTCATGTGTAGGGAGGGGGTTGGCGTTGAATATTTATCTATATCTATATGATATATCTATGTATATGAACTTTCCTTTCCTGAATGACAAAGGATAGCAATACCTTAAGCGAAATCACGTGCGCCTGTGTTTGTGTGTTCGAACGCGCACTTGTTTATAAATAGTGTGTGTGTGTGTGTGTGTGTGTGTGTGTGTGTGGTGATTATTTGTTGTGTGCAGTATACGCATATGCGTGTTGTATACTCAAACACACGCATATGCAGACGCTGGTGTACACAGTGTGCAGTGCACTTTTTTTGAGTGTTGTGTCGGCGATTCAACCAATTAAGGATCTCCCCCACCCCCGCCGGCTTTAATTAAATTCTTTTTGACAGGCAGATTTCAGCAGATGTAATTAATTAAATATTTACTTAATTGCACGTAGCAAGGTAGCTTTTTCTTTTGTACACAGGTATGCGTGATGTAGTCACTAATTAGAACATAACCTACACGTCACGCAGAGGCGTCGTTGAGATAAGGGAGGGCTAATCTGAAGACGACCCCACTTCGTACCCCGGGCCCCAAATGGAGCCCTCCACACGCAACTGAGAGCTTTATGAATAGTAGTTTACATACAGCATTTTTAAATCTTAGAGGGGTCCTCGCAAGGAGCCAAGCCCCACGGGGCCCCCAAATCTCTAGCTACGCCTCTGACGTCACGCAGTCGGAGTATCGTTACAAAAAAAGTTGATGTAATTACAGTAAGTCTCTCATTGTTAAAAAAAAGCATAAACAACAAACAACTTTTATCGTAGTGTTTATCGAACTAACTTGAAGTGGATATAATGATATATTTTCACAGAAAATTTTCAAAATGACGATTTAATCAAAATCGTATTACCATAATTTAATTGAATTTTCAAGTCGCTACTTTTTTGCTAATTTTTCAAAAATCATTTTTATAAAAACGGAAGATATGATTTCAACAAATGTGTGCATACATAAAAAGAAAAAAAAAACAACAACAAAAAAACATAGCATTTAGTGCAACATTATTGTCATTTCAACAAATGAAAGGATGGCATGTCCTGATGTGTTACTCCGTGTACGGCGTCACAGAGTCACGCACACACACTGAATTTTAAAATTAATTAATTAAAGGAAGAAAGATCAAGTTTCCAGCACGTGCCCAGGTGTGTGCTTATTAAATAAATAACAACAATGAATAAAACACCTTAATTATTTTTTTAGAGCAAGAGCATAATGCAGAACTTTGAGTAAAGAACGGAATGTTCACTTACACCATTTTCTTCACTCTATCAAAGAGTTTCCAATAACATTTAATTTGCATGTTCTTTAAATTTTCTAATTTCTTATCAAATGAAGCAAATGTATCTACCACTACGATATACTTACCTCTCGATTCGAGTTGCCCTTTTTCTTTTTTTCTTTCTTTTTTTTTTCCTTTTTAAGCCAAAGTTAAACAACCCAAGTAAGTAGTGTTGTCTCAACACAACAGGCCGTTTTGACAATAAGAGGGAGAGAGAATAAACTCGTTCAATATCTCTCTCGCTTTTTTTTTCTTCTTCTTTTTTCTCTAGTGTTGCTACTCTAACACGGAAAAGAAGGAGAAGGAGAAGAAGCTAGATTTAAGTAATTGTCTGGAACTGAAGATGGAAGAGAGAGTTAGAAGGAAATAGACAGGACTGATCGGTTTCACAGAAAGAACCCCGGTTATTCCTGTGTAGCAGAGCATCAGGTGTCTCTAGCGAGTCAAATTCGAAAGGAAAGAAGGAAGGAAGGATGGCAAGAAACACTGTCGGATTCTCGCTTTGTGTTTCACTCTATCTATCTATCTCTCCTTCTGTCTCTCTGTCTGTCTGTCTCTCTCTCGCCAATTCTTTAACTGACAGACACGATATGGGTTAACAGGTTCGATGATTTTTTTCGCTACGTTCCCAGTGTACAAAGAAGATACGCGTGTTTGCAAATGAAAAGAGGGGTGCGGTGGCTGCGACGCGGAGAGGAGGGGTGAGCCAATGCAGGTGCGTGTCGTGGCGGGGTCGGGGTAGATGAAAAACCAGAAATTTATGATTGATTAGTGTTTGTGGTGTGTGCAGAGTTTTGATTCATTCATTTCTCCCACTCGATTCTGATTGGTTGCCAGTTATTCGTTTTGGTCGGAGGTGGGAAACGAAAACAATTAATCCACAGTTGAGGAGAATGACGACGGGATTCTAATGTGACTGATCGTCAAACAGATTGGGGTGCGAGATGAAACTAACAGACAGACCATGGAAGATGGAATAAACAAATAACGGACTGAACAAAAAAAAAAAAAAAAAAAAAGACAGCGGAGGCGGGCGTAGCTACAGATTTTTGTTCTCGGTGGCGAGGGGATTCGTAAGGCCTTTCGGGGATTGGCTCCGTGAGGGCCTCCAACATTCTTGTCAGAAGAAATGCAGTCGGCTAACTATTATTTATAAAGCTTTTGCCCCCACCCCTTCAATTAAGGGCCTGAGGTCCTTCCCCAGCTATGCCTCTGGATGACAGATTGAATGAGGTGTGTGTGGGGGGGACTGGGATGAATGGGTTAATATTAACAGACAGACCAAAAGATATAATGGATGACAGTCCATTTAGTACTTGCAATTAGAAACAAAAAAATTTCATGTGTAAGATGTAGAATGATATAAACGAAAAGAGGTTTGGATACAAATTCAGTAAAAGCACTAATTATGGCTTCCCTATTATTGAATCTTTTATTACAGATACAAAGTTCAAAAGTGCTTGATAAGAATGATAATCTGTAGGAGAAATATCAGGTTGATATGAAGTGATGCTGTAAAACTTTAGATCTCAATTCTCTAAGTTCAGACACACTCACTATGAAGTATTTCATTTAGTTCCTGGGGGACCCAATTTTCAACTTTTCAACCTTTCCTAATCAGGGCCATCTTCATCACATTGGCACACTAAGTAGTTGCCTGGAGCACCACAATTCTTGGGGCCCCAAAATTTAATTTGAAAAATAAAAACTAAAGTATGTATTACCAAATAACAGACAGAGAACTTTCTCAAAACCTATGTTTACATTGATGTTTGAATCAGTTCTTGATCCTTTATTGAATCAATGTATTAAAATCAGGAATTTGCATTATGGCCTGGAGGGAAAATCTAGGACATGGCTTTACACAGGGTCCTCAAATAATCTTGAGACAGCCCTGTTCCTATTGCTTTGAGAACGTGATAAGGTCATTGTTGAAGTCTTAAAGCCTCAGGAATGTATTCAAACTATTTTGGGGGGGGATTCTGACCACTGTTGTCATCAATTCTTAATCATTAAAAAACAGATTTGGGCCTCCCTCAAGATTTATTATTGTTAATGGAGTAATTCTGTGGCAATGCATGAAAACAGAATTCTTTTATCTTATTTTGGGGTGGGAACAGCAATCCCACACTATCTTATATTACTAAAAAGGTCTGGTTGGTCACTCAATAGAAACCGTCATGTGATCGATGTCTCTTGGTAGCATGGCGTGTTGGGGATGATCATATTGATAAATTGGTAAAAAAGGGTAGATGATGATAAAAAGTAGCTTCTCTCACCCTTCTGTTGGGCAGTGATTATTTGAGAGTCAGAATTTACAAAAAGCAAACATGAATGGTACCAGACACAAACTAAGGGGACCAATTTAGCTTAAACTTACATTGCAAATTGAAGCCTGACTTTGAAACGAAACAAAAAAAGCCAAACAAATAAAAGTGTTTTTTTCTAGACATCATCATCATCAGTCTTTTAACATCCGTCGTTGGACATAGACCTTCCCCAGGATTTGCCACACTTCTCTATCATGGGCATCGCGGAGCCAGTACTTCCTGAACTTGTCTAGCTCGTCACTCCATCTAATATTCTGCCGGCCTCGGTTGCACATGTGATCTCGGGTGATCCATGTCGTGAGTTGTGATGTTCATCGGTTGTCTGCCATTCTTGCAACATGGCCAGCCCACCGCCATTTGAGATTTTTAATGGATTCTATGATGTCCCTGACTCTTGTCTTTTCTCGGATGTACTGTGCTGTCTTGTGGTCTCTCCATGCTGAAATTACTAGTCCCCTAGCTTCATTGGTGCGGCCAATGATTGGCCAGCCAGCCAGCCAGAACAACTTCAAAACTGAAGAAACTTTTGTTGACAGTTTTAGTTGACAGTTTTTAATGCTCATTCTTTTCACCTGTTCGTACCTACAAATTAGCCAAAATAGTGCATTGTAGATCTATATATTGAATCAAGGTACCCCTAAAATGCACCTATACCCCCAGAAATATCTAGTTGTAGAGACATTTCCTTCACTAGAATGCTAGAGCAGGCAGCCCTGCAATTCATCATTTCTTTTTCCTTTAGCATGAAACCACTAATTATTCGTATCTTTATTTCCATATTGAACCACTGCTGGAGAGTTTGCACAGTAGTAGTGTTCATTCTGGATGCTTTGTTGATGTTATCAGCAGCCTGAGCAGCATTACGTCCTAATTTGAATTTGCACTTGGAAATTAGTTTAACGTCTTGCATAGACACGATTGCTGTTGACAGCTCAAAAACATCCAATAATAACAAATCATATTTCTGTTTGCATTGAGTCTACAAAAAAGGCAATTATATTAGATCTTTCTCGATTAGAAATATCCTCTACGATGTCTTTTTTGGGTTTTTTTTCAACAATTCACTCGTACCAACCCGATGAGTGAGATGGAATGAAAAAAACAAAAAAGTGATAGAATGACCAAATAAGATATAAATTTTTCCTTTTTTTTTGTTGTATGTATGTGTATGTGTATGGGGGGAGGTGCTTGCCTCAATTTTGCCAACCAATTGGGCGCGCTGACAAAATAAGGAAAGAACTTTGCAGATAGAAAGAGCATGGGGGTGGGGGGATGTTGTATGTCCCAACTCCCTTCAGTACGTCAGTGGTTGGTGGGGGAGGAGACAGTCTGACTTAATCGGATTCTGCAAATAATTAAAATAAAAATCAGGCAGAGAAATAACAGGACTGTCTTAATCATCATTAATTCCTTTCAGCTCCCCGTGGAGCATAGGGCTGCTTCTACAATTTTTTCACAGGTTGGAGTTGTTAGCCCCATGCTCATTTCTCCTCCTGAGGATTTCCGTTTTTTCCTGTCAGAGTAATCTTTTCTCAGTTGGACTGCCTTTACAAGGCTAAAGCGCTCCAACTGCCCTGCTGGTTACTCACTGAAAGGAGGAGAAGTGGATTCAGGCCTTTAGTATGAAGCAAACACAAGTGGTCCTGACAGAAACTCGAACTTCCATTTTCTAAGCAGATGGTCATCAGGCTAGTCTACACTTCCCAGTCTTAATGGGACTGGACGGTACAAGTAAATAAAAAAAATCACAAAAGAAAAGGAATCACAGACAGAGCAAATGGGATAAAACGGGGAAAAGTGACAGCAATTGTTCATAAACTCAAGGTGCTCAAATGTGGAAAGACAGGTAGACCTATTCTGGACATTTACATCTTAGTGTTTATGAACCAATCCCATTCAATCTAGGATTAAGGTTAAAAAGATTAAATATTTTCTTCATATCTATAACACTAAAATGAATAACCATGTGCAACTAACAACAAAAAAATGACTAGATATTTTTTCTTAGTTATCTGAATGTATATCTCAAAAATGCACATCTATAAATAAGACGTAAATAGTGTAATCGATGTTCTGAATTGCCAGGGTAATTTACCCTTTTGCTGGTTATCTCCCTTTCAAAATTTGAATCTATTCCAAACAATTTCCAAAAATGACTGAAAAACTGAATGAGATAGAGCAAAATAATGACAGAGAGAAGAAAAATGATAGACAGACTAAATGTGGTTGAAGGAGGTGAATGACAGATGGACAAATGGAATGTAAAATAAATGTGACAGACAAACCAAGTTAATTAAATAAGTACAGGTAAGTTTGTATAACAATCTAATAAATGAATTGCAAAAAAAATGAGAGAAAAGCCAAATGGAATGTTCTGAATATATGAACAGTACACTGAGGAATACCTCAACTAAATTTGGTATGCATACTTAGTGGATCCAGGGGAAGAACTTGAACTACCTTTCATTCTGTTCAATATAAATAGTAGCCGGAAACTAACTGATAATGCGGGTTTCCAGCCATCCAGCTGCATATGGGGGAAGCTGTGGCCCTTCTTGGAACTAAATAAAATCCACCCGACAAGGCGGTGTTCAGCTAGTACTTACATACACGTCCTTAACACAATATACATGTGGGACTCAAATACAGATATGTCAATAATAGATGATAGATATGTAACAGTAAGATTGTGAAACTAGAGAATGATACAGTAATTTCCTTTTACAGGGCAATAAGTCTGACAATTTCTTTTTAGTCACATAGTTAAATGACTTATTTTTTTTACATTTGCTATGCAGCCAGATAATATGACAATTGTGCCTGACATTTCAGTAATGGTATTCCTTCGTTTTTGTTTTGATCTTTGCACTGTGGCTCTGACCAGTTTGCTATACCTCCATTTTTATGTATCACAAATGCCTCACATAGATGCCACTCTCCCATTAATTTCTACGCTGGAATGATTACTTAAAAAACGTATCGAAAGGTGATAACTGGATAGATTTGCCAACACCCAAATGTTCATAAAAATTGAATGCACTATATTACAGTAGGAATCGGAATTGATAGCCTGCAAGCAATTAGCGCGGAGCCCTTGAACATGTGGGACCGGTAACAGATGCTACTTTTACTCCCAAGTTAATATGGCACTGAAATATAACATGTGATACGATGTAACTGAGAGACAAAATGAAGCAAAAAACATTACAAACCTGACAGAGGAGAAAAAGCCTGACTTTGAGAATGACAGAGAGACAGGTCTGGTTAGTCTTTCAGTAGAAACTGTCAGAAGACCACTATCTTTTGGAAGCATCCCTGGGGGAGGGGGAATGAGGCGATAGAAGAAAATTGGCAAAAAAGGTTGATTGAACAAATAGGTTACTTCCCTTCCCAAACTTTTAAAAAAACAAGAATGGACACTGCTGGACACAAAGTAATGGATCAATTTTTACATGAACCTACATTGTTAATTGAGCCTCCCACTAGAAAAAAAAAAACACTTTGGGGATGGGGTGTTAGAAATAAGGTTTTTATCTAGACGTAATGAAGAGTAAATGTTTAGATTTTCAGGCCTTAAGCTCCATTAGCAAGGCTTGTATATGTGACGCATACACAGCCAGCCAGACCAACTTAACAACTGAAGAAACCCATGTTGATGTTGACAGTTTTGGTTGATGGTTTCAGACAATTGAAATAGAGAGAAAAAAATGTTTGACAGAATCGGATGGGGAAAAAAGTTTGTTGCAATTGACAGACTAATTCAGTTCAATTTGCAATGTAAGTTCATACTAAATTGGTCCATTGATAATTTCACAGCTGTGTCCATGCTTGTTTTTTTCAAGATTCAGATTTTTTTAATGATCAATGCCCAACAAAAGGTGAGAGAAAGACCGAGTATGATACATTAGTTCTCCTTTATAATGTGGCTTCTGGGGTCCAAGAAAAACAAACATGTAATATCAAACTGCGGGAAATCAAAAATCAATCACAAGTATCAAGCAAATTCACTGGTGAGGTTTTGTTTCTTTCACTAAAAGTCTTACGTAAAACATTGTAATTGTATGCTAATTGACCATGAATTAATGAAATTTGATATTTTATTCATATCAAGTTCTTCATTTGATGAATTTTTCATGTTTATTCTCAGTTTTCTGGACAA
Organism: Thysanoteuthis rhombus; assembly: GCA_963457665.1. NCBI lineage: Eukaryota > Metazoa > Mollusca > Cephalopoda > Oegopsida > Thysanoteuthidae > Thysanoteuthis > Thysanoteuthis major. The sequence goes on from OY735216.1 coordinate 2,746,762, forward strand.
GTATACAATAATATCAGCAAAAACATTGCAGTCCACAACCCATTTGCCTTATATCGTAAACAGTGTTATAACAGGCTATTTTGAGGGACAGCAGTATAGCAAAGCAAAGCTAGATGAAGTTGCCTCCCTTGTTGCATGATACATAAGGTAATGATTCATATCTTTCGCAAGGGCACTAGTGTGAAGTGAATGCAAAGTTGTCCCTACTGGAGTTTTAACTCTGGCCCACAAATTCCATTCCCCCTGCAGTTAACTATTAAGCTACCCATGCCTCCCAGATAGATGAACGGCATCCGTAAATAAATGCCAGAACGGAAGAGTTATGAAAAATTCATGGTAGAAAAACAAAAGAGCAGATTTTACTTTTACACTATTGTCAATGTTAAAAGGCCATTGTTTATACGATCAGTGGAATATAAATACTGGGGTCCTCTTTTATAACACAAGCGTTGGGGTTCAAAAAGAGTCAATCAACTGTTCTACAAAAAAAACAATTAGCATTTTTGGAGATAGATATATCTATTTTGGAACAAGATGTTTATTTTGGGGTCCATCATTGACCCACTATACAATCAATGGCGCTATGATGGTTGAGGCCTGTAACATGAAAATGAAAAGGATTTTAGTCAAAGGTAACAGAAGTAGAAAATACAAATGTTTATTTATATATATGTTTGATGAGATGGGCTTTGTGAAAGTTGAAGTTGTGTTTCTATGTTCGACCAGGGCATTTGTATTTTCATCCAGTTTTAAGGCTCTTTGATGTTTGTATGTTATTTTCTTTGAAAGGTCTTGACATCTCTCTATAGTACATTTTGTCGCAGTCCTTGCATGGTATTGCAAAGAAGCCAGCTTTGGGTGGTGGGGGTTTGTGTTGTGGCTTGTTTACTAAATCGTTGATGGTCGTTGAGGTGTTGGTGGTGGTGTGTATTTTCAGCTTGTTTAGGTTGGAGGTGGTTGAGTGGGTGGGTAATGTGATGCATCTATTGGTGTTGTTATTTTTATTTCGTTTGGTTTTAGCTTTGAGGATCTTATGTGCTTTTCTTGTGCTGTGTATGAAGTATCATTGGTCGTGAAGTGAACAAAAGGATTGCTCAATGTCTTTTTCTTCATCATCAATGTATTTGATGCTACCTATTCTAAGGCCCCTTATGTAAAAACCAAGGATTTATCCTGATGAATATGGTAGGAGTCAAAAATATAAACGACTCCTCAACATGCTTATGTATATATGTGAATAGATATTGGTATTATATTATGGTTGATTTGATGATATGAGAAATTATAGATATATATATATATGTCTAAAAACCTTTACTGCTTTCATATATGTCAGCTGGTACCACAACTTTTCATTGAACATTTACTTGAGAATGCAAAATACACACATACACATACATTACATGCCACAAACACACGTAGTACATACTACATATACACTGCCATACATGCACGCATAGGTACTGCATATGCGCATACAAACTTACACTCACACACATGCAGGTTTTTGTTAACTTTACATATCTGTTTGCTCTTGCATGAAAAAAAAATCAATAAATAAACAAACAAGCAAAAAGAGAGATGACAGCTTTTACATAAGATATATGATGATTATTAACAGCGTTTCTCATCTGCTGAAATGGCTCAAAGGTGGGAGGGGGGTATTGGCCTGAAGATGTAACGTTTACTCCCCCACCACCACCACTAATCAATCAATCCTTGTTTTTGGCATTGATGACGACCGTTGTAAGGTATTTCTGGGGAAGGAATTATGATATTTCGCTTGAAATATTGGAGGAAATGGACCTAAGGTAGGGATATGTAACCAAAACTGCTGCTGATTTAATTGATGTCTACACAGTTATCCCCCTTTACATGCTTGCTTTTTCTTTCTCCCTCATACATATGGCTCTCTCCCTCATACATATGGATAGATATATACTATATTTATTAATCATGATTTTAATGCAAGTAAATGAGTCAACTGTTTCAAATGCTAGGAGATATTTTCAGCAGCAAAATTGTTACTTTTTAGTGGAAGAGCCCATTGTTAGGGAGAGAGGAAAAAAATCGCACTATCATGTATGCTAGCCAAATATACCTATCTATGGAATGGGTATTCGGATATATATATCGGATTATTTCAAAATCACTCTTGAATAAGTGCTGGTTAATTCGGTAAAACTGCTGTTTCTTGTTACTACTGCCTACGAAGGTGGGAAAGGTATATGTTTTCACCAGTGTGCTGTCTGTCTGTCCTCAGCTCTTAATGAATTTATGCGCTCTCTGAGTGCTTCTTAGTTTTTCAAACTGAAATGTTTAAGCATGTCTTTCTAGAGTTTATTTCAGTTTAGATGTTATGTTAATACTGACAAAAGTTTGACTTTCGGCCACGGGTGTTCCTGTTCACATCACACTAACGCCTTTTGGAAAAAGTGTGAATCCACTTCCCCCCACCCAGCTAAAGGTAAATAGCAGGGCAGTTGGAACCCTTTAGCCCCGTAAGTCCAACTAAGAAAAGGTTACTCTGACAGATAAGACAAACTTGGAGTGGAGCTCCTAGATAACCGCCTTTTCGGCAACTCCTGCAGCCAGATAGGCCATCAGTTATGACGTCTCGTACCACTGGAAAAACAAACTTAGAGTGAGATTGTCACTATGTGATGGCCCTCCCCACTTTGAAAAAAAAAATAAATAAAAGTCTGAATGCAAATCTCTGCACAGTCACTGACATCATCAGAATGACGCTCAGTAACAGAGCATAAATCTATAGATATGTAACACTTGTCTGTTCGGCTCAGTAAGTAAGAGAGTCGCCATCCAATCACATAAAGATCTTGGTCTGGAATGATTCATTTGATAATGACGATGATGACTCATTCAAGAATTTCAGACAACAAGATCGTCCAAAGAACAGATTAACCTAAATGTGATAAAAACCACAATGATGAGGATCACGGTCTGCAATGATTCATTTAAAAATGTCATAAATTCATTGAAAATGGTAACTATGGTTTACAAATATCAGTCTTGGAACACAGACATTTTGTTCTTCAGACCTTTGCTCTAACCCATAACTCATTTGTTTAGGAAGTGCAGGGACCGAAAGGAAAAAATTATTTTTTTCAAACAAACACGTGAAAAATGATACAAATTTCAAAGGTCGATTAGTAGAAGTTAATATACATGAGCAGCGATTTTTCACTTTCAATTGATTCTTGGTTTATTAGCACTTAAATTGATGAAAGAGTGGAGTGAAAAAAAATAATCAAAGAAATTTACAATGGAAGAGAAAGAAGAAGAAAAAACGAAGAAGAAAAAGAAAGAAGATAGAAGAAGAAGATGCAAGAAGAAAGAAGAAGAGGGAAGAAGAAGAAGGAAGAAAGAAGAAGGAAGAAAGAAGAAGGAAGAAAGAAGAAGGAAGAAAGAAGAAGAAGGAAGAAAGAAGAAGAAGGAAGAAAGAAGAAGAGGGAAGAAGAAGGAAGAAGAAACATCTCATTTATATTAGACAAGAAACACAATAATAACTTGCCGTTTTTTTAAGGTTAATTCATAATTAGTTCTGAAGATTTGGGTTTAATCATTTACAAAATTTCTTCATCTTGTTCTTTGAAAAGAATTTAATTGTGCTATGCACAGGAGCGGGGGTTGCATCCCCTTAACATCCCCTCCCCCACCCAACTCGATCCACGCCTGCACAGGAAGTATATGAGCGAATGATTTTATGGCGTGGGAATCGAAGAACTTCAGCCGTGTGTGTAGATATGTATATGCGTAGGTGTTGCAGTTATTTTTAGCGATAGCATATGTTTCATGTTGTAAAGACAAAATTGATTCCCCAGGCACAGAATGTGGGGGAGGAGGTCCGGGGACAAAGCACAATTTTTTTTTCTTAATTTTTTTTTATATTCTGGATGAGAAAAAAAAATTCATAGATAGAAAAAACTAAATAATCCTACGTAATCATAAATTGACTTTAGAAACAGAAATTTATTTTTTGGTTTTTCATCTTATTTAAGTAATACGTCTTCCTTCCTTCATAAATCTTTCTGTTTATCAGCACCGTGATTAAGTTCTTTCACCAGTTTTTTTCCGCTTTACTGTTGTCAATTCTAATGATGAAAAAAAGCAACGACTCAAATATAAGTAAAAAATGACGTATCACATATCTTCTTGTTTGTTTTTGATTCCTGAAACTTGTTTCCTTTTTCATATATTTATTTCAACTCTTCTCCAACCAACCAACACACAAAATTCTGGACCAAACCCAATTCTCCTGACATTAACTTTCCAGGTGATCTTTCATTTCATGTCGGTAAATTCAAAAATTCAAAATGAAGGTAAGAGATTATTTTCTTTTTATGTTGTCTTTATTCCCAATTTCCATTCCCAATATTACGTTATTACCCTCTGCACACGCAGCGTAGGACATCCTGCAACTCAAATGTTTATTAGTGTTAATAGCTATAAATCCGATTTCCGAAACATGCATTGCACGTCAATGTGGGTGTAGTTGAGGGGAGGGTTGCTTCTGAATCCTGGTCCCCAGGTTGGGAAACCACTGCACTAAATGTTCAACAAACCCTGGGCCCACAAATCTCAAGCTGTACCCCTACATGTCGATTGTCTTATGGAACACATATCAACGAGTTTATCTTTCGCTGAGTTTTCACAAACAAGTTTTTTATGAATTTGATTTATTGAATTGGACACTATTCTTCGCTATCAACAATTCATTATTGCCAATAAATGAATTTTTGTAATTTATTATCCTTATTTTTATTTGAAGAATTCATATTATTGCCTTTTTGGAATTGACATATTGGTGGATAGATGTAGACTTCAAGCAATCTGTTATTATGCACCATGTGGATTGTAGATTTTTGAATTTATCAACAAAAAATGAAAGATTGCCATTATTTCCTTTAAATCATGCATCAAAAGCAATTTAGTTTTCCTTAGTAAGACAACTCATCAACCCTGCATCATCAAATCAACCTTGAACCTTTAATCTCTCACTACCTAGACATATGAAAATTCAATGGATGTTGACAATTAAGATTACTCATTATTACATGCCTCTGCTCTTCTTTAACCCTACGTCTGTTTCTTCTAATTCTCTCCCTTATCCCTCCCAATTTTTGTTGCTGGCCATGATCTTATCTAAATATTATACAATCATGGATTAATTCCACACATGGAAATTTTCCTGCCCACTCAGTAAACTACCTATCTTTAATATCTGCGTTCGCCCTTCTTACCTTCGTATTAAACTATGTTACTTTCTTCTCTCTCCTTTATCTCCTTACCCTTTCAGTGAACTACCTAACTTTCTTTCCTCTCTTCCTACTCCTCCAGTAAACTACCTAACTCTCTTTTGTCTCCTCTCTTCCTACCCTTTTAATAAACTACCTAATCCCCTTCTCTTCCCCCCTCTTTCCCTCCCTACCTCTTTATTAGACTAGTTAACTTTCTTTTCTTCCTTCTTCCTTTTCAAATGAAATGAAGAATATTTTCAATAATACAAGGAATATTTTTTCTTTAAATTTATAGCAATAAAATAGATAGTAAATAGATTATTTATAGAATAAAGAATTTTTCATTTTATCTTTATTTATAGTGAGAAGAAAAGAAAAAAGTTAGTATGTTCTCATAAAAATTTACTTTGGTTTGCTAAATTGAATCTTAACCAAGATTTTTAATACACAAGTGATTCTGCAATGTAACAATGAAATTAATGCCTCAGTCATCTGCTTTATTAAAATTTGAGCGTCCAAAAATTTTCTCTTACGCGATTGGTCATTTCATCAAAAACTGACCAATCACAACGTAACGCACAGAGATTGTGACAAGCATATTAGTAAAAAGCTCTCTCTTTCCCCGAGATGAGGGTGATATTGGTGTTAGAGTGGTAAGAGAAAATAGATATTGGTAATCATTACTGTAGTAGATATTTTACAAGTACATGAATGTATTGACAGCATCAGTGATGAAATGCAGGCCTGGACCAAGGGAAAAATGTTGGGAAGAGGCAAGGAGTAACTGAATCAAATACAGCAGGGGGCTTGGGAGGCACATTTTCTGCAATTTTGGTGTAATCCAGACACGAGACATGAGAATGGCTAATAATTGTATAATTCATTTCAAAAATGTTTATTCTTACTAACATGTTTTATTTTATCCTCAATTCTTTATCTGCATCAAGTTGGAAGGGGGGGCTGCACTACCCCCCCTGCTTGTTTGGGCCGAGGATTGGGAGGATTTTGCTCCTGACCTAGATGCTTACTCATTAGCTTTCTGCACGTAAACAGCATTGTGGTTCAAAGAACCGAAGAACTTGACCCGAAAGCCTTTGTTGTCCACCAGCTGTGATAGCAAAGAGAGGGATTGTGCAGACTGTCTCAGCTTGTCTGGGATTCATAGCAGCAGACACAATAGAGCTGGCACGAGGAGCCTAACTAGTAGCACATGTAGAGCTTACTGCATTGCTATCATAAAGAGAGAATCATTCCATCTGGAATCTGGTGGATGGGCAGTGGCAAATTAACTATTAGACTGAGTAGGCTAAAGCATAGAGGCTTGGAAGAGGTCTTCAAGAGCAAAAAAAGGGTTTAATTGAGAGTAGACATAAGTAGTTTGGGTGATATTTCAGTACTTTTGTACACCTGTTTTATATATGGTTTATATCACAAACAACTATTGTTCAATGGAATGAAAAATAAATATAAAAAGATTGGGCTGTAATTTATTCATATAACTTTATGATATTATCCAAGTAATACATAGTAAAGCAATATAAGTTATTACGTTGCAAAAAGATGGAGATGGGGGCAAAGTGAAGAGGAGCCTTGCTAAAGGCACAGCCTAGGGACCCAGGTCTCAAATAATCCCTTTACAATGGACTTTTACTATCAGAGAGAGAGAGAGAGAGAGAGTTACTTATCTCTGTCAACTAAGTTGGTGGTTGTCTGTGCGTCCTCACAATATCGCCGAAAGTTCTGCTTGACTTTCAATTTCGTTTTTCCCGGAATGGTGTGTCATGCACTAAGGGATAATCAATTGGTTGAATTTTTTTAGTGGATTCAGGAATTCTGGCGGGGGGGGGGGGGTGACAGATGTTTTTTCATTTTTTGGTGCATTTATATATTGACCATGTGTTTGAACACACAATATCTCCAGAAGTTCTGAATTAATTTTAATTAAATTTTGTTGAAGGCTGGGCCATGGGCTAAGGAGGAAATTGATCAAATTAGGAAAGGATCCATCGTTTTTTTTTTCTCGATTGAGAGATATCTTTTTATCCATTAAGAAGAGGTAAACAGTAGTCTGAAATCTAGTAGATCAAAACACAGTTACTTCCCCTGCATTGTAGCTATATATGAATTGATTTTCATTCAGTTTTTAGTTAGTGTATGATGTGGTAGAAGTATTGTACTGTAATTGCTTTCTAGTTCCATGTTGAATTGATTTGAAGTTGACTTTTTGGCATGGAAATAGCTACATGGGTCATTATCTATCAAAAGTCTGGCTTTGATTTGATTTTAAAATCCGACGTCAATGTTGGAGTCTAACAAGAATATTTAATTTTCAGGCAAATATTTTATTGTCCAAAGAAGATTCTCTCAGTAATGATTTCTTTGGGCATTTTGTACAATTGCATACTAGTAAAATCAGCAGCAAGCTTATGAATACTTATCCAGTTATATACAGTGTTTCCCAAAGCTAAAGGAAACAAATTTTCTGCATCTTGCCTGGAGCTTATCCTTTATCAATTCATTCTAAACTGTACTGTTTACTTACTACCATAGACTGATGGTCTGAATAAGTTGCAATAATAAGCTACTAAAAAAAACAAAAGTTTTAGTTGACTGTTTCTAAAAAGTAAGAATAAATTGTTGCAAAAAAAAAAAAAAAAAAAGTATTAGTCCCAAATACTGCCCACTTGGTTATGTTCCATGTTTCAGCTCCATAAGTGACTATTGGGAGAATGTATTGGTTGTATACTCTTCTTTTTAGGATTGCTGGGATTGTCTTGTTTTTGAATGTTGAGCTTTAGAAAATTCAAATGGCAATGGGCTGGTCATGTTGCGAGAGTGGCAGACAACCAATGGACATCACGACTCACAACATGGATCCCCAGAGATTGCATGCGAAACCTCAGCAGACAAAATACAAGATGGAGAGATGAACTAGACAATTTCAGAAAATGCTGGCTCCGCAATGCCCATGATAGAGAAATGTGGCAGTTCCTGGGGAAGATCTATGTCCAACGACGGACATTAAAAGACTGATGATGACTGCCCTCTTCCTAAGATAAAACATTATCTCAACTTTTTCATTGGAGGGAAAGATAACTGTGAGTTATTTTATTACGTTATTTATGATTTAAACTTAATCAACCATGATATCTAGATATTTTTTAAAAAAAGTAGATATAACTGAATAGCTTGTGTTACAATCCACTTATATAAAACACAATGTGTATCCACATATATATTCATATGATATTGATAGTTTGCAAGAAACACTAATTGTTAGAAAAAATCAACAATTTATTCATGTTTTACTGGTTACAGCTTCATCAGACAAAAATGCCTCATGAAACAGAGTTTTGTAAGTTACTGGTTTTTGACGACATTTCAGTTTGTATTTTTGTCTCATTCCGATGAAGCCCCAACCAGTAAAACCTGTTAATAAATTGTTGATTTCACAAACAATTTGTGTTTCTTTTCATATTGTCAACAATTAGATATCATTTTTTTTTCTTTTCTTTAATTTCTATCAGAAAGTATTATGAATCATCATTTAAAATTTCATGACGATGTTCTTTGTCTTCATCTTAATTTATTAGCAGCTTTTTATCGTTACTTTCACCCCCGGCTGACTCCCCTCCCACAGTACATAAATAGTGTTTGATTGGAAAATAAAGAATAAGCCTCAGGCGGGATAAAAAGCAACAAATGAATTTAGATAAAGGTAAAAAGTTGTCATAAAAATCAAGAATATCAATATCATCTTATTGGATATCATTATCCAAATATTTCTGTGCCATCATTTTATCATTTTCTATCCATTGAAGCTGTCCCCTCGTTAAATATTACCACAACTGTATAAATAAATTATATTTGCATTTAACTTGGTTTTCAGATTTTCTTTTCTTCACTGCATTTTTATATGTAACGCTTTCCAATTAATGCACAGATCCTACACTCTGATCCTAAGCAGAGGGTCAGGTGAGCAATACTTCGATCCTAGGCAAAAGAGCCCATCCATGCATAAATAATTTTTGCCAGGTACTATGCTAGTTGAAATACAATTTCCCTTATTCTCTTATTTCTCCAGGACTAAATCTGATGAGTGATTTTAGATGAGCCAGAAAAAATAACTTGACTCATTTTTAGGGAGCAGTTGTGGGTTCAGGTTGCTGAGCAGTAGTGGGAGGTGAGGTTGGTCCAAATTTTTTTTCTTCAACTGTCTTATTAGACAACAAGATTATTTAGGGGGTTTTATTTGTAAAATTTTCCGTTTACATATTTAAAAAAAAAATTCTGTGATTTGTCCAGCTATAGGGGGGATTCAACCCCCTCAACCCCCTCCCGATTTGGATCTGCATCTGGAGAGGTCGGAGAGGTCAGAAAGTTCACCAGCCAAAATATTGTCACCTCATGGTGACAAAGATAAGGATACCTGTCCTAATTTTATACAGTGATGAAAAAAAAGGATTGAAACCAGGATATTTTGCACATTGCCTTCAACAAGATGACACCAAACAGAAATCAAGATCGTGTCGCACATTTCCGCATCCTTTTGCAATCAGTGAGTCTTCTCAGATTGTGTAATGATTGGCACGTCTGCCTCCCATGCACAGGTTTCCTGATTCAACTCCCAATATGAGTGAAGAGTGCGAAGAACTCATTAGGACAAATTTCCCTCTGCACGCAGCAGCTAATTGAATAAACCGTAAGACGTGTGATATGGGTGGAAGCGTCGCTCCCATGGTCATAAAAACTTGTAAGACTAAATTTGTGGCTTCAACCAGATTTGAAACTTACAAGGATATCTAATCTGATGCATGTATCAAAAAACAGGGCTTCATCACCGGCTGTATATACTTCTATGGTCGTGGTCTCTCAAGAGACTGATCCCCTTTTTTTTTTAAATTCTTGCAAGGAGTGAAGTGGTGGTGGGTGGTGATGGATAGAAGTGTAGGACCAGCAGAAATAACAACAGGATGATTATGAAGGTGGGGGGTGGTGAATAAATTACTGTATTTTCCGGGGTTGAGGATGTTCTCTAATTTTAAGAAAACAAAAAATTGGACGGGTTCATTTATGTTCCATTTGTAGGATGCAGGGGAAATTTTTGAGACTCTTTTAACACCAGAAAATACATTGCCTCAACAAGTCGAACACCCCTCTTATGTTGTTCCTTGTTGGCTTGAGATAAAATGAAATACTTATCAAATTTCTTCCAATTTGGCAAAGAAAGGGCGGAGAGCACTTTAGCAGTTTTCCCACTAGTCTGCTTTGGGCTGGGTAGAATGTTTAATGCTTAAATTCATACATAGTAAATAGAATGTCAATTTCAAGGGAAATAACTTCTGATCAACTCTTCCTTTTTAACCACAAGGTGAATTTTCTGAAAATTCAATTTGCAGAATAGTTCCGCTATTTTTTATGCTATCTATCGAAGAGTTCCACTGTCAATTACAAGCAGTTTATAAATTTAAGAGTTAATTGCCAAAACTAAGGGGGGGGGGTAACCCATCACAGATAAATTCATATTAGTGAACATAAACAATATCGTTTTTAATTTAGTCAATAAAATAAAGCATTTCTTCTTTTTAGACTGTTTTAGAGTGGAGGATGTTAAGTCGACAAAACTTAGAACATGGGATGTTGTTGAAATGGACACTCCAGATTGAAGAATATTAAGGGGATAAAAAAAAGACTTTCAGATACTTCAAAAATCTTTGTAAATTTCTTTTCAAACTGATAAGGAGCATAAGTGCACAGGCAAGGAGGTCAAAGGGATCAAATGTCCCCACTCTAAATTCAGGCAAAGCAGCATAAAATTTCAAGTGAATTAGAGTAATTTGGAAAAACCATATGAATTTTCAGGATTATAAAGCTCTTTGCGCCCCTTATCCAAAGAGTTCTGATACGCTTATGAAGGGGAAGATGTTGAAGTAATCCATCTCTTTATCATTAATGTAAACTTGCAGACTAATTAATAGGTCTTGTTGACTCCTCGTAGTCTTACAAACTTATAAATAATGCATTTCTAAATGACATTCAACTATCAAATCATTATTTCTTCTCACATGATCCATTCTAGTTGGCTCTGATTGTGTAATGCTCAGCATATCTGCCTCCCAACCAGAAGCTCTCAGATTCCATTCCCAAGATGAGTGAGGGATTGGGAAACTCTTCCTTAGGACAAATTTCCCTGTGCACTCAGCAGCTAATTGAGTACACTCTAAGCTGTGTGATTAGGGTGGAGGTATTTCTTTGGTGGACTTGCATCCTGTCAATACAAACTATCTCATGCAACGGAAACTAGGACTTTATAAACTGGTATACTCCAATAAGAGACGGACGCTTCATCTACCTTTACATGCTCCATTTTGTCAAGGTAGAGCATCAAATACTCATCTACGACTGACCAAGACATGCCAATGTGTACCATGCAATTATTGACCCATTGTACATAGAGCAAAACGGTATATTACATTGTTTGGTATTACAGCAAGAGGGCTAAAGGGAGATAATCCAAATCGTATTCATTGGTAGTACATGCAAAAAGAGCAATCAAAATTATATAATACACTGACTAGTGTACTCATCTTGGTTGTTATAGTCACAACGTTTTGGCTGTTGTACCCTTCAGCCTTCTTCAGGTGTTTGTGAAAGGGGGCAACCGAGCAACATCATGAGGACAAATTAACTAACAAGAATTAACTGATACAAGATATGATCTGGCCTGGACTGAATGAGAAAAATCTAATTATAAAGGGTTCTGTTCAAAATTCTCAGAAGGTTACCAGCTAAGACAGAAACCTAAAGAGGGCCAGTAGCTAAAATAGACAAAATGTTGAGACTGTAACAACCAAGATGAATATGTTAGTCCTAATGAACAAGAATGCAATAACGATAATTCCTCATCTCAGATATTCAAACCAAAAATATAAAGGCATCTCTAGACATGTTTTTGTACAATGGGTCAAGCTATTTGCTAATTCATGCACACACACACAAAAAGAATTGTTTGAGGCTTACCATAGAAGAAATAATAGAAATGAGCTTTAAGATCCTGTTTGAAAGGAGAAAAAAAATTCTGTAGATGGTTCTTTTACACTAAAGCCTGCAAATCATTTTGATAGACACAAACTACAAACAATGATCACAAACTGTGGATATAATTTTCCATTTATAGAAGCTATACATCATATAAAATTGGTCGTCCCCCCAAAAATACACCCATACTTGAAAGCACCAGTATACCAACAGGGATGGCCCACCCCGGGTAACACCATCAGAAGGATGACACCATGTTTTGGAAGTGCGGAAAATCAATATTTACTGCTGCTTTTAGCACTGTTTTTCTGCAATTTTAGCCTATCTTTAGCTATTTTCTTGTTATTTTGAATTAATCTAACCATTATTGACCATTATGAATTGCCATAAAAAGGCTAACAGTTTTTTTTTTTTGTCAAATTAGCACAAAAACATTTTTCAGTTGGTGATGTCACCCTGAATTACTGTCCTGGGTGACATCAACCCTAGGAACACTACTGTGTTTAGGATTCTTTGATTGAGGAGGAAGGAGAGGATTTGATATTTACCAAGATGGAGCAGCACTTCCCCATTTTGATTGTGTTGTCAAATCTTTCAAGACAAATTCATCGGATGGAAAAGGGATATTGAATATCCACCAAATTCACTAATAGGTTGTTACTTATAAAATATTTTTGTTTTTTTTAATAGTAAGAGGAAAGATGACAGGTCTGGTTAGTCACTCAATAAAAAAATTGTCAAGAGACCGATGTTTTTTTTACAGCATATTGTGTTGGGGGGGGGTCAATTAGAAAATTGTAGAGAAGAGGTGATCAATAAATGAGTTATTTCTCTAGCCTTTAGGATAGTGATCACTAAAAAAGTCTGAATCTTCAAAAAGAAAAAAAACAAGCGTGATGTTACTGGACACAAACTAAGGAATCACTTTAGGATAAATTTACATTGCAAATCGAAACCCCCCACTATAAATTTATTTGGGGGGGGAATTTTCAAAAAGTGATGGAGACTTTTCTTTCCATACATAACGAGGAACAAATGATTGAAATTTCAGCCCTCTAGCTCCATCGTTGTGGGTTAAATGTATGATACATACGTAACCAGCCAGCCAGCCAGCCAGCCAGACCAACCTGCAAATTGAAGAAACCTATGTTGACAGTTTTGGTTGACATTTTCTAAAATAAAGAACAAAACTATGAATAATCAAAATATGACCCATCTTTTTCCGATGGAAAGATAAGATACCATTTCTATGAAAATCTTTTGGTTTAGGGCTTGCGAATCCAGTAAAAGCACAGATTATGGCTTCCCTATCATTGAACTTTTTATAATGGATATAAAGTTCAAAATACTTTAACGTCAGATAAATAAGGAGGATGCTGCTAGACTTAATATCCTACGCTTAGAGGTGCAGGATTTGGACTAGAACTATCATGGAGCATTTCATTTACCTCATTTGGGAACGATTTTTCCAACTTTTTCACCTTTCCTATTGTCTTGACAAGATATTTTCCCTGTTTAAGTTCTTAAATCTCCAGGAAGTGCTTGAACCATTGTTCATGGGTCATTGATATCCATATTGATATCCGTACTGATATCCATATTGATATCCATATTGAGCAGCATTATGTCCTAATTTGAAATTGTCCTGGGAAATCAGTCTAGCTTCTTAGGTGGGTAACATTGTTGTTAAGGGTCTCAAAAACCTCCAATAATAATGATCTATATCTCAATTTAGATTGAATCTGCAAAAAATGCACTCGAATCAGTAAATCATTCATTTTTAGCATTATTCTGTATGATGCAAAAAAAAAAAAAGAAGAAAATTCATGTGTAACAACATAAAAGATTTAACATTTACTTTTTTTCCTGTCCTTCAAGACAAAGTTTATGTCGTGAAACCCAATACAGATACACAACTGCAAAAACTACGATAAAAGATGGTGGCACAATTACTAGAAAAACATAAGTTGACGTTTGCAATTTAGCTCCTTGATACGTCAAATACCTAACTATTGAAGGAGGGCACTGGGTACAATTGAAACGTCATTTAGACAAAGATCGATGTTTTTCTTTTGAAGGTGTTTTTATATGACATTTATTCTAAATAAATACTGACTTCAAAATGGCTCAATTATCTCATTTCTCTTTTCTATTATTTCGCTAACCTTTAACGGGAAGCCTCATCAGAGTTTATCTCAATTTTCATTTTTTCTCAACGTGGATCCCCCCCCCTGCATTCGTTGATCTCAACGTTCTTCAATCTCATTGTCAACTTTTTTTCTGTTATTCTATTTTCTGGTTCTTTTCTTTCTCTATTTGAGAAACATTTATTCTTTCATAGATAATTAACTTTCAGATAAGATCAGCTATTTTCATTATTCATCCATTTTTTGTTTATCTTTGTTTAGTGATAAAAAGAAACAAAGAAAAAAAAAATTTGGAAAAGAGGATGTTTCAAAAAATGTGTAAATGTAAGTAATGGAAATACTTAATTTCAGAAACTCCGGCAGCTCCAAGTACTATAATTACAAATACCATGAAGTAATCAATGAAAAAAATGTCATGGAATTCGTAAGAATGAAGCCAGTAGCAGCAAGATTAGGATAAGATTTCCATCTGGTTGTCAATGGCTTTGGTGTCCAAAATAATCAAGACAATGCTACATGACATTGTAAGCTTTCCTGGTAGACAAGTATTGGTCATGTTCAAAGCTTCTGTTAGCAGAAAGCATTGTGGTAGGGGGAGTAAAAATGGAATTTGAAAAGTAAAATTAAGGAAGATTACTTTTCAAAATGGTGCAAAATATTTAGTAAAAACATTGAAACAAAACCTGTGAGGTGGGGTACCAAAATCCAGACATCCATGCTAGGAAGCCAATACTTAACCACAAGGGCCTAGACACCTGTTTTCCAAGCTAATTTGTTTTCTAAAAGATAATTATTTCTTTTTTTTCTGTCTTTTCTCTGGTAAAAGGAACAAAGATTGGTGGAATTGTAATACATAAAGGTATAACATACATATTTTTTATGCATGTGCATGGAATATATTACAGATTATTCTCTCTCTGTCTCTTTCTCTGTCTCTCTCCCTCCCTTAGGGCCTGTTGGTATACACAATACATCAGGCAGTCTTTTGCAGCCATTGAGATATTTGCAAAAAAAAAAAAAAAAAAACCCATAAGAATAACTATAAAACGCACCTACTAAAAAAAAAAGTAACCTTCGCTTTGTTGGATAAATTTAAATAATTCATTTTGGGGAAGAAAAAAAAATTCTTCCATCCCAGGAAATACAACAGTATTTTATCAGAAACTGTCGACCAATACTTTCATGAAAACGGACAAAATAGGTTTCTCCAATTTTCAAATTGTTCTGGCTGGCTGGCCTTGTATGTATTACGCATACAGGCCACACTAGCTGAGCAAGAAGGCTGAAAATTTCAAGATAGGCAGAATCACTTAAAAACTGAAGTAACCTTTGCTAACTGTTGACAGTTTTGGTTGATGGTCTTCAACAGAACCACATCCGATGAATGAATATTAAAATATTCATAAAACATCCACAATCTCCTGTTTCCTATCCTGTGATCCGTTGTGTGAAATTGCCAACAGGGACAGATTATTAACGGCTTTTGTGGATTTATTTATTGCAGACATTTATTTTATTTATAACCTCCATAACAGATATCTGCTTCTGGGCAATTAAGCCAATGAGTGAATACCTTAATCCTTAACCAGGCTTATCAATATACACCGTTGGCTCAAGGTACCATCAACAAGGGCAGTCACCCAGGGTGCTGAGTGCAAGGGAGCACTTGTATGGGCATATGCTGCAAGGTGCAAACAGAGTATTTGCCTGGTTAGGCCTTCTCACCTAGGGTGAAGGGCTTTGGAAATTGGAACTTTATAGTCAATAAAGGATAATGACATTGTACAATTGTTTTATGTAAACCCCAACATTGAAACCACAAAAAAGAAGTATTATACCTTGCTAGTAACGGGGCTGTTATCAAGACATATTCCGAACATATCCTTTTGCCCCCTACCCCCTGGAAATATATCCTTCATCAACATTACCACGCCCATCTCAGAAAGTAGAAGGCCATGGCCGACTAATGTTTCTGAGAAAGTTCTGATCCAATGTTCTTTTGATTTGTTTAGTGTTTGTTTGTAACAAAAACACATTAAGATGATAATCATTTGTCAGTGATGTAAATGGACAATCTCCTTGTAATAATAATGAATCCATTACACATTCATCAAACGATGATGGAAACTCTGATGCTGTCTAGGATTTGTTTTCTTTTTCTCGATTATTAGAAACTGTAAACCTAAACTGTCTACATAGTTTTTTTTTCAGTTTTCAAGTCGGTCCAGCTGACTACGTACACAAGTATGTATCATGCATACAGGCCTCAACAATGGAGCTGGGCAGCTGAAAATCTAAATTGCAATGTAAGTTTCAACTAAATTGGTCACTAGTTTGTGCCAGTTTGTTTCTTTTAATCCAGGACTTTTAGTTATCACCGCCCAATAAGAGGCAAGTGAAGTAACTTATTCATTGATTACCCTTTCTTCCAGTATTTTAATTGATCACTCCAAGCACAACATGCTACCAAAAGGCATTGGTCATATGACGGTTTCAATTGAGTGACTAACCAGGCCTTTTGTGATCAAATTTTCACTCCTATATACTTTTTTTCCTCACTGAAAAATGTAAATAAACTGGTTAATTACTCCATAGAAACCCTCACATGATCGACCTCTTTCGGCAGCAGCATGTTATGCTGGGGTGATCAATTAAACAATAGGAAAATTGGTTGATCAAGGGATAAGTTATTTCTCTCACCTTTTGTTGGCCAGTGATCACTAAAAACAATCTTCAGAATTTCAAAAGAGAAGTACGAATGCTGCTGGACCAGAACTGAGGGACCAATTTTGTATAAATTCACATTGCAAATTTAACCCCCAACTAAAAAATCTATTTAGGAGGAAATTTTTAAAAAACTGTTTTTTCTAGACATAATAAGGAGTAAATGTTTCAATTTTCAGCCATCAAGCTCCATTGGTGCAGACTGTACACATGATACATAATCAGCCATCTAGACCAATTTGAAAACTGAGGAACCTTATGTTAACTGTTTTGATGACATTTATGGTTGACAGTTTCCTATAAATAAGATGATACTATACTATAAGATACTGATGTGAGTCTGTGTCCGGCAGAAAGTAAGATGGTGTAACAATCCAGATAAACTCAGTAAGTACTGGCTACATGATACCCATGATAGGAGAGGTCTAGCAAATCTTGGGGAAGGTCTATGTCCAACAACGGACGCTAACAGACTGATAATGATGAAGGGCTTCAACGTTCAACTTTTCCAGGGCACAAAGAACCCCTAGGCTGCTCCTGTCTACATGTATAAAAAACAGTCTCTGATGCTTTGTCATGCACCAATCATGGCGTGTTATATTTTAGTTGATATCCAAGAGTGTAGACAAGATAAACCTTTTATATTTCATAAACATTACCCAAAAATTGATTTGTATTAAATGGTATAATGTATGTTACTCATTTCAACTAGGTAAGTACCAAAATGATCACAGAATTTTTTTAATATGAATTTCAAAATGTATTGCAATAATCTAAATATCTTTGAAATTCAATTTTGGTTTTGATTGTAAGAAAATAACAACGTTAGTCGTAAAAGAATAAAAATTACTTTAGCACTCTTTAAGCAGGTTTTAGACTGTTTTTAAAGTCAAATTTCCTCATTCAAAATTAACTTGATGACCCCATGACTAATATCTACGAACTGAAACCTTTCAACTCTGTAATTAAAAATATTTGCTAAGTAAAGTAGCCATTATAGATGTTTAAAATTCAATGAAAATTAGTTTATTTAATGATTACTTGACTGGATTTCGGAAAAAAAAAATCACTGACGTTTTATTTGGAATATAGTGGAAAATACATTTGTTCACAGCAGGTGTCTGATACCTGTAAATGCAGTTTGAAAATCTAGTTTCTCTTACATATACGTGATGAAAAGCCGGCTTGAATTTACAGTGTCTCATGGGACAGCTAAAGTATGGATCACCAAAAATGTCAAAAGCATATTCCCAACATTAAATCAGTCATATGATGGGCAATACTCTGGAAGCAATACAATCAACTCCATCTAATCTTGTTCCGAGCTGGTATCAGACACCCCAATAATAGATCACCAAGACAATTCATCCTAAAGAGGAGATGGATATTTGCAACAAAAATTCATCACTTAGTGAGGTGAAAGAAGAAACCCTGAAGATAATTGACTTTCTATTGGCCAGGACAATTGGTACACATATGTTACAGTAAGACTGTAAGACTATTTATTTTGTGAAATCCCTGTATATTTCAGTAATTTCATGAATCCCCTAGTTCCACAATCAGTGCAGTAATGGTTAACAAGCTTGTAAAGCTGACAATAACTACTGTAATGAATTTGATCCTCTTATGTCAAACAAAGCTGTATATACACTGTAAATACTGGAGCAGAACATACTTGATATTAGTAAGTTTAATTTAGTTCGACACAAGATCACATTAGTAGGGCACCTAGTGAGGATCAGACTCAATCAGGTTACAGCATTGATCCACCCCTCACATGTAATTGATACACTGGCAGACTAGAGAGTAGCTGTCAAGAGATGAAACTTGCTTGAGGGTGACCTGCGACCTAGGACTTTTCAGGCAGTTCAGCTCATTTTCTTAATGAGTTTAATTGCTGAGACACACACAAACACACTACAAACTTGATTGTACACAAAAACCTGCTCACATTATGTACAGCTTAAATTTGTACTGGAAAATATCTACAACAGGAAGAGTATAAGATAAATGGAAAGAGATGACAGTGTGAAACACGTCTGTATATAACTATCACGTACAAACAGTTACGTAATCAGACAGACAGTGTTCATGATTTGTAGATATCAGTAAATAGTGATGTCTCGAGAAAATATCATTTGAATTCTTATTTCAAGTCAGGCCATTTATGTATATATTAGGAGACACAGAGAGAAATGGAAGAACAAAGACAGAGACAGTCATAAAAAAAAAACAGAGAAAGAAAAAGAGCAAGAGATCTGTGCAAGAAAGGAAGAGAGAGAGAGAGAGACAGAGGGTGCTGTGCATGCAAGAGCGCTGTGCATGTGAGAAAACAAGAGAGCGCTATATGCAAGGGAGAGAAAGAATGAGAGAAAGCTGTATGCAAGAGAGAGAGAGAGAGAGAGCTATGCATTCAAGAGAAAGAAGGAGTTTAGCATGTATGAGAGAAAGAGGGAGAGCTGTGCATGATACAGAGGAAGGGAGAGCTGTGCTTGCAAGAGAGAGTGATAGGGCGCTGTGCAAGACAGAGAGGAGGTTAAGCATGATAGAGACAGGGCTCCGCATGAGAGAGAGAGAGAGAGAGAGAGAGACGGGGGGGTCTTTACATAAGAGAGAGAGATAGAGACGGGGGGGTCTTTACATAAGAGAGAGAGATAGAGACGGGGGAGCTTTGCATGAGAGAGAGAGACGGGGGAGCTTTGCATGAGAGAGAGAGACGGGGTCTTTGCATGAGAGAGAGAGACGGGAGAGCTTTGCATGAGAGAGAGAGACAGGGGAGCTTTGCATGAGAGAGAGAGACGGGGGAGCTTTGCATGAGAGAGAGAGACGGGGGAGCTTTGCATGAGAGAGAGAGACGGGGGAGCTTTGCATGAGAGAGAGAGACGGGGGAGCTTTGCATGAGAGAGAGAGACGGGGGAGCTTTGCATGAGAGAGAGAGACGGGGGAGCTTTGCATGAGAGAGAGAGACGGGGGAGCTTTACATGAGAGAGAGAGACGGGGGAGCTTTACATGAGAGAGAGAGACGGGGGAGCTTTACATGAGAGAGAGAGACGGGGGAGCTTTGCATGAGAGAGAGAGAGAGAGACGGGGAGGCTTTGCATGAGAGAGAGACGGGGGAGCTTTGCATGAGAGAGAGAGAGAGACGGGGGAGCTTTGCATGAGAGAGAGAGAGAGACGGGGGAGCTTTGCATGAGAGTGAGAGAGAGACGGGGGAGCTTTGCATGAGAGTGAGAGAGAGACGGGGGAGCTTTGCATGAGAGTGAGAGAGAGACGGGGGAGCTTTGCATGAGAGTGAGAGAGAGACGGGGGAGCTTTGCATGAGAGTGAGAGAGAGACGGGGGAGCTTTGCATGAGAGTGAGAGAGAGACGGGGGAGCTTTGCATGAGAGTGAGAGAGAGACGGGGGAGCTTTGCATGAGAGTGAGAGAGAGACGGGGGAGCTTTGCATGAGAGAGAGAGAGAGACAGAGGAGCTTTGCATGAGAGAGAGAGAGAGACAGAGGAGCTTTGCATGAGAGAGAGAGAGAGACAGAGGAGCTTTGCATGAGAGAGAGAGAGAGAGACAGAGGAGCTTTGCATGAGAGAGAGAGAGAGAGAGAGAGAGAGAGACAGGGGAGCTTTGCATGAGAGAGAGAGAGAGACGGGGGAGCTTTGCATGAGAGAGAGAGACAGGGGGCTTTGCATGGGAAATATATACGCATGAGAGAGAGGGGAAAGGAGAGACCAAGCTCTACATGAAACTCTAAAAGCGTTCTCATTTAAATAATGGCTTGGATTCTCAGTTGAAAATATTGACACTTCCTCTGTTGCATGGGCAGGTAGGGTTGTGTGGAGATTGTCTGCTGCTTGAACAGACGGCTCATTTTAAAAAAATTTTTTATTTTATTTTGGCAAGAAAATAGGAGAAACGAGTGGTCGGAAGAAAATTTCAAAATAAAACCCAGTCTGGTTTGCAGTGACGCAGTGTAGGGTCCAGGAGCGTAGCTGAAGGGGTGGGGGCGAAATTAAATTGCCCCCTAGCCCCTCCAAAAGCTTCATAGTAATTCATCTACTGCATTTTTACAAGCATTGTACTATGATAATAAATCTCACGAAATGTTTGAGCGGGTCCCTTCAAAGAGCCAAGCCCCCGCCCAGGCATTCAAATCTCTAGCTACGTCACTGCTTTTAATAATTTCCCAGGCCTCTGAAAGGCCTGCCAACTCAAAAAGCTCACGGGGCCCTTAGTAATACCTTTGCAGACCCCCAAGTTGGAAAATTCTGCACTTGATGTTGAATGGTGGGGACCCCTCGAAGAGCCAAGGCCCCCACCCAATGAAAAAAAAAAAATTCCACCTGAGTCCCTGCTGTGGTCGTCTCTGAGAAAACGGCACATTACTTAAAAAACAAAATAACTCTGCGTGATTCGAATAGGAAAAATTCACTTATTTCAGAGCCACGAAAGAAAATGCACTGCATGCAAGGGTTGTCATATTGCACGGCCACACTCGGGAGTTGCCCGAGGCCCCAACGTTTTTCGTTGCACCGAAATTCAATTTGAAAAAAATCAAAATTGATACTCATATTATCAAATTGTAGACACAGAGGACCTTATCTAAAATTTATGCAATGAAATTTTGCAGATTTGCCCAGTTGGAAATGCTAATTTGAATGCGTTGGTAGGTTAGTAGGTTAGCTCACTTTGCACGGTGGCCTTGTACCTTCCTAAGATGACGAGCCTGTCAACATGCAAGCATTATTTTATCTACGTTTCCTGGTTTTTGCTTCGTTTGTTTGTTTTGATAACCCCACCCTAGCCCTCATTTTTGCAATAACAACAACAAAAGCTGAAATGGTAAGGTAAGCATTTTGATTATAAATTATTGTTTGCACAACGTAAGCAAAGTGGTCCCGATTGGAATTCCGAGTGTGAAAATTTTTAACACCCGCGCAAACTCGATTTAAAAGAAAAAAAATAACGGTTCACAAATGAAAGAAGTAAGGGAATTCATGAAAGAAAAAGATTATATTGTCATTGCTTTGAATGAATTAAATTAGATTGTTGAATTGTTTTGGCTGCCTCGCTTCACAAATGTTCGACAAATCGCATGTCTACGTGACGTCAGTTGAATTCCGACCGGGACCACCTCCGCTAAGTTGTACCCAAATTATTTGTGTATCTGTTATTACCTGTGTAACGTTCGGGTATGGCTGTCATTTCGCGAGAGAATGAGGAAAAAAAAGAAAAAAATCACGTGCTGGGGAAATGTAGTAAAGGTACTTCTTTCTGTTTACACGCGCCAAGTGCACGATGATGATGACGCCGCCGATGATGATGGGGACTTCTGTGGGTTGTTCTCGTTGTTGTTGTTGTTGTTATTTTTATTCCTCGACATTACGGATGGTGATAGATTGCCTGGAAAAAACTTGTTATCATGATGATTCCCGGCAGCTTCTTATGGGTTGTGTCCACAACTCTACTCCGTTCGACGACGAGTCCGTCCGTCACTGACGGCGGAAACAATTGAAAAACACGCGTGTATAATAGAGATAGACAGAGAGATGACACTTCAATTAGACGGGCGCAAACTGCTTATTGTCGCCGTGGTCGCTGTCATCTCCGCTTCAGCTCATAACCTCTTACTTCATCTATTATTTCTCATTTCACACTACTCTGTCACTCACTCTCTCTCTCTCTCTCTCTTTCTCTCTTTATTTGCCATCGCAATTATTATAAGACTATACGACAACAAGCAAATGTCCTTTAGGTCATTTGCAGCGATGGAAATGGGTTTTTGGAACAACGTGTACGGTGTAGTCCAGGCGATCGGTGGAGAAATTGGTCGGAATTGCTCGCTTAGTGAAAACCATTAAACTGTGCAGAATGATACTTTAGGGTGTACCGAACCATTTCAGATATGGAGTCATTCAGGAACGGACTTTCCGTAACAATGGTTGCTTGGCAATATTTCCAACCCAGCAAGCCTATACATCTCCCAATGAAACAAGTTCCTGAATCCACCCCTAAATTTGACCACTCATTCTTTTTTATCCTTCCCGTAAAATTTCATGGAAATTAATTGAGAACTTCTGCAGATATGGTCTGGAAAAACATGAGCAAGTATAAAAATGAACAAAACAAAACAAAACAACAACAAAAAAAACAGAAAAAAACTTCTTTTCATGAATTTCGATGTTTGCTCCTGTCTCTCTACATGATATTTCAGTAAGTTCTCAACTCCAATGGAATTATGTGGAAGGGAAAGGAACACCGTAAGGAAGTAGTTACTAAATTTGGGGCGAATCCAGGTATTCGTTTTTGATTAAGAGATACTTTTCAATTTCGGTATTTTACATATTTCTGTATTCGCTCCTGCCTGTATACACGATATCTCCAAAAGTCCACAATGAATTTTGAGAAGTGTAAGACACATTGTTAGAAAGAACTGATTAAATTTTGGAATGGATCCAGGAATTAGTTTCTGATTGAGATATTTTTGCGTTTTTTTAATAAATGTCTGTTTTCACTCCTGGCTATCAACAAGTTCTCTCCAGTAGTTCTCAATGAAATGTGATGTAATTTCGTGGAGGGGTAGGGCACGTCTAAAGGAAAAGGCGATTAAATTTGAGAGCAGATCAAAAAATTTGAATTTGATCGAGAGATATTTTCAGTCTCCCCCCCCCATATTTCTGTATTAGCTTCATGCAATATCCCCCAAAAGTTCTGAAAAAATGTCAATCAAATTTTGTGAAAAGGTGGTTCGATGAAATAGGAGGTGATTAAATTCAGGATGGATGCAGAAATTTGTTATTGAATGAGAGATATTTTTTCATTCTTTTCGGGTTCTCTTTCTTTATACATTTCTGTATTCTATCATGTCTGTCCACACAATATCTCCGAAAGTTATCAATGAATTTCAACTAAATTTTGTTAAAAGGTGGACCGTGGAGTGAGGAAGAGGTTATCAAATTTTGGAGTGGATCCAGGAATGTACACTGCTTTATGAAAACGTCAATAACTCATGAAGTATGTTTGTAATAAGGCCTTTGTACGGTTCCTTCTTGAAAATTATACCTTTCCTATGATCAGACTGGGGTAGACCTTTAGTATGAGAACTACAAAGAACTCTTCACGCGACACCCTAGATCAGCGATTACTAAACAATGAAATTTATTTCTGTCTGATTTTTTTAGATGAGAGATAATCTACTAACAGATTTTATCGGACTGTTGTCCTCATCTCGGTTCATCTTCCGGACTTAACTTTTCGGCTGTTGTAACCTACGGCCTTCGTGTGGGTGTCGCAACATGGTTGAGACCTAACGAGTTCTGAACCGAAACGAGCACAATAGTCCGAAAAAAATCTATGAATATTGGAATTTATGTTCACATGATTTGGTTGGTAAAAAAAGAAAATGAATCCTGTCATCAAAATTCCTAAAAAAAACATATATTAGTTCCCTCTTTCAATAAACCTAATTATTTGTGGGATGGGTGAGCCTGTTGTTTACGTCTTGTTGTTCATGCAAATCTTGGAATCAAACTGGAGACAGCCAGTCTCGTTCCGTATTCCACGTTGATTTTTGCATGATACTTGCTTTTTATCACTGCCACTGCCGAAGACCCAGCTTTGCAGAAAGATAAGTCGTCGCAAAGGGAATTAGGATTTGCTGAGCTTTAGCAGACGATACTCATCTTTTATTGACGTCTAAAACTCGGTTAATTACATGTTGGATTGGGGCCTGACTGGGTATTGGATTCATGTTAACTTCTCCATACTATCTAATCGCTAAGCTTAAATAGGGGTTCTTCAAAAACAAATTTTATATCGTAGGAAGATTCAAGTTTATCGGAGGTCACTAACTGCGGCAACAATGGAAACGTCTTTTGTCACCATTGTCATTCATTTTTCTTTTCCATATATCAATAATGTTCTTCTGAAGGCTGAAACCTTCTCTACCAACTTCAAAATGTCCATGTCGCTTTCCTGCAGAGAGAGATTTAACGAATTCAACTCTTCAAAGATATCACGCATGTATGCTAATTTTGTTAAGAATATGTACCTACGAAGTATTTGGCGAACTAGTGTCTCTTATTTTTCAAAATGGGGTTAGATTTCCTGTCGTAATTCGAACGTACGGCTTAGTCACTGCCACAAGACAACCGATCTTTGTTGTACTTCTGCAGCTTGCGATGGCTATCATATTTTTGCGTATTTTCTTTTGGAAAAACTTGCCTTTAATGGCCGGCGAAACTCGACTGTTTTCACTGCACATTCCAAGACCAGATTCACTGGAGGACAAAGCATCCGTGAATTATGCAATGGGGCCAAAGCGTATCTGGAATTTTGCTTCGAATAAGTGATTGCAACCTTCCACAAACATTGGACATTAACCGACCACCATTTGTAGAGACACCAATGCACTTAGTCTTCTCCGAATTGTTTTCAATTATAAATATGCCAAGAATCTCTGACAGATTATGGGCCTTTGCATCTGCAATGATACGTTTACAAAAAAAAGTATTTTACAATGATATCAGCATTTACGAATCGTACGTAGCAAATCACATTAGCATCCTTATTACTGTCCGTGGCCCCGCCCATCTGTATCCCAAATTCCTCCCCTGTCTTTCTTTCTATTATTTGATTACTGAGGCCCTCTATCATGTGTTGGATTCAGCTACTAATAGTATTGTTTGATAAAGGCACATTTGAAAGCAGATCCACCAATCATACTGTTTACCATATCTTCAGCACCTGATACAGTAAGATTTCCTGCCGTGATATGAGACTTTTTTTTTTCACATTTTGCGACTCTAAATGTCACCTTTCAAAGTGCTAGCATTGTTCGGTATTGACGAGTGCTTGAAACGTGCCTTTTGTTGTTTTAAATATTTCGTCTTTCTGGTAAAAATAGTCACGAGCTTCAGCTACCATGTTGAGATTATCGGTTTCTTTGTAGCGTCTCGGCCTACTAGGAAGCACGCACTGTGGCACCAGCGGTGTATTTAGGGTCTGGCACGTGCCGTGGGCGCCACTTGGAGAGGGCGCCACCGAGTAGTTCTTTTAGATGTCAGACAAGGTATTCCTGGAGAATGAAAAAAAATCGATTTTCTCCAGATTTATGATCTGTCTTTATCATCGGTAAGAGGCACTAGGATGGCCTGATTGTCGACCCACTTATACAGATAATCCCAAACTTACGACCTCCCGACTTGCAACCATCCGTACATACGACCGAAACGTGCGATTATAAGAAAATTCTGGAGATATAAAAGTTACACTCCTAAATTAAAAAGATAAGATAAAATATAGACAAATTACATGGTCGTACGTGAGAAATGATAAAGCGCTAGTGAGTACATGAATTATATTTGCACATTAAAAAGACAAACATGCTGTGCAAATATCATTAGATACGTACTACTGTTGATTGTATCTGTTTCATATTTATCATTCTAAATCTACAAAACGATATTTTGCTTATGAAACGCTCAAATGGAATTGGTTGAATTTTTAAACGAGTAAAGCCATGTCATGTGACGGGAATGAATTTAACAAAAAACACGAGAAACTCGATTTTGTAAATTGACAAAAAGATTCGGAATAAATTTAAATTCGATAAAAAGAAAATCAAGTTAAATCATACTCAAAGAATAGAAAAAAATAAAAAATTGAAAACGGAAGCTGTTTGCCAAACACAAGTCTGAATTCCATTTCATTTTTATTTCGGTTTTTTCTTAACCTATCTTTCATTTTTTAAAAACGATCACGTATTTGCTTTCGATTCTATTTTGAAAATTTGTTGAGGAATAAAAGCAATGCTGTGAATTCATGTTTTCTTCATTTATTCTAATTTGTGAATGTTGACAACATTTGCATGTTTTTTAAAATCATTTTTCATGGTTTAAAGTCCAGTGTTGCCGATTTAGATGTTTTTTTCCGAAATACTTCGAATTCGAGAGTGACCTTCAAGAATTGCAAAATTGTAAAATCACCTCTAAATTGACAACACAAGATAGAAGAGTAGAGTTGTCAATACACTTGGGTTTTTTTATGGTAAAGCGTAGCAGACAAACACTTCAGTTGACAATTTGTCCGACTTTCGACCATTTCAAGACACGACCTGCCAGTCAGAATGGAACCCGGTTGTAAGTCGGGGATTATCTTATAAATTATTCGATGGAAATACATTGATAGGAGCTACATGATCTTATCCCCGACTGTACCACGACTCAGAGCCTACAGGCATAAAAATAGGACGGTATTTTCAAATTGTGTGCCGAATCTTTGAAATTTAATGTTCTTATCAAAAGTTATGGAAAATCGACCCGGATCAAACGTCTCATCTCTCACTGAGTGTCCAGAACGATTTAATCCAATGATCGTCTGAGTTTACTGAAAAATATTCGTTAGGCTAAATACTATGGTCTTGAGTTCAACACTTCTCCTGATAATGCACACCGTAAGCAGACGTTAGAAGTAGGGAGATATATGGAAGTTGATTTTTGGAGGAAAACTGTCGTAATTCGAGATTTCTTTCTTGGTTTAATCCAGAGAAGCCTAAAGAATGCTGTGAGCTTGGCTTAGGACACCAGCTATCGGGGGACGAAATGAGGCTACAAGATGGTCGATCACTGTGCTATAAAAACGTTACTATAGCATCCGGACACAAAAGTGCTGTTCAGAGAATGAATGAGAAAACATTGTAATCTTTTATGAAAATGATGATACATCACTAAACTTGGTGGGTATACATGCAACAAAGCAAGACACAATGATTTTCGCGTATTTTGCAATCGTCAAGGTTCTCCGCACGTTCTCCTCTCATTCAACATGGCGCTGGAAAAAAAAAAAACTTGGAAACGCCGTTCCACGAAGTTAAAGTTATGCTATTGCAATATCTTGGCATGAACTTTCATGACGCTGCCCTTGACTTGAAATCACCCCCGAGATCATTCTGATGATCAAATAGAAATGTTGATCAGTGAATCACTCAAAGAAAGACTCGGTTTTTGTCAAGAGCGAAAGTTGAAAGACGTCAGAGACGAGAAAAAAATGAATGCCTGGACCAAAAGACGCTTGGTTAACAGCAAAGAATGAAATAGAAAGCACCATGAAAGGAACACTAAATTATCTTCAGAAAAAAATGGACGAAAGGTTCGCTCGTTTACACGACAATGCCAAGTTTGGGTGCCTTTTTGATGTTTTGATGTTGAGGGACTTGGTTACGACACTGGCAGTAATGACTCAAAGAAGTACGAAAATCAAGGCGAATTTTACAACTCTGATGTATTCTTATAACTGCAGTTCATCAAACTGCAGCTATAAGAAGATATTTTGGATAGCAGAATGCTGCGATCAAGTTTGGCTAGTATGAAAGTATGAAGACCCGAATAACTTCTTGAATTTATTGTTCAGTGTGGAGATGACGAGGTCTTCCTTAATCTTTGCATTTCTATCCAGATAATGCTCAGCATCGCAGTTTCCATCGCCAGCTATGAGAGATCATTCAGAGAGTTAAAACAAATACTTTGTATATGAGAGCTTCTATAATTCAAGACAGACTGATCTTTCTCTGCTGTTGGAAAAGAAATTGAAAACAAAATGACACGAAGTACATCATAGACCAATTCGCAAAAGCAAGGAAGGTGCAGTTGTAATTTTCGTTTGGTGAAATAATTTGTTCATTGAAAGATTAATGCGCTTGACTTGTATTCAAAAAGTTATCAAAAAGACAAGCGTCACAGTGTTAGATGTTTGGACAGGGATGTAATTCCAGAGTTTGTCATAGGCGCTATTTTTCTACAGATACACTCCTATCTGATGCCAACATTTTCATGCTCAACATGCACAGCAGCGTCTTTTCATTGTTGATATACGTCGAAGTCATGCCCCCCATAGTCGTTGGATCAGACTGCCCCGTAAGGTGCGGGGGTTCGGAAGTTGGGACCTTATAGTCAAAGGATTGTTGTACAATTGTTTTATGTAACCCCAACTTGATGTACCCATATGATTTTATTCTTCTATATATCCGATATTCTCTATCCCCATCTGGTTTGTGCTGTATCATCACTTTTAGTGTTTATTAATATTTGATGAAAGCTTTTCAATTTTTACAAAAACAAGGACTAAAACAAACAAATCAAATCAAACAATTTTTCAAATTCATATTAATAATTTGTCCGTATCAAATAAACTTAATTTCATTCGAACACTTGATTAAATTAATAGCTTGACCCCACCACACTTCAGTAGATTAAATCTTTAATGAGGCTGCTGGTAATCTGGTTATCTTTAAGTAACTACTACAGTACTGATCAAAATACAAGAACGATTTCTTCATATGCGGTTCTCAGTAATAGAAAGTATCACAGGATATTTAACTTCATCCAAGTGACTGGAGCCCTTTGACAACAAATTCGCAAGACAAAGTCTGATGGCATGTTTCTCTTTGCAGTTTCAAGAGAGTTGGACCGGTCGAAGACTGCAATTTCGAGAGTTTTGAAATTTTATGATGAAACTAAATCTTTTGTTTCACAGAAATGTCGTACGACCACGTAAAACAAGCTTCAGGGGTGACAGGGTAATTTAAAGACATGACATGATTGATCCATTCAACACTGCCGTAGGAATCTCAAGGCAAATTAAAACTGATCATAACAAAGAGGTGAGCTGCCGTACAGCAACCCGACAGTTGAACAAATTTGGATTCGAAGCTTGTTCTCCTAAACTACTAAAACTATCCCGAGTAAAAAGAATAAAAGGACTAGATTCGAATACCTTGAAGAACTTTGTTTGGAATGATGAGAGTTGGTCCAAAGTAAATTTAATTTAGTTGGATCTGACGGCAAACAATTTGTCGCCCGTACAACGTAAAGCAAACCCAGATCAAAGTGCGTCAAAACGTCGGCCAAGTTTGGAGGAGAAACTGTCTGGTATGAGGGATGTTCTCCTTTAAATGTATTGGACCCACCGTAAGAATCAATGGACGGTAAATGCTAATGTGTAATTAAACGTAGTGATGTAACGTGCCATTCCTTCTCTACAAATATCTCCCAACCAGCTAGCCATTTTTTTTACGCAGGACAGCTACCCCTGTCACTCTTAAACAAGCGAAAGATTTTTTTCTAAAAGAACATTGAAGTCATGAGATGGCCTGCAAAAAGTCTTGATTTCAATTCCATCATGAACTCTTGGTAGATAACAGGAGATACGGTTAGGGAACAAAAAAAAAAAACCCAAACAAATAAAGATCTGTTACCAGTTTATGGGGAAAACTGGAAGATGAATAGAAAAATAACACCAGATCTGTGCAAGGAACTTGTCATGTCCTGTAGGCGTTGGTGTGCTGGAATTATTGCTAATAAAAGGTCTCTATAATCCATACTAATTGTTTTTTGTTGAATTATTCACAAATGCTCAACTTTTTTTGTAAAATGATATTGCATACTCGTTCTCTCATTTCGCCAACTGTATTTTTTTGTAGGTTTTGTTGAATATCTTTTTTTCCATAACCACTTTCAATAAAAGCTTTTTCAAGATCCTGTAGCAATTACCATTGAAAGTTATGATATGAGAATTCTAATAAATCGTTCTCTTTTTTTGACTAGAACTGTATTTACTGAGAATGTTCAACATAGTTTAGAATAATCCAGAATGTAAAAGAATTGTCTATAGACCGAGTGCCATCTAATGTTGGAATGATGAAATTCAACTCTAGATAGACAGGGTTATTTATGATGTGCCAGTTAGATGTCTCTTCCTATCATTGTGACCATGCATCAGCATTTAATTACAATTGCCTGTGATTATTAAATTTTTTGAGTGCCCTAGGATTCCAGGGCACACACTTTAAGAACCTCTCGACTGAAGAGTTGTACCATACTTGTTGGCGAGAAATTTGTGTCGGAGACCATCCCAAGGCTAAAGAGCCAACTCTACCCTGCTATTTTACCCATAGCTTGGAATAGATGATTACATGCCTTTCCCAAGGACATTAGTATGGAGTGCACAGTCTTGCTATAAACCATTACACCACTTACATTTCCTTCAACAGTGTATTCCTAAAAAAAAAGTTCTTCGTTATCTTTTATCAATATCTACAATGGAACTGCCAAGCAGGTTTCGGATTCTTGATGGTTGATACGTCTTGTGTCCACTTCCCATTACAATCTTCAAGAAAGGCATGCACCCAACTCTCTCGGCATCCTGCCACATCACAATAGTTGCTGAGGAGAAATAGAATCAGCTTTTTGGGGCTGGTTGGTATCACATAATCCAGTGCCGCCTGTTACTTGATACTACAATCGGAAACATGCCACAGTTTTGAAGTCGGAACAGATTAAGTGGTGATGATTGTCCTCTTTCAAGGTGTTTTTTTAGTGCTGCTACTTCAGCCAACTTTCAGTAGGGTCATTTTTCCTAAACTTCATGTCCAACAAAAGTATTGATCAAATAGGCATGATGCAACCTGATGCTGTTACTATAGCAATAGACCCTAGAGACAGCAACTAGCTCTCAATATGATTCCATTAAGTGTATTAAATTCTACAATTTATTCTTTTGCAGTGGTATCCATTCTTCATAACTAACAAAGGACTAAGCAGCGATGGGATGCTACTATGCATATAATCTCAAATCATTTCTCTTCTGAACTGTGACAGAATTACATAAATTTTTAAGATGAGGAATCATCATGATTGTACATGGATTCATTTAAACTGTTGCCCTTGTCTAGGTTGTTATAGTCTTATAAACTTTTGGTCATTTTACTCTCCGACCTACTTCAGGTGCCTTTCAAATTTGATCAATGTGGGCCGTTTGTTCTCATTATGCTGTCCATACTAGGATGAATTAAGGGTGAAATTATTTGGATACTTCCTCTACTTGAAAGTAAACTTGGTTGATTTATCCGTTCCTATCTTTAATGAATAACTGCAGCCTCCATGAGAACTAGAACTAATTAACTAAAAAATTATCTAAAATTAACTAAAATATTATCTTAGAAAAATTGATCTTCTATCTAAAACTATCTAGAAGAAATAGATCTTTTATCTGAAATCATCTTTAAAAAATACCAGCTCAAGATCTGGGCATTTTTGGTCCAAAATAGAGATCCAAAAAAAGCACTTTTTTAAAATGGTGCCTAGTGGTGAACTCATGCGAATTTTCAAGATTGTAGCCTCGAAAACGTGACCAGGAGCATCCAGAGATACACAGACATACAGACGAGCAAAGAGAGAAGAATATGCAGCCCACTTGTCTGGTTGGTCAGGCGATTTGTGGGGCTATTGTGATTTTCAAATTTTCTAAATAAAAAGAGAAAAGTTCACAAAAAACAACAAAATGCTCAAGATTTATAAGTTTAGTCAAAGCCAGAAACGCTATTTTTGTGCTTTATATCAATAGGGGACCTTGATGTGCATACATGATCAGACTCTCCCATGGGGGTTACTCATCAGTTAGATTCTATTAAATGAGATTGTGTACTGTGTGATTGTCGCATTCACAATGACAGTGTGCATGATTCTTCACATGTCGTATTTAGAAATAAAATGTGTCACCTAAGTCTGCCAGCCCCCTACAATCCAGATTGCTTCTGACATTTAAAGGTGTCAGACTGTGGACAAGATTAAGGAGAACATGACTTGGTAGCTGATGAGGAAAGTTCATTAGAGGATTCAGCAAATTGAAAATGGGCAGCTGGGATTAGTGTTTTAGATTGCATGGGGAGTACTTTGAAGTAGACTAATGTGCCATTGCAGGCTAAGTTTTTGTTTTTATTATACGGCTACATTAATAGAAGCTCAACTTGCTGAAAAATAAACCCAATTCGATAAAAGATCATTATAATGGACCACCCAGGAAAGATCACATTCACTGCACAAGAATCTTCAAGACTAGCTTGCCAACCATTGCTCTATGGCAAGGCATCCAAACCTTAAATATCTATTTCAAAGAATTCTCAGGGCAGTTGAGATTCTTTTTTTGTTCATGTAATGACGTGGCCTTTTTCAGGTGTAATCTGTAATCCCTATGAGGAGATAGTCTCTTTTTTCAGTCTCTGTCTCTGTCTCTTGTCATCAAAAGCAAAGCAAACAGTATCAAACAGAACATTTCAAGCATTAACAGCAATGCTCGTAAATTAAGTGATTTTCTGTGACTCTCTTAGAATTGTAGACAATATCTTAAACACACTCAATAGAAACTGTCACGTGACCAACTTCTTTTGGCAGCATACCACATTGGGGTGTTCAATTAGAAAATTTGAAAAAAGGGGAGATCAATGAAAAACATACTTCTCTAGCCTTTTAAAAAACGTGTGAATGATGCCCAACAAAACCAAACAACCAATTTAGTATAAGCTTACATTGCAACTTCCTCCCCAAAATTATTTCAAGTTGAATATAAAAAATAACCAAAAAAAAAAAGAAAGTTTTTTTCTAGACACACTAAAGAGTAAATGTTTCATTTTCAGCCCTCTGGTTCCATTGGTATGGTCTGTACATGTAAAAATAGTCAGCCAGATCAACTTGAAAACTAAAGAAATCTGTGTTGACAGTTTCTAATATCTATGATGGTAAAAGACTCCGAGCGGTACAAATTCAGTTTGTGAGAATTCTTTTTAAATTCTATCGAATTTAAATTCTTTCAGCAAGTTTCTTCACCATCTTCTAAGAATTTTGCCTCAGTCTACAAGTCTATCATCAATCACTGTGACCAAGTGGTAGAGCACCCATTTCAGTGTCGGTGGGTCATGTTTTCAATCCATGGCAGAGTCATATCGAAGACTTTGAAAGTGGTACTCAATGTATTTCTGCCAAGCTCTCTGCATAAAGAGTAGGATTGAAGGAGAGTCAAGAGGGATGGTTTCCATCAGGCTAACTTGTTCAAGACACATCCATGGTGGCCAAATTACCCGGTACAGGGGACAAAAAATCCTTGAAATGGATCCAACAGCCAAGGACAATGGTGGGACTTCTAAAAAGAGCTTGTAATACCAATGATATCATCCAGTTCCTCATCAAAGGGTTGGTCTAACAGTTATCATGGTGAGCCAAGTTCAAATTTTGGTCAAAACCATTCACATTCATTTGGGGAAGGTATTGGTTAATTGCAGGACAGTTAGGGCCCTTTAGCCAGGCAAAAGCAGTTCAATTAGGAAAAGGTTAAAAACCAGGAATCCGTAGTCTGAGTGGAGGGGAAGAGATGGGCTTTTGGCAGGCAACTCCATCCTGTAAACAAACAGGCCTGTAACTGAAACCACTGAACCCTCAAGATCAACCCTCTACAGTTTAGGTATGAGGGAGGACAGAAATTTATGTCCCCAGCAAATTAACTATTTAAGACTAACTTTTCTGGATGAGATTTCTCCACTGGACAATGAATGCTGGAGACATCAGGAAACTCCTTGATCCTTTTATGATAATGGAATGTGTTGAGGAAAAAGTAGGATCAATGATGCAATGATTTTTTAGGAGATTTGATGAGACGAGTGCTGAGCTCTTATTAGAAACTCTCAACATCAACATAGGCTTCTTCAGTTTTCAAGTTGGCCTTACTGGCTGGCTATGTATTTGTCATGTGCTCAGGTCACTCCAATGGAGCTAGAGGACTGAAAATTTCACTATTTACTCCTTAGATCTAGAAAAACTTTTTTCTTTAAAATCCACCCCTAAAATAAGCTTGGGTGAGGGGTCAATTTGCAATGTGAGTTTATGCTGAATTAGTCCCTTATCTACGTCCAGTAGTATTGACTCCCTATTTTTAAATTCAGACTTTTCTTTTGCAATCACTTCCCAACAAAAGGTGAGAAAGGAAATTCATCAATGGATTACCCTTTTTTTCCAATCTTTTATTGATCACCCCCATCACCGCTTGCTACCAAAAGACACTGGCCACATTTATTATTCATTATCTAACTAGATCTGCTTTTTTTTTCTTACTAGTTAATCCCAGTGAAAATGAATCCAGATATACAGGTTTACCTCGCTATCCAAAAGTTGAGCATTCTCATGAAAATTTTTCATAAACTGAAATGGCATAAAGCAAAGAAGCAAACACTAAAAAGAGGAAGAGGGTGCGTGCTGCCTCTTTCACGACTCACTGTAAAACGAAAGCTGAATGCTATTTTCGCTTTTATTTCTGAAAAATGAAAATTGGCGTGAAGCAAACTTTCAAAAAGATAGGCATTCTATTTAGAAAAACTAAAAAACTTGTTTCAGTGGAAGAGTCCATTATTTAAAATGGTGGGCGGGGGATATTTTTATCAGCAAACTTGTTACCTTCAAGTGGTTAGGGATAGGGAACCAAGGAAATCGTACAGTCTTTATATAAGTAGATTTTTTCTTATAAATGTTATCTGAGTTTAGTTAGCGACTGGTAGAAGTCAATATTTGATTTGTTGGCAGGAATTTTTTTATTTTGTGTTGCTAGGGAAGATTTTGCTGACATAAGATGAGTTCATTGAATTGTTGAACTGAAAAGAAAACAAAGAAAAAATGTGTCAATAGCTGACTTTTTCCTACAAGTGGGACTTGTCAGATTTCAGGGCTTCCTGTCAAACCTGAATAAAACATGGACTGATAGGAAATATTTTTCCTATGGATGGCCCTCTTTAAATGCACCAGAGCATATAAGGTGCCCCTATCCGACCCTGTATTGACAATGGCTCCTTTAAAAAATTGATTTTTAACATAGGCTTCTTCAGTTTTTAAGTGTTGATGGCTGGCTATGTACGTGTAGCATGTACATGCTACACTGATGGAGCTAGAGGGCTGAAAATTCAAATATTTACTCCTTATTATGTCTAGTAAAAAACAAAGTTTTTTTTTAAGAATACCCTCCCCCCCCCCATAATTTTTTAGTCAGTGGGGGGTCAATTTGCAAAATAAGTTTATGCTGAATTGGTCCCTTAGTTGTTTTTGGAAACCTCAAACTCTTTAATGATCCAACAAAAGGCAAGAGAGGAAACTCATACATTGATCACCCCCAACAAGGCATACTGCCAGAGGATTTGGGTCATGTGATGGTTCCTATTGAATGACAAACCAGACCTGTTTCACCATTTTTATTTTCTCACATCACTCAATAGACAATAAGATTTGCAGAAAGAAAATGTTTGTATAGGAATCCTGCTGATTGTAATTATGTTTAATGAAAAAAAGGAAAAACATTTTTTTAATTAAATTTTGATTTATTTGTCTTTTTTGTCTCTTCAAACAGACTATGACAAGAGCATGCTGGGTTATGGTAATGTTATCTTGATTTCTTCAGATGCTTTTCGGTCAGACGGTCAGTTGGTCTGTCTGTTGGTCCAACTTATGTTAAACAACAGAATTAGAAAGGAAGAGATGGGATGTCATTAAAGGAGTGATGTCATTAATGCTATGATGTCACAATAGAACGTATGAGTTTGGCATTTTTATGTTTAAAAACCGCCATTTACAATTCTTACTGCAGATGATATTCTTGAAATATTTCCATATTGCAACATTTTATAAGTAAATAATAAATTAACTCAAAGGAAGACTACTTGCTGTTCTTGCTCCTCTTCCCACTACCACCAAGGATGGTGGATGTATCATTGAACTTATGGTTCTTGTTTTTTTTTTTAGATGAATCATTATCAACCACTGTTAAATTAGTCTTTCTTTCATCTTATTGCTCTTGCTTTTACACCTGGTAGTAAATTTTGGGAGTTTGGTACAGACAGACTCCAATTTAGCACAACTCAACACTAATTCACGTATGGAGAGAAAAGGTCTTGGTTACAAATTTTCTTTTAAACTTATAAAATCTACAAAATATTTTGTGAATTATAAGGCTGTTACATATGTAATGTTGTTTTTTGAAAACAAACAAAAAACATTCAATATCTAGTCAAAATATTTCTAATGATCCTTTGGTGATGATGAGATCACTTTATGAAATTCTTTTGGTTCAGTTCTCACCAATTCAATAAAAACACAAATTCTTTCAACAAGTTTCTTCATCATCTTCCATGAATTCTGCCTCAGTCTACAAGGCTATCATCGATCACTTTGATCTAGTTGTAGAGCAACCACTCCCAAGTCGGTGGGTCATGGTTTCAATCCATAGCAGAATCATATCGAAGACTTTGAAAGTGATGGTCACCGTCAGGCCAACTAGTTCAAGACACATCCATGATGGGTGGCCAAATTACCCTGTACAGGGGACAGAAAACCTTGAAATGGATCCAACAGCCAAAGACAATGGTGGGACTTCTAAAAAGAGCTTATACACCAATGACATCATCCAGTTCCACATCAAAGGGTAATGTGGGTTGGCGTAACAGTTATCATGGTGAGCTAAGTTCAAATTTTGGTCAAAACCATTCACATGTCATCCCAATTATTAAATCTTTCATTACATTTTGTGTGTGAGTGTGTGTGTATATAAGTGTGTGCAGATACAAATATACATGAATAGTTATTTACCAAGATTCAGCCTAGTCTGGCACAACAAAAATAGTAGAGTACTCCTATGGTTAAAACTTACTACATGTTGATCAGTCAGCAGGTTGGGCCAGTCCTACAGTTTGGGGCACTCTGGTAGTGCTAGACTTTGCTACCACTTATGTTATTTGAGCTTTGATAGAATGGCTAGTTCCCTAGTGTTGACTCTAAGAAGAAATCAAGCAAAGAACCACTCTAGACTGGCAAGCTTTCAGTAGAGCAAGCTCAACCTTCAAGCATGAAGTCAAGATATAGAACCTAAGCAAAAGATTGACCTTCAAACTCAGAACCACACAATGTGCACGAGAGAGAATCATGCTCAACATAACATGGAGAGATCACAAGACGGCACAGTATATTAAAGAAAAGACAAGAGTTAGAGATATATCAGCTTTTTTGCACCCATTGTTGAACATAGACCTTCCCAATAATTCACCAGATCTTCTATTGTGGGTGTCATGGAGCCAGTACTTTCTGAACTTGTTTAGTTCATCACACCATCTTATTTCCTGCTGGCCACAGTTTTGCATATGGTCACTCTAGATCCACATTAAGAGTTGTGATGTCCAGCAGTTGTCTGGCATTCTTGCTACATGACCAGCCCGTTTCCATTTGAGTCTTCTAATCAATTCTATTATATCTCTGACTCCTGTTTTTTCTCTAATATATTGTGTTTCTTGCGATCTCTCCATGTGATGTTGAGCATGATTCTCTCAAATGCAAGTTGTATGGTTTTCAATTTGAGGGTCAATATTTTGGTTAGGTTCCATGTTTCAGCTCTGTAGGTGACTATCAAGAGGATGCGTTGGTTGTATACCCTTCTTCTTTGGACTATTTATATTTAAAAATTTCTACCATCTTGAGCACATGGCTTGGTGACTACTCATGCTGCCAGTACCTTGGGCCAGCCCTGTCAGTCAACAAGACAAGCTTGTGGTCCATCACATATTCTTATTGTTCGCTTGTTCACTAGGATCAGGGGAGGGTGATCTGTCTATCTTCTGAAGGCTTGAATGTGGTTATGGATCCCAATCTGTGTGGTACAGTCGTTTCCGCATTTGGGACAAGGGAAGCTCTCTGGAGGGTAGCCCACCCCTGATTACTCTCCCTGTTCTCAGCAGCTGCTTGTCTCTCTGCTTCATATTTGAGGCTGGCTGCGTTGTTGCAGTGGTGCCAGTCTTTCCTGACACTCACTTCCAGATGTCATTTACTAATATACCTGAATGATCTATATCAGCGGTTTCAAAAGTGAGGTCCACGGATCCCTGGGGATCAAACGAATGATCCTCAGACATCTGCTGCAGTCTCCCCTTTAAACCTGACATTGCAAATCTTGTGGCAGAGAAACAATATTATCCATCGCACAGCTATCGAAAAACAATTACTGTAAATAGACCTGTTCTATTTGTCAGAATTAAGATAAATGCAATCCATTTGAAATCAATTTGATCTTTAGACAGCAAAAATTGTTTTTTATTTTAGTTCATTGATTACAGTCTGAGAACTAAATGCTGAAAACAGGGGTCTGCCAGAATATTTCATTTATAGAAAGGGTCTTTTAACTTTCAAAGTTTTGAAGTCACTGATAAAAATATTCACTCTATGTATATATGCACACATGATATCAAACTTACTGAAATCTACAAAAAAGAAAAAATACAATATTATTATTCTGCTTCTCAATAAAATACAAACTGTGGCACTAGGATATCTTTACAGGGATTTTTGCAAAAAATACCAAAGCCCTTTGGATTAATCTGACTCTACCCCTCTTAGCATAATGGAGAGGTGCTGTCTGGCGGATGAATTTCTGATTTTTAAGCTACTGTTATTTTTCATTATTTCAAGTCTAAACAGTACACAAGGCAATATTGTTTGGTGTTTCCCCATATTGATCTGATTTCCCAGTGCTCTCCCTCATTACCCACAACAGACCAGTTTAAACACAGTTTCTTAGTTTAGGTTATTCATGTGTTCTGACATTTATATATATCTATGTATCTGGACTTTACATAGCCTTCATCATTCATAGTAGAAACTCAAAATTTTGCATACACACATGCACATACACTTCCCTCAATGAGTAGGGAAAATGTTTTGTTTTTTTATCCCCCCACCTCCGAGATATATGATAGGTGGCTAGGATTCATAATTTCCCTTGGGATGCTAGTTTGTTTTGTTTTTTTGTTGTCTCGCAAGTAATCCTCTAGGTTGAGCCATAATATTCTGCTGGGGTGACCTTACATCAACAGCTGTTTAGAAAAGGCCCCTAAATCACATAGAAACTAAAGCTGAGGAGGGCTGAAAGCTGGAAAGTATCATTAGCAAAGGATAACGCAACTTTTGAAGCAACGACAGATTTTCCCTGCTATCTGGGAGAGCATTCTCATAAAAAATATTTGCAAGCCAATATGGCATAAAACAAAGAAGCAACCACCATTGATTTATATGGGAAATATTTTTGAGTGTTCCCAGAGCCTGAAAATAATGAT
The DNA here is from genome assembly GCA_963457665.1 of Thysanoteuthis rhombus. Classification (NCBI taxonomy): domain Eukaryota; kingdom Metazoa; phylum Mollusca; class Cephalopoda; order Oegopsida; family Thysanoteuthidae; genus Thysanoteuthis; species Thysanoteuthis major. Next base: position 2,786,879 of record OY735216.1, read on the forward strand.
GATGGTAGGTTAGGGTGAGTAGTCTGAGATTGTTGTGGTGCAAGGTACAGGAGACTAGGGTATTAGGGAGAGAATGGAAGATGGTGCAAATGGTTTCTATACTGATTCACCACAAAAAAAACAAAAAAAATTTTTCACTTTTTGCCTTTTTGTGACAGTGAAAAAATGATGTGCGATGAATTTTCTAAAAGCGGATTATACCTGTATATACATACACATACCTGCATATACACAGATATGTATATGAATATATTTTTGTGCATATACACATCACATTCCTGCATAAATATTCATTCATGTAGGTTTACATTATTGCAAACACCTACACACATTTATTCTTACATGAATAAAAAGATGGTCTCTGTTCTGTCTCCACAGACAATGGAACATCTCCGTCCCACAGGTCGCATGCCTAAGTGAAACGTATGGAGATCCTTGGATGTCCGATTGTCAGAATCCAACTCTCGGCCTTGCTGATACAGTCCAGGGAGAATTAGAAAGCGATATGTCTGGCAACAGCTGAGCTGCAGGAAAGACGTCATACCGCCTTAAAGGGGCTCCACTCTCCGGATTTCGAATCAGAGTTGTCCTTCCCCTTGACGGGTTGCCTTTCCAAGGCTAGAGAGAGCCCAATCTACCCTGCTATTTTAGCTATAGCTGAGGGTGGGGTGAGAGAAAAGATGAATTCATGGCTTTCCCAAGGGCAATAATGCAAAGTGAACAAACATAGTCCTGACCAGAGTTTGAACACGGGTTATGATTATGTTGTTCTCGCTCTTACCCCAACACTAATAGCACCTCCAATTCTCACATAAACATACATATATATATACATGCTTATTTATACATATTCATGCACACAGATATACACACACACACATAAATAAACAAACTTACTTATGCAAAACAAAAATACTATATATGCCACAAGACAAATGATTTACTAGGGTATTCAGAGAACTACCGCTCATTGCAATTTCTCTCAGATCCATAACTGTCAATATCTAGCTTCAGTATTCACGATATCTACACATTAGACATAGTGTGATATTTGCATAGCTTTTTTTCATATTGAATGTCCATCTTGTGTTCTAGCTAATGAGGTTTATGCATATACATTTGCATGCATATATACACATATGCAAATCTATGTGCATAAGAAGGATCATTTATGTCTATCAGTTTACGAGCGTGTCTGTCACTCTCGATTAATGTTTGTATATCCATTATCCAGTAGCAGACAGTACAGTGTTGCCAGGTAGGCTTTGTTATTTAAAGCTAAAACTGTCTTCAAAAGCGGCTAAAATCAGCTGAATATCTTCATTTTCAGCTAACTTTATAGCTAAAGATTTTGTGCATACTCATTTAAAGCTCACTTATCAAATAAAATAACCATACACCAAGACTCCACAACAAATTATTTATAAAAATTGTATGTTTACTTTTATTAAACTTATTGAATATTTTTCTGAAATAGCAATATTTTTTGTTATTGCAGATATTTATTGGCTAAAGTGGGTAGTTAAAAGCTAGTTGTAGCAGAAAAATGGCTAATTTGGCTATCCTGGAACCCTCCTCTTCTGCAGATAACCTGGGCCTAGAGATAAGGCCAAGTCATTACTATGTTTTCTCTCTCTCTCTCTCTCTTCTTCCAACTCCTACTATCACTTTCCTTCTTACCCCTCACAACCCTACCTCCCACCACTTCTAGATTTTACTATGACTGCTGCTCACCTTGATACCGCTGCAGCTGCTGCTGCTTGTAGCCCTGCTAACTCACCGCTGCCTTCTGTAGTTGGTCAGCAACAGATCTTTTTTTTTTCTCTGTTGTATCTCTAAGCTTTGCAAATAGATAACAATTCTGGCCGGGGTTCGCCTCAACAGGGTTTCACTAACAACATTGCTGTAAGAACATTTGCTAATTAGCTGATAATAAATTCTTAGAATTTGAATTGAGTAATACGCAAATCAATTAATGCATTTGACAGAGGAGCAGTGGTGGCCAAATTGCATAGGGTACTCTGGTTCTCTTATAATCACTGAAGTTAAGCAATATCAAGTCTGGTCAGAACCTAAAGGAGTGACCGTCTTGGAATACCAGGTGCCATAAACAGCTGGGGATCATGCAGACAGCCTCTGGTGGCAATCCCATTAATCCTCCTGAGAAGGAGACTGATCTCTAGATTGCTCTCAATAATGCCCGCCAAAAGCACCTCTCTCCCAATATATAGGAAGTGCCCCAACCAGAGTAGCACATGGTATGATGATCACACCAGCATAAAATTCAGTCACGATAGAGCATTGATATATATATATATATATATATATATATATATATATTGCCTGTAACACTTTTCAATGAGTACTCAGATACTACACTCTGATTATGGACAGTGGTGCAGGATGTAATACTTTGATCCGAGGCTGAGTGCACAGATATCTGTAGCCTAATGATGAAAAAAGCTTTGCTTTTACTTAAATATTTTTCAACATGATCATCTTCCTTGTCAATGCACTTAACTCGATGCCTCTCCCATAATCACATAGATCGAACATCATACAGTTTAAATTTAGAATCAGAATTCAGTTAATAACTATACGTCAAGCTGCAGACTTATTGATCCTTGCTTGTATTTTGAAAAGCAATTCATCAACTTATATCAAATAGCCAAATTTTTGTTTTGTGACACAAATTATCAGTTCACTATCTCTATGAATGTATGGGAACTCTTTGATTGAGGGAGGCAGGAATCTTGATTTGCCCCAAAACTTACAGTTTTGCCCGAATTTCACTGATTTGCTCAAAATTTTACAAGTTTCCCAGGGGGGCACCATGGGATATCAAAAAATGTTACACTCCCAGCAACCATAATTCAATGAAAACAAAATTTGGGATTATGGAATTAACAGAATATTGTCTGCTATGAACTGAATCTCGGATCCTAATTCCATTTGCAACAACTTCTACAAAGCTGAGTTTTCAGTTTTACCAACGATAAAAAGCAAATATCCTACAAAAACCAATGTAGACCAGGGAATGAGGGTGGCTGCCTCCAGATGATTCAATGATTTTGAAAACTGTGTGGTAAACTACAAGCTCACCAATTCCAAAAGTAATAACAATTATTTAGTGGATGCAACTTAGTTTTTAGAAATTTATGTAACATGATTCATCATTGGTTTTCATCCAATTAACCTAACTATACGAATGTAACTGCAATTGCTCAGCATTTTCTGACCAAGTGTGCCATAAAAGATACCTATACACTGAGGGTGCCATGATTCAAAAAGTTTGAGGACTAATATTTCATCCGAAATTCTGAAAAACGGAAATCTCCAAAAGGTTTTTTCATGGAGATCGTCTTCATACCAAAGTTTGCATTTGATGGAATGGTTAAGTCAGATATATCTCAATGCTCCTTTCTAGTCAGACATACTTTTGTTGCTTGCAGATAGTTTTTATTGTTCTATGCTTAACTGAATTTGAGTACGTTTAACCTTGAAATGTTACTAAATGTTTTACTTAGAAATAAGGAGTAGAGTACATTTACGGTCAGCCTTTGTGCACTTCAGCTACCACTTTATTATTATATAGATAAACTGTTTTAGAAACTATCATCTGAACCTGTCACCAAAACTATCAACATTGGTTTCTTCAGTTTTTAAGTAGGTCCAGCTGGCTGGCTGGCTATGAATGTATCATGCTGGATGGCTGGTTATGTCTGTCTCATGCTTATAGGCTGCAATAACGGTGCTAGAGGGCTGAAAATGTAAATATTTACTCCTTATTAGGTCTACAAATAATTACTCTGATTTTTGGAAAATTTCTCCCTAAATAGATTTTAGTGGTGGGGTTTAATTAGCAATGTAAATTTATGCTAAATTGATCCCTCTTTTTCTGTCTAGCAGCATTCATTTTTTTTTTTTTGTTGATAAAGTAGACTTTTTTCAATGATGACCTCCTAAGAAAATGCAAGAGAAGTAACTTATTCATTGATCACCACTTGTTCCAATTTTATTTTCTTCCTGAATTGATCATCCCCAACGCAACAAGATGTTGATCATGTGACAGCTTCTATTGAGTGACGAACCTGTTATCATCTATAGTCTTTCTTTATCCCACTCCATGTGAATATTCAAAAAGTTCACTGCTGAAATATTTATGTGTTTAACATTGATAGTAAAGACTGTACCATTCTGGTACAGCATTTGGCATCTCAAAGACTTGGATTTCGGTACAAGCTTGTTCCAGAATATAACGTATGTACATGTTATGACTAATCTGCAAAATTCATTCCATTGACTAAACTTGTAGTGGCACTTTGACACCTCACGAAGTTTCACTTTCCAATTGTAACTTTTCCTGATTGGTAAGGATAATTGGGAAAATGATTGGAGTCATGCCTTTTCCAAAATGATTAAAGAAGCTAATCTGCTGGAATCATTCACCTTTAAGCTATCTATAACCCATTGTACCTTCATAATACATATATTCACATTTGCAAACAAGACTGCCCTTTTGTTAGGAACCATAAACCAAAACTGTCAACATGGATTTCTTCAGTTTCCAAGTGATTCTACCTGGCTATCTAACTATCTATGGATCTATCTATGTATATGCTGCATATACAGACTGCATTAATGGAACAAGGGGGTTGAAATTTTAAGAATTTGCTCCTTATTACGTCTACAAAAAAAACCCCAAATTTTTTAGCAAGGATTCAGTTTACAATCTAAGTTTATGCTAAATTAGTCCATTATTCTTTTGTCAAGGAGCATTCACACTTGTTTTTTTTTTTAAATTTAGACTTTTTAGTGTTTCAGCGAAAGGTGAGAGAAGTGATTCATTAATTGATCTCTCCTTCTTCCAACTTTTCAATTGATCACCCCCTACGCTGCCAAAAGACATTGGTCAAATGGTGGTTTCTATTGAGTAACTACCCAGAACTGTTTTGCATATCTAATTTTGCTTCATAGAATTCTCATGAATAAGACTGTCCTCTCTGATGAAGGTGCAAATGAAAATTGAAACATCATCTCACTTTCGACCCCTGAGGACCTTGACCACGGCTTCAAGCCCAAACAGAATGAACGGTCAGTCTTGACCAAATATTTTACCATTGGTCAGTTGCTGCTATAGTTCAAATTTCTACAGAGGTGTAGCTGAGGGTGGTGGTGTTCTATTTGAAAATGTGCCCCCTGCCTCCCAGAGAGGACCCCAAAAGCTTAATAAATACAGGCCCATACCAAGGAAAAGATGTTTGGAGATAGAGGTGGGGGCAAGGGGTGAGCAAAGTAAATACAGTTTGGGCTTGAGTGGGACACTGTGGGCCCTCTAATGGGATGCAGGAGTGAAGCCTCAGAAAATTTTGAATTTTCTGGCACCCCAAGGCCCGAATTCTTTGCACTTTGACAGAGGCAATAAAATATATCATTTTCTTTTATCTGCCATAACTGAATGTTGGGACAGGCCTTCCCACTTGTTACAGGCCTGGAACAGTGATTCGCCTACTGTATTTCCACTGAAAAATCTCACTAAATGTTGGACAGGGCCCTTGAAAGAGCCAAGCCTCTCAGGCCCCAAAATCTGTAGCTAGGGCTCTGAATGTCGGACTCATGCAATTCAAGTTTATGCTTTATTCATTGCGGTTACCTTATCCATTTTTGGTTGATGGAAGGGAATACATGGCCTTGACAGGAATTGTCGTTGATGAAGAGAGAGATTTAGAGAGAGAGACATTGAGACATGTACAGAGAGAGAGAGAGAGAGACATTGAGACATGTACAGAGAGAGAGAGAGAGAGAGACATTGAGACATGTACAGAGAGAGAGAGAGAGAGACATTGAGACATGTACAGAGAGAGAGAGAGAGAGACATTGAGACATGTACAGAGAGAGAGAGAGAGAGAGAGACATTGAGACATGTACAGAGAGAGAGAGAGAGAGAGACATTGAGACATGTACAGAGAGAGAGAGAGAGAGACATTGAGAGATGGAGAGAAGGACATTGAGAGATGGAGAGAAGGACATTGAGAGATGGAGAGAAGGACATTGAGAGATGGAGAGAGAGAGAGACATTGAGAGATGGAGAGAAAGAGAGAGACATTGAGAGATGGAGAGAGAGAGAGAGACATTGAGAGATGGAGAGAGAGAGAGAGACATTGAGAGATGGAGAGAGAGAGAGAGACATTGAGAGATGGAGAGAGAGAGAGAGACATTGAGAGATGGAGAGAGAGAGAGAGACATTGAGAGATGGAGAGAGAGAGACATTGAGAGATGGAGAGAGAGAGACATTGAGAGATGGAGAGAGAGAGACATTGAGAGATGGAGAGAGAGAGACATTGAGAGATGGAGAGAGAGAGAGAGAGAGAGAGAGAGACATTGAGAGATGGAGAGAGAGAAACATTGAGATAGGAATTGAGAGATTGAGAGATTGTATGAGAGATTGAGAGATAGAGAAAAATTGATTAGAGCCCGCAGGAAAAAACCTTGCTGGTTGTTTCCATGGTTTGATGAGCCTCCGGGGAAGAGACATTGTTCAGTCTGAAGATGACATTTTATTTGCTTAATAAATAAATACAAAATATAAGCAAAAATAAGTCAGATAACAATTGTCATTGAAGCAAAACAAAGCATCTTTTTTATAAGGTCTGTCTGGAAAGTAACCAGCCATTTTGAATATTCCAATAATCCAACTGTGGATGGTAGGATACACTGGACTATATCTACTTCCAATCAATTTAGAGGATTATTCTATGTTACAAAATGAATCCAAAATTGGTTACATTTAAAAAAAACATTACCCCTTGGGACTTACCACAGTGACAAATGGTGCTCTGTATCTTGGGTGTACTGTCCGCTATGGATGCATAAAAATGTAATAGTATCTTAGTGTCTATAAAAAGCAATGGATAGTTGAAGCCTTCTTGACACATGGAATTGGAAGACAGTCCCAGTTGTAGAAATTAGAGAATTAACGGGAAACAGAATTTCAGTTAGACACTTATCAGTGGATAATAGTGTCTGATCCAATTTTTTTCCGCAATCTACTCCTGAGACGGGTGCACTTGTTGGGAGAGACAAATTTTTTATTCTGTTTTATGCTTCTGTTTGCTCTTCATGTTTAGCATCAGACCCTGATTCACACTTTTCAGACTGTTGGGACATATATATCCCAAGATTTCTATAACTGCTGGTATATCCCATGGGTCTCTTAGAAGTCTATTGGGATTTTTAAGCCATAGAAAATGAAGTAGATAAGATTTCTATAGCTTTTACAGTTGCAGACAATGGAGTCATCATAGCATAACACCATGAGGAAATGAGTTTACATTACATAACTGAACAGGAAAGACATGTCGACAAATTGATACGCTAATTCTGCGTTTTTCATCTCTCCAATAATAAATGTCTCATGAGACAAAGGTTTATCATCATAATTTTGGTTCTTCAAAATATGGAAAATTTTCAATCTGATACTTTTCTTCAAGAATTAAATAAAAATCAGCATTTTTCCATTCAAAAAAAAAATTCTTTTGGATGGAGTATCATTAATCATTATTTGAAAATTTTTTGACAACTTTTTACCTTCAGATCACATTCGGGATAAAGAGCAACCAATAAAATTAAGATGAAGGTAAAAAGTAGTCAATAATCGAAAATGATAAAAACAACATGTTTTTGACTTATCTATACCTTTAAAAATCTAGATGTTTAGAACATTAATAGGTTAGTCTTGAAAGGGTTAAAAGAGTTCTTCCTGTTTTCTGATGACATTAAAAAGAACAACTTTTTCACATAAATTACCTGTAAGAAACATTTTGACCATTGGCCAATCTTGTGTAATTTGCTTTTTCTTAAGACAAAGAAATATGAGTGAGAAGAAGTGCAAATGGCATAGATTTGTTCAGGGTGGATCTCAACTATTTTGATAACACTGAGCTATCAATGGAATTATTACAAATATTAACATCAAAAATACATATCCAAACCTTTATTTGTTTAATGAAGCCCACTAGTTCACATTCTTCCTTAAAAATGAATTGCCAGATAAGCATGCTGACCACTTCCTTGTAGGTGCATTTTGATTGTGTTTCCAACTCATGAAGCCGATTGCTCACGTAGGTATATGTAGGTGTACTTAAAATTTAGAGGACATTTTGTTGTCACATGACCATTATATTTGTACCATTTTGCTATGAATGAAATCTATATCTTATAATCTTCAAATTGATAAAGGAGTTGCCAGGGTTTTTTTTCGAAAATTAGAAAACTTAAATCCACCTATTATGTCCTTGCCACACTTGCTCTTTAAAAAAAAATCATATTTTTTTTAAAAAGACTTTAAAATTTATCATTTGATTATTTGTTTTAGAGGGGTAGATTGGGAAGGGGTGCAAGAAATATTAGATATAGTTTTTTTATCCTAACAGGGTTTGAACCCAAGTCTATAGTTTAGGATTTCTGAGGTCAAGGGTCTAAACAACATTTGACTATCATTCTTGGACCACAGATTTAACCAATGACCCTTTTATATGACAGAGGATTAACTACCTCTGAATTGTATTCCTAGTAAAGAGAGACTTGAAAAATGTTACCAAGATGTTTGCCTTCTTAAAAAGACTTTTTGAGATTCCTGGGACATATATATCCGGATTTTTCTATGATTTAAGGGATATGTGCGTCCTGTAGGAGGTTAAGCATCTTTATTTGTCGGCCTTGAAAGGGTTAAGGGAGAACAAGCTTTAAAAAAATATGTGATTTGAATATGAGGCCAGGTGAACAATTTTCCTCATGTAAGAATAATAAGTAAGGTAAAAAATTATAAATACTGTCATCAACCAGTTACATGCTTGTCATGCTTTATTTTAACCAAGTTTGTCTTACTTTCCACTTCAACTTTGTTAAGTTGCTTTATCTTGGGGAGGTTTTATCCGCGGGAGCATTGTCATAGGAGGGTTTCGTATGAACCCCAATAAAACTTAACCCTACCAATTTTGGAGGATCTTTACAAGGCTTTGTTAGAAGCAAATTTGAATTTTGTAGATTTTTCTTCAACTTCTGGAAAAATCTTCATTTTCTTTAAAAAAAGATTTTCCGAATCAGTCGAATAGCAAAAATCATGAAATACTTATATTCACAGATGATTCTTTCTTTTTTGTGATATTCAAAACATCAGATAAGTACTTTTTTTTCAGGGTGCTGCTTGTTGAAAAGTATAGCAAATTGCTATTCAGAGTTTTTTGTTTTTCACTTTTCCAAATAAAATCCAAGTTAATTTTTTTTTAAATAAATAAAAGAAAAGAAAATAGATTCACTTACCAGCCATTTTGTAACTTGTGACTCCTTTTTTTTTCCCTCAACTGATAAGAGGAAAGAAGTCAAACAAACTTGTAGGTTTTTATTTATAGCAAAAATTGAAAACACCCAGGTAGTTAGGTGATACCAAGATGGGTGGAAAGAGGGGGTGAAAGGAGGGGTAGATAAACTGGTAAGAGGGTAAGATTAGACAAAAGTCTACACTCCATTTGAAGGAACATTCAAGTTTGGATACTGACCTCTCACTCGATCAATGCTTTTATAAGTTTGTAATCTTTGCTTTTCTTCGGTAATAGCAATCAACTTATAGAGCCAGTACTAGCCCCAGGTAGTGGCAATATGGTCAGTTGCCCAGGAAACCAAGTGCTAGGTAGTGCCTCTCATACGCATGTGAATACAACTTTCCAAATACACAGGGAAACAGGTCTGGTTATTCATTCAATAGAAACCATCAACTAAGAAATGTCTCAGACTTTTTAGTGATTCAACAAAAGGTGAGAGAAGTGATTTATTCATTGATCACTCCTTACCCCCAATGCCCCCTTTCTAAGAATTTTTCTTTGGTCCCCCCACAAAAGCTAATGTCCATGATTTTGAAGTATGGAAGCCAATAAAGGAAAAAGATTGGCTTGCATTTTGTTTTTCTCGACAAAAAGAAATTCAATTTATGGGGTCAAATTTTTTCGGCAATTAGATCTTTGAGAATCAAAACATTTCAACCCATTTCCCTAACGGTCAGTCTTGTACATGTTTTTATTTCCAGATCAGTTAAGTTGTCAGATTTTCACAGCTTTGGTCAAACAGTGGTTCTATGAAAACAGAAAATGAATTATGTTCAAGTATTTACCGAATCTATAATGATTTTTTTCAACCGCACAAATATTTTTGTTTGTCTTTTTCAAATCTTGTCTCATAACTCCTTTAAAAAATAATCATATTTACTTCTTGTAATGTGTGTATCACTTCCCATGTTATATCTTAGTTGTGGACTAATTTGAAATTGGTAGAGCATGTATGGAGATAGTTTTTGGATGAAACATTCCATACTGTACTGATACTTATTGCCGTCACAGTAGATAGATGGATTAATAGATAGATAGATAGATGGAAACAGACTGAAACAGATAGATATAGATAGATAGATAGATAGATAGATAGATAGATAGATAGAGAGTCCAAATAACCCAATGTTATTCTTTCCTTCTCGGTTAATTGCTTTTGTGTATTGAATTTATTTTTTTAATGATTTTCAATATTTTTTCGCACTTCTTGGCTCAAATAACAAATATTCGCCAATCAAAATGTCAAACGACCTTTGGATGAAAATATCATTCATCTGCAAGCCTGAATGCCAAACATTGCATACGCACATAAATGTATATATATATATATATATATATATATATAGCTATAAATAAATAAGAATTACAAGGATATATATACCCAGTAAATGTTGACTTTACGAATTGAAAATATATTAAGAACTATATATATGTAGCATGTGATGATTATTGTCACAGAATGTTTTCTGTGCCACCATGCTGAAGCTACTATGTTGTTAAGGGTGATTAATTAAAAAATTGGGATAAGGAATGATCAAGGAATGTTACTTCTCTTGCCTTTTGATCACTAAAAAGTCCTTATTTGCAAAAAACAAGCTGGACATAAACTAAGGGACCAATTTAGCATAATCTTGTATTATAAATTAAACCTGATACTAGAAATTTATTTTGGTGGGAAAAGAACAAAAACATTTTCCCTACTCATTGACTGGAGTATGTGTGCAAAATTTCAAGTTTCTACTATGAATGCTTAGGGCTTGGGAAAGTCCACATACACAGATACATACCTAGAAACATGTATATAAATTTTTGAACATACCATTAACCTAAACCTAAGAGAAGTCTTTAAACCGGTCTGTTGTGGGTAGCGGAGATTAATAATAGCAGCAACAATAACAATTGTGTACACAACAGATGAGATATGTATGCAGAGGATTACTTTCTCACCATCGAGATTACCAACATCTTTTGGCAGCTTGTTGTGTTGGGGGTAATCAATTTAGAAATTGGAAATTGGGCTGATCAAGGAATAAGTTACTTCTCTTGCCGTTTGTTGGTCTGTAATAACTGAAGTGTTTGCTCTTTTTAATCACTGTCCCACCACAGTAATATCTGACACAAGGTCAGGCTTAATGTTCAAATTGGAAAGAAAACCAAACAAGCTGAACGCTGCTGGACACAAACTAGGAGACCAATTTAGCATGAATTCACATCAAGCCTAACTCTAAAAACTTATTTTGAAGGGAAATTTTTCAGAAACAGCAAAAGCAATTTTGATTCTCATTGAGGGGAGTGTGTGTGCAAAATCTCAAGTTTTTACTGTGAAAACTTGGAGCTGTGCAAATTCTGGATACACAGATTCATATTAACATCAGAACACATTGATTACCTAAACCCAGCAACAGTGTTTAAACTGGTCTGTTGTGGGTAGTGGTGATTAAAAAGAGAGATTATTTTTTTTCAAATTACAAAGCAGTTCTTGTCAGTCAATTCCAAATTAACTTGAACTACATATACATATATATATATATATATACTTTCTTGAAGAGTCCTTTTTTTAATTGATATCAACTCATCACATATTTATAGAATTTACATCTTATTATAAGCTCTATCCATCTGTCTGTCTATCTGTATGTGACAGCCTACTGCAAGAAACGCACAACATGACCCCATGAAATTTTCTGCACGTACAAATATGACTCACGAAAAGTTTTTGCAAGTTGATTAACAATGTATATTCATACATTTTTTTGTGCTTGCTTTTTCAGCTAAATGACCTTGGCGCTGATGAAAATAAACTGCAGGGACTTTGTATTACTCATAGAGAGGAGGGTGGAGTAAAAGAAAGAATGACTTTTATTTTAAGCGCTGTATGTATATCTAACATTTTTCTGATAACATAAAAATACTCAAAAAGTCACAAATATCATTTTTTATAAGCAAATTGAATTATACTCTATCTGATTTCAATCTATTTAGTTATTTTATTAATTCTTTCTTTTTGATAGCAATTATTTAGCCTAGTCATAATTATTTGCAAATAAATAAATAAGGGAAATTCCTGAATAAGGTATCATCATTAAGTCGCAAATTGGACTTGAAATTGCCTTAACCTCCATGTTGATGGTATTGCGCTAAATATTCTGAACTGTGTTCTAGTTAAAAACATACAGATAAACAAACAGAAATCAGATCATTATAACAACATATATGCATATATATATATATATATATATATATATATATATATATATATATATATGTATATGTATATATACATATACATATATATATATATATATATATATATATACATATATATATATATATTTATAAATATATACATATATATATATATGTGTGTGTGTGTATATATATATATATATATATATATATATATATATATATATATACACACATATATATACACATATATATATACCTATATATATATATTTATAAATAGTAGATTGTGGATTCGCTACACAAACTAGCTCATGTTTCAGCCCTCTTTGAGCCTCATTAGGCGAATGATTGTCGATGTTTTTTTAGGTCTATTTATTGGGAATTTGGTGAGAATGTTGTGATATATATATATATATATATATATATATATATATATACAATACATATAAATACAATATATACATGTAATTATATATATATATATTTATATATATATGTATGTATATATATGTACATTCGTACAAATCAGGAATGGAATATAATATAATATAATACGATATCCAATGCGTAATGGGTTTATGTCATAAAGTGCTTGATACATTCAATATTAAACTTCAAGTTGGTTTAAAGTTGACCTTGAAATACAATGGAGTAAGGATTCATTCCTGCCCTGTTTGAGCTTCTTCAGGCGATTTCACCTGAAAAAGCCCAAACACGACAGAAACATGAATGTGTTTGTTTAGTGAATCTTTTCTCCATTATAAATATATCACTTAAATTCAACCTTACTGACCGTTCAGTTCCATGGAGAAGAGGGAGGATACCAGCCTCTGGGTCTGAAGCTAAGGTTTCAATCCTACCTCATGGCACTCGATGGGATAATGGATAGTCTATAGCCACACTGAAGAGTTGTAATACAATGGAACAGCCGTGTGGATGACACAATATATATATATATATATATATATATATATATATATATATATATATATATATATATATATATATATATACATACATACATACATATATATATGTATATATATATATATATATATATATATATGAATCTGAGACTGCGCATGGGAAACTGGAAAGAGCTGACTCTAGATAATGAATGGAGGTGCTCTGTTAAGGAAGGTTGCATCACGTTTGAGGAAAAGCAAATTAATCATGCGGCATTGAAACGGTCTCACACTCAAGAGCTTTTGTTGATCAGCTGAAGAATGTGAAGAAATGAAAGTGTGATATCTGTGGTCGTACTCTTCATTCAAAAGCTGACTGCAATTTAAATCACACTAAAATACATAGAAATCGGCAGAAATGGAATACATATAACTGTATTTTACCACCTTTTACCAACAAAACAATTCATGCGGTACGTGGCAAGGGGTGCAAGATGAACCCTGGACCGAAGAGACATATGAAAGTGAACAAAACTTTCATTTCATGGACAGATTCAATCAACTGTGAGCAGTCTGACTTTAAGCCATTACGTAAGCTTTGGACCTTTCAGATTAGCAGCTGGTCTTAAGAACCAAATTAGACAACACTGACATGATGGAATGAAGCAGGTATATATATCTATACATATACATATGTATATATATTTATGAGGAATGTGCATATATACAAATATGGATATGCACATATATGTATATATATGCATATATGTGGATATGTACATATATGTATATATATATACATATATATACATATATGTATATATATATATATATACATATATGTACAGATATGTATATATATATAGATATATGTACATATATGTATATATACAAATATGTATATATATGAGAGCTGTACATATATATTGTTTAGAAATGGATATATGATCCAACAATGATTATAAATTGCATTATATAAATATTTATTATACAATAAAACTCTAAATGAAATGATTACCTGTTATTACACAATGATCATTTCGAATAGAGTTTCAATATAATATAATGCAATTTATAATCATACTGTCGGATTGTATATCTATTTCTCAATAATATGATTGTCCGCGTTGAAAGAAACAAATAGAGCAGATATAGACTGTGAATGAACTAAATGGAAATTTGGAGTTGTGATAGTTGGGCCTTTGCATTTCCAGTGGCTGTTTAGCTCAATGGTAAAAGCAATGCTACAAGCAGCTACCCTCTAGGTCACAAGTTTGATCCCTTCAGCAGCCCCATTTTCTTCGATTGTTTAATTTCAGTCAAATGATAAACTCAGTGTGTAATTACAGGAGATCATTTCAAATAGAGTTACGATATAGTAAAACATAATTTGTAATCATATACGTATATATATACATATATATTATGAGATGTGTGCATGTTTGGGGAAAATCCACTATTTTCACATAGGTGCTTTCTGCAATTGTATAATTAAAATAAATTTGGTAAAACAGAGGTTATAATAGAGATATAGTGATATTCAATATAGAGCTGGGTTCATAATACAAGGATGGTGGATTGTTGACCCCAACAGCTTTACCTATATTATCACTCACTAGTTTAGAAAACAGTAAACAAAAACTGAATTTCATCAAAAGACTAACTTACAGTTTTGAATTTAAAGTTCCCCTTCTCCTAGATTGGTGGCCACACAAGGCTGAACAGCCTAGTCTGCACTGCTATTCTGCCCATAGCAAGGGGAAGTAGAGCTTGATTCAGGCTTTTCCGAATGGCATCAGTGTGCAGTGAATGTAAACAGCTTTGGCCCGAATTTGATATCAGCTCGCCAATTCCATTGTCTGTGCTATTAACCATTATGTCACTTCCACATTACGATAACAGGAGAAAAATGTTTCTGTGTTTATTTAGAGTTCTATGAAACTTTTGCACGGTTTCATATTAATGATTTGTTGCTATTTTTTTTTTTGACAGCAAAATAATATTTATAAGAATGTTCTTCATTCCAACATCTTAATAAAATACAAACTGACTGTAGGCAATCATTTCTGACACTAATTGAAAATACAACTAGGTCTGGTTGGTCACTTGATAGAAACCATCAAGTGGCCAACGTTGACAGTTTTGGTTGATGGTTTCTTATAGATAGATAAATAGATAGATAGAAAGAGATCGAGGTAGATATAAATAGTTTCCTACATAAATACGGGAATTCCCCGATTAATGATATGGTTAGATTCCTGAAAACCACAACTTGAACTGAAACAATGTTAAATGAAACTTTTTTTTTTACCATGGACACAATTATATGAATAAGGGGTCATTTAATTCATTGTAGTGTAGGAATTTTGCAATTAATTTATGTCAAGTCAGAAAAATCACTTAGTTCACACTACCATCTACAATATTCTATATTATTGAATATTTATGTCTTTTTTTTTCTTGACAACGTTATAATGAAACAAAGTTGAATGAAACAACGTTAAGCAGAGAGTTTGTGTAATTTGGTCTGCCAAAATCTATCTCACTCCAATCTATCTTTGATGATATTTATTGAGTTTAGTTCCCCCTAATTAGATTAACTGCGATTCAAACAGCTGACTGAATGGAACAAGTGAAGATTGTAAGATAATTACTGTCAAATGGAATTAAGACAAACTAATTGATGAAGTAAACACTTGGAGTAGTCTGTAATATTCTTCGTAATCCTTTACTTCATTCATTCCTGCGTACGTACCTTACACTTTCATCATATCTTTCGGTGTGTAATCTACAGTACATTCTGAAGTAGCTAGATTCGCTGGTGCAATACGGCAGCTGATGGGGGCTTTCTGAGACTTGGTATTATGGCCTCAAACAACTACCTTGCCCAATCTCAGGGTATCAGTGAACCACTGGGAAGAATCTTCCCATTGCACTAAAAGCAGACGGTTTGGCTCCCCCTGGATAAAACAACCCTGTATCTTGCTCTCATGGGGGAACAGATAGATACAATTATAAGAGTGCGAGACAGGATACTATGATGTTTGATACATCATCATCATCATCAGCCTTTTAGTGTCCATCGTTGGATGTAGACCTTTCCCGAGATTTGCCAAACATCTCTATCATGAGTATCACAAAGCCAGTACTTTCAGAACTTTTATAGATTGTCGCAATTTTGTATATGATCTCTTGGGATCCACATTGTGAATTATGATGTCCAGCAGTTGTTTGCCATTCTTGCAACATGATCAGCCCATTGCCATTTGAGTTTTTGAACGGATTCTATGATATCACTGACTTGTGTTTTTTCTCTAATATACTGCACTGTCTCGTGATCTCTCCATGTGATGACAAGGATAATTCTCTCTTGTGCGTGTTGCATGGTTCTCAGTTGAGGTTCAAATCTTTTTGTCAAGTTCCCTGTTTCAGCTCAATAGAGGATGCATTAGTTGTAAAGCCTTCTTTTCTGGACTGGTGGGGTTCTTTTGTTCTTGAAAGTTGAGCTTATCGAACTGGAGTGATTGTACACTTGATACCTTGTAGCTATGAAAAATAACGGGATTATCAATGAACGGATTGGCACTTCTGCCTTGGATCAGAGTATCTGTGTACACTGTTGTTCCTCGGTTCTCTGCATCGGATCATAGAAAATTATCTGCATGATCTTCTTAGGATCAAAGTGTCACCCCCCCCCCGGCACTTCTGCTTAGAATCAGGGCATAGTATGTATGCACTCATTGAAAAGTATTACAAACAATGAAAAGAAATATATACATATGAATAGACACTATGGATTTAATATTCACATAGATGAGCACTCAATAGAAGTGACATGAACAAGTCACATCTGTTATTATACTTTCTGGTCTCCCATCCTTAAAAACGTTTTATGAATAACCTCTGTAAGTGAACCCCGTTTAAAAAAAATTGAAGTGTGCGTAATATAAAATAACATCCTTGTACAATATATAATGATAATACCCTATATGAATGATAAACTACTTGTACGACATTAGCTATGTATATCTATATGAATACTAATTGCATTTCATGTAGGTGGATGTGAATTCTCTGTTGCTCAGTGTGTTGTTTGTCTTTCAGAACGACAAAGATCATGTTGTCATCCTGGGGTTGAAGTCAAACTCTGTGGGTGCATAGATAACGGTTCAGGCTAATGGACAACCGGAAGCTTTTCAAGCAGGGTAGGCAGTGAATGGTGGCAGCTGTTGGGGGTCTGCTGGTGCTGGTTTTCCTTGCCTGCCTGTGTTTCTAAGCGGTAAAGATCCTGCTGGTTTCACAGATTTCCATACTTTTGCAAACAGCTGATCAACAAATTTCTCTGTCCTGAGCGATCTGCTCCCAAGTGACATGGCTAATGCTGAGGACCGTCAGTGAAGCTTAGGAGCACTTGCCTTGTCAGAGTTTGCCAGATAATAGTTTCTTTGGAAGCTGGTGGTCTGGTATGCGAACCACATGTCCTACTGAGCAAAGCTGTGACTGCATCAGGATAGTGTAGATGCTGGGCAATGACAAGTGACTACCTGCTTCGTATAGGGTGTTGCAGGTTCAAATCCGGCCAAACGCAGTTTCTGTTGAATTAAAAATATTTTTTTCTATCTTTATGCATGCAACTTGGTCTGAGATTTTAGATTCTTTTCTTCCGGTTAATCTAGTCATCAAAATGAAATTTTAAAATGAGGTGTTTGTGAATGGGAATTTGAACTGAGTTATTGATATAGGTAAAAAAATGAAATGATAAGTAGATTTTCATGAAATAAAATCCTACTTTACAAACAGATATTTCCTTATCTGAACCCAAATGTAAGTAGAGGAAATTAGATTTGTGGTACCATTTTTTATTTTTGCATATACTGGTAACAAAAGTGAGGATATAATGCTCCATCACTTTGTATCTCTTTGTTATTTGCTGGTTATCAGTTTTTGCTGGTTAGAAATGCGTTTGTTTTCTAACTGTGTATCAATAAAAATGTGGGAGATAACAAAAAGATACATTCATTTCGGATGGTTTCCAGCTAAAGAGACTCACCCAAGATACCAAGAACGAGGCTCCCCCAGGTCACTTCCGTTTTAGACACAAGGCTTGTTGTCCCATCTCTGGCATACTCCAATCAGTAAGTATCTGCCCTTTATTTGACTGATGAGAAGAACAAAAACATAAAAATGTTAAGGAGGAAGAATACTTGAACATTACAGTAAATACTTGCAAAAAATTGTTTTTTTCGGGGTTGGTTAACAAAAACATATTTGAAAAATCTTCATCTGTTCCCAAGTTATTAGAAGCAAAAGATAAGCTGTGTCGCGTCAAAACTGTTTTGGATCCTTTTGCAAAAACATATTAAGAAAATCTTTATCTACTTCTGATATACACTAAAAATGAGTTCATCCTTGCTTATTTGGATGTAAAATAATGTTCTTTGTATACTGTGTTTAACTACTGTATCTTACATTCATATAAACAAGGATTACCAAAAATGACTAAAAACTACCAAAAACCACCTCTCTTGTTGCCTGCATAATAAATCTCAAGATAATGAACTATCGATAGATGAAAACCCTTTGTCTCTGGCAACATTGGTTTCTGAATTATTAAACATCAAAAAGTATGACGAACGGATTGGATCAGGTAGGATCGTTTTTCATCAAAATATATCTTCAAAATATATTATCGAATGGTGAAAACTGCATGCTTCTATTTTTAACAGTTCCCGAGATATGGGACAGTTCTGTGACCAATACATTTGATAAGAGCCTACATCTCGGTCACAATCATCAACTTTTGAATAAGAGTCCACAATTGAGCTAAAAATGCCTGGGAATCTTATATAAAGGCCTATTTTATTTTTTGTTTGTTGGTTTCTGTCACACTAAAGCAAACACAAAGACAGAAGGAGGTAAAGCAACTGTGTTCGCATCTGTGTCACTACTACTGCAGCTACTGCTGATTGCTCAGTAGGAGCAAAGATAACAATTCTGCTAGATAAAGAAAAAATAGACAATATGAAGAGACGTAGAGATCAATAGAGAAATAAATCTTTTTTAAGGAATCTGTTTATTCTTTATTTGTTTTTTTTGGGGGGGGGGTAATAAATACATTTTACCAAAATCTATATCTGTATGATTTATCCATACATAAATAATCCCGTCATTTTTATGGGTACTATTATAACAAAACACAGGTGCATCTGCATTTGACTGCACTGCAAGTGTGTGCACCATGGGTATATGAGAGGCTTACATGTGCACACATATGTGTTAGTATGGAAGTGTATACGTGCATGCATAAAGTTTCATGGTTCCCAAATACTGACTCCGGTAAAATCTACAAAGAAAGATATTAATCTGTATGTGGCTTTTTTTTTTAGATAAATGCCCGCTGAATAACTTACTGTAGCACCCCCTGTACTTTCACTTATGAATTAAATACAGAACCCTTCTTTTAGTTAGATATCAACAATGTCACTTCCTACGACGACTGCTATAAAACCCCTGGACGCACATGGTCAAATGCTCATTGGCACTGGCATTTCTAGCTGGTTACACTTTTTGCCGGCTATTTTTTCTCTCTTTTTCTTCTCCCTAAGATCGGTATCATTTCACTGACCCCCTGGCCAATGCGATCCTAACCATTTTTCCACCGTGACCTATCTCTGTACTAAGTTTGTCCATTTCAGTTCTCCGATGTTGAGGCATCTCACTAACGCGCAGCTAAGCAAACGTGTTATCACCACGTGCTCCAAACGCGTATACACCCCTAACTCTCATGAATGATATAGCAATGCTTTTGACTATCCAATAGTCATAATGATCTCTCCTAATTCTCTTTACTTTGAGAAAAAATGCATGGATGAAACTATGTGTTCTCTGTCTTTCAGGGTCTATCCGTCGAGTGTCTACCAACATCAGAGAATAGCTCCCAAGTCATACATGCAACTTGGCAGTTTAGCACTTGCACTGAACCCAGTCTCCATAATCATACCTTGGTACGGTCCAAGCCATATGGATTCAAAAGTAGTTCAGACACCTCCGCTCCAACTCCTGCAATATAAATATCAACAAAGCTCCCATCCTTTGCTATATCTTCTCATTCCTTTATGTGATCAATCGTATTAATGTTATCATAACGTGTATTTCATTTTCATTCATTATTTGTCATTACTGTTCCTGTCTTGAATGTACATTTTATTTGTCCATCCAAATACTTGTATGTGTTCTTTAAATCATGTGATAGCAATATTCAGGAATCATAACTTTTGTTTTTAGAATTTGAAAGAAAATGTAGATTCAAAGTAATATGATGCATTTATAATTATATATATATATATATATATATATATATATATATATATATATGTATACGCATTGTGTTTTATATGTGGATTAATCAAAAGGATGAATTATTTTACTCATTCTAAGGGAAGTGAGTGTGAAAAGTTCAATTTACAAAAAAATGACCAAAATACTATCTGGAATATACTATCAGATGCAGCAGTCTCTTCTCCTTATATGAACACTTTTCAATCAAGTCTTTAAAAAACCTTGGCCACCAAATGTTTGATAATGAATTCTCTTTCAAAAAACAATTGCAGACAGCTCAACAATCAAAACAGAAAGCAGTCAACACAAAACAGAAACTAAAGCTGCAGAGGTTTTTTTTATAGGTTGTCTTTACTAACCTAATGATTGTCCTACTTAAGGGACATAATTTTATGTTATAATCACTTATATCTGTATCTTATAAATCAAAATTAAGGATATAAGTAATTTGTGTAATGCTTTGAAACAAATGAATTGTTTAGGCTCGTCACATTTATAAGATTTCTCCAACCTAAAAATCATTTTTCAGCAAAAAGATGTATCATTAAAATGTAGGGGAAAAGGCCTATTTGAAAAGATGAATAATTCTAAAACTTTGTTAATAATCTTGAGTTAGAGAACATTCTAGGCCTAAAACCTGCTGAGTTGACTATTATTGTTATCATGGTAGATTCGGGAATTTTGGTAAACTAGAAATAAAAACAATGAGAATTTTAAGTTTCACTTAATGTTGGTTGTTGGCTCTTCACAGGACCACACACTGGACTAGGACAGACAAAGATTGCTGGTAGACTGGTTAACTACTTTTAAGGAAAGTAAGGCGTGTTGGAAGTAACACACCTTTTTTTATACATGTATATACATAAATGTAGGAGCAGCCTATATGGAGGCAACCTTTAAATGGTCAAGAAGCAGGAATTTCTCATCTGTGGAGACACTGCCTTTCTTATTTTTACAATCAAATGTAAAAGTGATACATAATATTAGAACAAAATAAATTCATATACAAAGTTCTATCCATAAGTTTATACATTAACACATAAATATCTAAATTACATCAGTTTGTATGAAGTTAGATATTTATTAACTAAATTCAGCTTACTCTAACATAATGACACGATTGTCTAGTAACCTCATCAAACTCACAAGAAATGGTTTGCAAGAACAGCCAAGCATCACCAGTGGTCAAGCTAGAGATAACTAGAGATTTTAGGGGCATGCTCTTTGAGGGATCCCTCTCCAACCTTTAATGAGATTTGATGAAAGAGGAAAATTTGCACTGAATAACACACTATCACTCAGTTGGTGAGAAACAACCCCAAAGATTGAATTATTATTTATGCAATTCATGTATGTCCAAATATTTGGGGGGCCCCACCGCTCTGAGCACCTCAACTGAGTATTTTGTTTTGTAGAAACCATCAACCAAGACTGTCGCCAAAACACTCGACATTGGTTTCTTCAGTTTTCAAGTTGGTCTGGCTTGTATTGTAAGAATGCATCACACACACAGGCTGAAAACATAAATATTCATTACCTATTAGGTCTAAAAAACGTTTTTTATTGTCTTTGAAAATTCCTCTCCGGTCTGTTAGGGGTGGTCTATTTGAAATGTAAGTTTATGCTGAATTGATCCTTTAGTTGAGGTCTGGCAGCATTCATGCTTGCTTTTTGATAATTCAGACTTTTCTATTGATCACTGCCCTACAAAAGGCAAGAAAAGCAATTTATTCATTGATCATCATTTTTGTAATTTGAATTGATTACCCCTACGTGCTACCATAAGACTATAGTCACATGATGGTTTCTATTGAGTGACTAACCAGACCTGTTTGTTCATTTTGTTTTTTTTAAAGTCACCAATACCTAACATTTTAACTTGCTGCAGTCCACAAATCAATTTGAATAACTTCAGGAGTTAGATTTCGGAATAAGCTATATGAGCCATAGCTTTAGAATTCAGAGGTCTCAATTTTTTTCAATTGCATATATGTTTATAAACAAACCTTCCAACGCATTTTTTTAATCAAGGATCCTCCCAGCTTATTTTTTTTTTCCGTAGTTATGAAGTTTGGGATCTTAGGGAGATAACTCTTTCAAATTGAAGCATGGGAGACGACTCCATCTAAAATGAAAAATACAATCAATTGAACAAGGTTGAATAAAAAAACATGAAAAGAAATTTTTAGTGGGAGTTCAGCTTCTATGAATTACATTTATTTTCCCCCCAATAACCATGAATACAAGACAATATTTCTCAGAAATGGAAAAATACCCGACGCAGTGAAGGCCACAATCATTCAAAACGTTGAAATTTGAAAAAAAAAAGTAATTAAAATTTATAATGCATAATTCTTGATGATTGACTGTCTTTAGTTTCATGCTTTTATCGACTTTTGACACTGATTGTCTCTTTATTATCATTTGATCAATGCTAAAGTTGGTCATCTCCCATTAGGTATCTTGAAAAGATGATCTCCCTTGATATAAGTTATCCTCCCAAGACACTAATCTTCACAATTACCTTCGTTTCTTTTTCTTTTCTTTTTTTAAAAAAAAATCTTTGGGTATATCTAAGGCTCAATCTGGCACTGTTCATGGAGTAATCAATTATTGATGATTCAATTAGAAAAAATATTTTATGAAAATGGTGTATGGGAAGGGAGATAACTCTTGCTATTTATACTAAATTCTGTTCTGGGTTTTACTTTTTATCTTAAACTATTACTGGACTCGGAATGATCTTTTTTTAAAGAATTACTTTCGTTATTTAATTTTTTCTAAAAATTAATTTTCAAATAGATCATAAGAGAATAATGGCTTATTTACCCCCAAACTTTTTGAATCATTTTTTTTTTTAAATAATCTACACCAAGGGAGGTTACTCTTGTTCGTCATATTCAAATCCGTTTTCTGAACTTTTTTTTCCATCTAAAACAATTACAGGACTCATACACTAGTTGAAAAAAAAATTCCTTTGTTTATTCAACTTTCTGTGTCAATTTTTTTTACAAAAAATATAAAACAAATACTGGTTTCCCCTCTCCTACTTTCTTTTCCAATCCGCCTTTTCGTATGTATCGTGTCATTCATTCTTTCCCCCCCACGTGTGAATGAACAACAATGTCGACGTCCGCCTCTGGTGATTGCCACAATAACTTGCAAAATGGATTTGAGCCGGCAGAAGACCAAGAAATAAAAGGACTGGACGTTTTCCTTCAGAGACATGGGCCTCAGTTAGCTGGTATCCCCGAAATATACTGGCCATCCCTTTATTACAAACTTGGGAACCAGGTAAACACCCGAAACTGAAACAAATGTATTTAGTTTATTTAAAAATGCCTCCAAAAACAATTTACAAAGATCTTCATCACTTAGCGAAATTTTGAATTCTTAGTCTTTAAACTTTTAACCCTTTTTTCTTTGATTGAGACCGTACGGCCAATTGCCGAGGGAAGCCGGTCGGAAATAAACTGACTGCTCGAGTGCAATGAACGGTCATGCGACCACCATTTTTTGTAGCCAATAATCGGTAAAATGTTATTTCCTGTTTACATTCAAGTAATTTAGGGCCTGATATCTTTTTAATATTGTATTTCAGTGGTTGTTTGGATAAGGTTCTTCAAAACAAGGGAGGTAACTAGTATAGACGTTATAGATTACGCTGACAATACGGAACAAACAGAAGACTGTTTACTTCTTATTTACATGAGTTTAATTCGTGTGAAGAAAAATACTGTTGGAAATGACAAAGAAAATCTATTTAATCATTTTATCATTATTTCAACTTTTAGTGTTACAAGCATGAAAAAAAAAAATTAACCTTTTTTTTGTCAATAGCAATCCCAACCCTAACTTATATCCCTGATTCCATTGTAGTTAAATTTAATTAGATACATTTTTAAATGGTCAAGTTTTCTGCTTTCATTTGTTCCGTAATAAGTTAGCAGCAGCTCGAATAATTCTGTCTCCCGAAGTTGCTGCCCTTGTTCTGGTGAACCTTATCTAAACTATCATTGTTTAAAGATCCCTACTTCTATTTTTGTAACTTTAACTTTCCATAGGTTTTTGCCGGTTTATTTTTTTATCAAACTTGTGCTCTGATTGCAAATGACATTTTAGTGGTTGAACGAATAGCCCAAGGGAGAGTTGTTAGTTATCGGTAAATGTTGACCGAAATAGAGAAAAAAGAAGCCTGATAGTCAGACCATAGATGCATTAGTTCGATAGAAAGCCCTTTCTCTTAACAGCCTCTTCATTCTTTTGAAGTTCTTCTCTTTGAAATTTTGTTTCAGTATGTCGGTTAGTCAGTGATTCATTGGAGCAAGATCGGCAAATTTTCTTTCGATATATCAGCCCGTCAGTCAGTGATACTCATAGATACCAGAGATACTAGTGCATCCAAGGAATCGGTATTTCTTATTGCTGCCTAAGGTCGATAAAACTCTCCAAGGCCAATCTAAAGTAACTAAAAAAGAAGGTTGCATAATGTTAGTGTTTGTTTATGAAATTGAAAAGAGTCACCATCAATAGTTATTTTAAACCTAGGTAAGAGACTGTCTATAGTTTTGAAAAGCATTGTTAACGTTCAGAAAGTTTTTTCCAATGATTGAACTTCTTGTTGTTTGTTGTTAACATGGCATTCCGGCTGATCCATTCTACAGGCTTCTTCAGATGTACTGTACAAATTTGATTGTGATAAGCAGAAATTTCTCTCCAATGATTCTATCAATGCTTACATCGAAAGATTCAGATGTTTTCCTTTCCTTTCCTCGTTACACATGGATTTCCTCTTGAGTAGTGGAAGCCACACCTGGTTGAAATCTGCACGTGTTTGACTTATACACTCTACTGACATATTGATGTATGCCGCTACTTTGATTTTTCTCAGTTTCCGTCTAAAATCTTGGCTTCTTCCCAAAGAGGATAGTGCTTGCCTTTCTCTCTCCAGATGTGGTCAGCCATCACAGATTTTTCTTTTCCACCTTTGATCATGATTCTTTTATATTCCTCAAGTCAGATCTTGAACGACCTGACAAAGGTTGAGTCTTTGTGCATTCTCCCAATGATACTAATGGGATTTTAATGGAGTATTTAAAATAAATGATAAAGCTTGTAGCAAATAATTTCACCATTGCAAGATGGCAAGTAATGTAATACAATATTAATATTGTGGTAGTAATAGGAAAGCAATATTGGTATATAAAATGTCTGAGTTTTCATTCTTCAGCAAATATACAAAATATATTAAACAAGATAGTAGTGTTTACAAAATGACTAATTTGTAAGAAAAGTCAATGGTATGTTCAAACAGGTTCATACCAAAACGTGCTGGGATCAATGTTTAAGGATAGGTATTTAGACCATGAATAAGTCATTCATTTTAGACTTTGAAAAATAATCAGAAGCATTTTATTCTGAATTAAAAAAACAAAAAAAATCAACTTTTGTGTTTTATAGCATATAAGACGCTAGTTTTGTCTAATGAAAGGCTAAGATAATTTACTGCGTGCATCGTATGTGTGAAGTTGTAATCTCCCAGAGGTAAATGAATTGCCTAACAGCTTCCAGTAGGCTACAGGTAACCTCTACTGAGCCCAACTCTGGAATAAAAATGTTATTATTTAATTGAACATGTTAAACAACCATTGCTCTCAAAGATGGGAAGGGGTCAATCCTTTTTTAATATGTGTGTGTGTGTTTGTTTGTGTGGTCCAGCACACTTGTCCCTACAAATTCATCAACAGACTTGAAAATTGGCATCAGTACTCCCCTAAACCTATTTTAAAATCACTTTTTTTTTTATTTTTTGAGAAAAACTTTGAGCTTTTTGAGGTCTTATTCTGGCAGGTTTATTTATAACATCTAAAAAGCAACAAAAATAGAGTTCAAATAACCCTCATAGTTTTCTTTACTTCTTATTTCCTTCCTTTCACACTCATCATGCATAGTTCATAAGGGAAGAAAACATTTACATCAACAAACAACCAATGAAGGCAAAGGAAGAAATTTCATTTTTTAGTTGCTTTTGTTCGACCAGTTAAAAAGCCGTAAAATATCCACTACTAAGTGAAGCAAACCTCAAAACATGTTGTGTACGATGTCTTAATTGTAAATTACTTCTTTCAAACATCTCTTTTACACTGCTAAATGAGTGAGCAATCTAATCTCACTGCCTTTAACCAGAATACAGTAAAAAAAAAAAATTGGGTGGAAGGGGGGCTTAGTGCCAACAAGTTGTCAATGCCCTTTTTTGGTGTTTTGCTATAAAATTGAAAAAAACAGAAATGATGAATCAAAACAGTCTAATTCTGCATTATTATTGATGAAAATTTGTTTTTCTTTTTTTGAACAAACGTTTGGACTTCTTTCTTTCCAGCAAAAACAATAAAAAAAACTTGAATAAAACATTTTTTTTTTTTTTTTTTTCCTCTAGAGTCCATGAGAGAAGCTTCCTTTCATTGATGAAAAGAATGTGAATAATCAAATCCACACGTTTCAAGTCCACAAAATTGGAAGGACTTGAAAATGTTATGATCAAAAAGGCAGTTGTTGAGACATGAAACAAAATATCTTTCTGCAGAAAGGGATTTTAAACTCAAATCCTGAGCAGGGTTACCAAATTGGGGTACCAGGAGAGATAATCTGAGCTTTATCTCAAAGACTTACCCAAAACAGGCTCTGGAATAATGTTGCAGGTGAAAATTGAGTGCATCTGGAGGAGAGATTCAATACCAAGTATTGAACTTCAGCCTATGTTGGGTTAGTTCCAGAAATAAAGTTCTGATTATCTCCCCTTGTAGCCTCATTTGGCAACCTTCATCCCAAGTGGCTCAGTACTCAACAACACGGTGATCAAAGGGTGAGCCTAAGTCTCCCAATCTTGCTAAAATTCCGATGCAGTGATAAGCAAAACTCAGATTTCAAATTTTTGCTTTTGGTGGTAAAATTAGGTTTTGGTTTATAATTTTATTTTAGTCTCTGTAAGCTTATTACACTGTCAAGTTTTTTGTAACTTGGTAGAAGAATGTCACTGCACTTGGTCTATAAACTGTGTAAGTTTCATTCTTCAAAATGCAGCTGAATATTATTATTTTCCTTAGAAAATATGATTCATATGTAATGGGTACGAATTTTACAGAAGAAAATGTAACCAGTATTTTTTTTAAATTGATTATTAAATATCTACATTTTCCAACTTGGAAAAAATCGTGATTGTTATGAAATCTTTTGGGAAGTTAAGAATGGTTTTCAGCTCTGTTCATGAGACAAAAATGTTTTGAGAAACATGTATGAAGAATGAATGAATAGGTCTCCTTCATCTGAAATTATTTCTACCCACAAACTCAAAGTGCCACAAACAATCAAGAAAGAAAGTGTGTTTTAATAATCCATTCTTTCTAAGGTGCAATTCATAAAAAAATTGTTTTTTCCTTTCTTTTATTAGATATTTGATGCAGGTAATGTCTTCAAGATTCTGAAGATTGTTTCTGAAGATAATGACAATGAAGAAGCAAAATGTGCAGAAGACGAAGATGAAAAATGTTCGCTGTCTGCAGAGCCAACGTACAGCTGGAAGGTTGTCTTAGATTCAACAGCATCACTCAAAGTCAATCAGCCTGAACAGTAAGTACAACGGCAAACAGTCTGAAGTCTTGCTCATTAACCTTAAATAAAAAATGATAATTTTGCTCATAAATGTCAATGTTAATTGTAGTATAATCTCCACCTGAAATAAAATGCAATGCCTATTTATTTATTTTTGCTGTGTAGAATGATTGGTATTGTTGGTAACAGTATAAACTAAGGAATCGGCAGCCTGAGTTCAAAAATATACCAAGAAAGAAGTTATTGTCAAATACAGATAATTTTAGCAGAAATACTTAGTTTTATCATTGGTGAACTAAACTGCACTAAAAGTGTTCTACATTTTGCATTAAAGAAAATGAAAAATAACTTTTTACACTATCAATCAGAATGCTTCATAAGCGGTATTCAATGTTTATAATCATGCATTGACATGGAGAGTAATTTCTGCCGATTACAGAAAACCAAGGGGGCATAATCAAAAATACAGTGGTATTTACAACATTAGAATGCACCGCAGCTGTGCTGTGCAAAAGAAACGCTTATTGTATCATCTGTATCAATTTGTAATCTCCCATAATTTGAACTAGTGATAAATTTACTTATAAAAAAACAGAAAAAATGTATGAGAAAATATTTCCTGTTAGTATTTTTTTTCATCATTTTGTTATATTTAATTCTTCATCTTTGTTATAATATTTACGTATAAGTTTCTATTGAAACACAATATAGAAAGAATAAAAAAGTTTACATATAAAAAATATGGGATTAATTGATAAAAATGAACCTGTCCATGTTATACATACATCTTTTATTCATTGGGTCTACATCAAGATTTGAAGCAACAGAAAATGACTATGTGCAGTTCGAAGGGTTTTATTGATGAAGATTTAATATTAATCAGTGTGATTTTTACATTGAACAGAAATGAACTTTCTGTGAATCGTACGCCAAGTCCACTAATCATAAAGGAAGCTGCTGTTTGATGTAATGTTTTATGGATGCCAAAGCAATCCAGTTATTATCATCAATAATTGCCCTGCTTCGAGTAGTTCTCACTCTTTTTTAGGATCTTGGCTTTCAAGTTATGCTGCTGAGATCTTCAGCCACTTCTATCGTAGACTCAGAGGAGATTGTTTTGCCAATTTTTCCATTCTCCAAACACTTGAAAAATTCATTTTTCTTAAAATAATGATCAATTTTTGGAAAGAAAGTTGAAATATTTATTCAAAGCAGATAAAAATTCATATAAAATATATGAAACCGGTCTGCTTGGTTACTCAATAAAAACTGTCACTTAACCATGTCTTTTGGCAGCATGCTATGTTGGTGGTGATCAATTAAAAAAAAATGTAAAAGGGGGTGATCAATGAATAAGTTACTTCACTCACCTTTTGTTGCCTAGTGGTCACTAAAACAATTCTGAATATTCCAAAAGACAAACATGAATGCTGCTGGACATAAAAAAAGAGATCAATTTGGCATAAACTTCCATTGCAAATTGACCCCTCTCTCCTAAAAACTATTTTGAGGGAATTTTTAAAAAAGAGTTCTTTTCTTATGAAAAAAAGTGTAAATGTATAAAAATTCCAGCCAGCATATGACACGGACAGAAGAGACCAATGGAAATATCCGTTGGTGTTTTCTGTATGTGTCATATATACATAGTCAGCCAGCTGGACAAACTTAAAAACTAAAGAAACCTATTTCAACAGTTTTGGTGACTGTCCGTAATAGTTACTTCCTTTAGAATTGGTGTGCTTGGTGGATTGGTATGAATAAAAAGTATAAAAACCATCAGGAATGATCTTTCTGTTGTCACTGTATAAAAGTTTGATATCAAGTCCTTTCCTGACTTCTTGCATGTTTTTATACATCGTGTATTTCTTCTTCTTGTAGTATTTACCTGATTGATCACTCATGGACCTGTTGGCCTAAAGATGCCCGTTCCCATCTTGAACAGATTCCGGGTCTCCTGGAACGAATGTCCAATTTGATGGACATTAATACAGATGACTTAACAAAGGATGGCCTCACAGAGCAAGTGCTTAACAAGATGTGGATGTGAGAAGAACTTTTTCTTTTTTTTTCATTATTGTGTTATCAATTTTTTTCTATTAAATTTAATGCCACAAAAGAAATTTATTGTATTGTTTCAAACTCTTTTAAGGTTTTTCTTAGAAAGGGGGCAATTTTCAAAAATTCACTTTAAAAGAAAAGGGGGGAATGATTTAATGTTTTGAGTTCTACTGCCATCTATTTTACTGAAATGTCTGTTTATTCAGAAACTTTTGAATTTGTTCCTGATCCGGTTAAGCTTAGTAAATACCTATTTATATACTTTTGCATATTTACTTTTGTAGGTACAACCAAGTTTACAGTTTTGGTCACTTACAGATGGTAAATCAGTTTTTCTTCTTCACCCCCCTCCCCTGCCCTCTCTCTCGTAAGCAGTCACTACTAAATACCAATGACCATCCAGTTTAGTGCTTTATGGTTACCCTAAGATATGTGTTTTTATAAAAATGATTTGTCCGCTCAGATAGTGTTATGGTCAGCACGTCTGCTTCACACGCAGAAGGTTTGATTCCTGGTATGTGTGAAGAGAGTGGAAAAAAATCTTCATTAGGATAAATTTCCCTATGTACTCGACTAATTAAGTACACTCTAAGCTGTGTGATAAGGGTAAGGGTATCCTTGAAACTAGCAAGGATTACTTAGTCGATGCATGCAATGTTAACCTGGACTTTATATACTCAAATGAGAGATGTCTCTTTAAAAGACCAACATCTTATTTTAAAAAAAACAACTTATAAGGTTATTAGTTATTTTTCTTTTCCATTTCTTATTCAGGGTTCAGATAATGCACAGCCAGTCTGGTATATAATGGATGAATTTGGTTCCAAGATCCAACATTCTGATGACCCTTCTTTCAAAATGGTTCCGTTTTATCACGTAACTGAACAGTTATGCTATTCAATCTTTTGGCCTCTAAAAGATTTGGAGCCGGGAGGTAAGTCTCGTCTCAAAACCAGACATCACTAACAAAGCAAGTTTTCTTATTCCATTTATTTTAAAAACTTTTTTGCTTGTAACACCTCAATGTTGCTGATATATTTTCGGCTTTCATGAGGTGTCACATCTGGTGGTCTATGGAATTTGCTCGATACTTTTTAGATGTGCAAGCATTTCTACCACTGATGACCCTCAAACCTCCCCTCCTCTCTTTCCTTCCTCCTCCTTTTGTACTTTTGTATAGTGTAGTTTTAATGCAATGTGACCAGAGTACTGCTATACAAATTGATGGAACTAAGTTTAAGCTGGAAAAAAATCATATTGAATTATTATAAGGCCTTGAAGAACACGGACAAATTTCGGAATAAATTGACCGCATTATTCAAGGCACACCTGTATGTCTGGAAGTGCAAGGGGGAGAACTCGTGTCAACTGTGTTTTTGAGAGTCCATTGCTGAATCTTCACACAAGAAAAGATGTCAGCTCCTGTCAGTTGACATTATATCCACGAGATTGAACTAGCACGTCTATGGTCCGACTGAAACGATACAAACTGAGAGAATCTCAGGACTGTGTGTTAAGGTGTGGTGTCAGTCATGACTATCTTTCATGGTCAAAGATGACAATGGCCATAGTGGTCCAGTGCATTGCAGGGTCTGAAATCACAACTTGAGCTCAACTTGGATATTGTAAGGAGAAATTGTGCATGTCATCGACTTGACTCTCTTTTCCTTGCTTGCCACGTTCCAGTGGCAAGACATAGTCTGGGTGGCTGGAGACAGACTGGTTCACAGAGGATGACCAGAGTGCACTGTGTATGCCACATTATGTTCTCTGAGTTTGGAATCAGTTTTCCATTGAGGAAAACAAAGTTACACAACTTGTGTTACTGATTAGTCTTTTCTTTGATATTTTATTGAAAAAAAATTTACCACTTGATTTTTTTTAACTCTGAAGATACTACCAGTTCACTTTGTTTTTGTTTATTCTCTAAAATTAGTCTGATGAGGGTTGTAGATTTGGTATTTATGACGATGAAATCACTTTGCAAAAACATTTCAGTGAGTTTAAATGAACATTTTTAAAGATTATCAAAGAATTCAATCAATTTTACAAAATATTTTCAAAATATTTTTTCTATGTAATCAGTTTGTTTTTATTTGACAACATTTCAGTTTGATTTGTTGAAATATGGCACTGTAGGAACATTAGTGTGTAGTGAATACAAACTGCCTCAGCTAAAAACCAACGTCCTTAATTCATATGGAAGCCTGAAAAGGAGAAAAAAAAGATTAGTTGCAGTAAGTAGAATTAGTAGTAGTATTGGAAGTGGTAAAGTTACATAAACACCCTCTACCTTTCTTCTCGAGCAGTATCTGCAGTCAGCCTGCTCAGAATTAAATCATTTTTTTTTTTTTAATTTTATTTTTCAATGGAGTTGCAGTAAGTGCAAAAGAAAACTAATTTCAAACAATCAAAACAAGAAATAAATTCAGACCTTCCACAGGAACTTGCTGGATTTTGTACAACGATCAGATATGTTCCCTGCCATTACTGAATAGAAGTGAAGTACCAAAACATTTCCCTCAAACTAAATCTGCATCAAAAGAAGATTACTGTCCATTTGGTGGTTGGCAAGTGGAACCATCCACTACAACTTCTCAGATCCTGGAGGAACCATCGCAGCAGAGAATTATTGCCTGGGAATCGACAAAATACACCAAGACCTGCAACAGTTACACTAAATATTGGTCAATCAAAAAGGACCGATTCTTCTCAATGACTATGCCCAAGTGTATGTCGTGAATGACCCTGCAGAATTTGAACTAAATGGGCTACAAAACTCTACCTCACCCAGCTTACTCACCAGATCTCTCTTTGACTGATTTCAAGTATTTCAACCATTTCCTGCAAGGGAAAGTTTCCAACAATCAAGTAGCAGCTCAAAACACCTTCAAAGAATTCATTGGTTCCAGAACCTCAGAATTCTATGCTTCCAGACTTGTTTCTAGTTGGCAAAGATGTGTCAGTTCTGAAGGTTCTTATTTCAATTGATTACTTTTATTTTAAGCTGAAATATACTGCTTTAAAGTTGATGATGAAAAACTGCACCAATCTAATATATGCGGATGCTCACACACATCTATCTCAAGTTCTTTATTCATGTCTGTATTTCAGATGAGGTGACTCGTGACTACATCCAGAGGGAATTGCCTTCATTGGAACGGGAATGTTGTCTCATCCCTTGGAAACCTGCTGATATAACTTCTGTTGATTTCTTCCCTGAAGAACCAGATGACGAATACTTTATGGTTCTCTTTTTCAATCACTTCTTTGATCATCAAAACTCCTTGCTACTTTTCTCTGTCTTCTTTTCATACCCGTTTCCTCTTTATCAATTCTTGATTCATCAGTGATTTACCTTTGCCATCCATAAATGCTGGCTATATTTAAGTAAACTTGCAATTGGAATTATGTGAAAGCTAAGAATATAAAGAGAATGTGTGAAGCTATTTCAATCAGGGAAATCGTTACACAATTCAATCATTATTGTGTACAATCATCTTTCTCTTACAAATAACATGATCTAAGGGAAGTGACTCCTGTGTGGAACTATGAAAGGTATTTCCCTTATAGGACGAATCAACACTTTGTATTATACAAGTTAGATAACACTTGTTTCTATGTTTCAATTGTCTGTAGCGAGTTAAGGTGTGACAGACACTTTGACTTATATTCTTATTAGATGAAGAATTGTCAACCATTGTTAATTTTTGACTAGTATCTTCTTTCATCTTAATTTTAGTTGCTTTTCATTTGAACTTAACAGACCTTCATTCACTTCTCTTAGAAGAAATTTTTTTTTTCTTGGCAAAAACTTTTTATTTTGTGTATGTTTCAGGCATTCCAAATGGGTGAATCTCTTCCCGATGAAGATGAAGCGCCAATAATCTTTGACTCTAACCAAATTGTGAAAGTCTTCATTGATTATAATTCTGTCAAAGACCATGTGACAGATCCACGCTTTGCAATTGTGGATGACCCTGATAAAGCTGATGCGTTGTTCTTGAAACAGAGTTTCAAACAATTCAAGTAAGTTTGTACAACATTTTTAAATACATTAGGTATTTTTTGATAAATATATTTGAACATTCGCATGATATATTAAAAATTTTATTGGCAATGCAATTGCATTGAAGAACTCATCAACCATTCTAATTTTAAATGAAGATATGGAACACATAAGAAGCCATGTTTTTAATAGGAAAAATATCTGAGCAGATGTGACATTTGCTTTCATGTGTTTCTGATGCATTTCTGGATGAAATAAATTGTGATGTATTTGTTATTTCTTGAAAAAAGTATCCGTATGTTAAACATTTCCCAATTCTAGTATTTCAAATATTGAATTTACAGCATTGATGAAACAATTTTTTCCTTTGTCTATTTTTTTTTTTTTTTCTTATAAAATTTGCGCATTTTCCATTCAAGGGGTCTGAAGAAGTTAATCAACCAATTTCCAAATGAAAGTGTCCTCACAGTTAAAGATTTACTTGCCATTGTCAGCCGACGGTCTGACCCTGATCGCGTAGATGAGGGAAACTTTGAACATGGACCAGCATGGTTACCTGTCACATACAACCTCAACACAGAACTACCAAAATTTATATCTTTTTACCAGCAACGGGAAAAAAGGTATTTGTGCTTTATTTATTTATTTACTTATTTCAATTATTTATCACATAATAAAATGTATCTTCCACCTATCCTGGGACAAATATTACATCCTACAATTGTAATTCTTACATCATACATCGTTCCCAGGGAGGGAATTTCTCAAGGGGAAAAATTTTAGCTAAGGTAGAAATTGGGGAGGAAAAACTACAAGATGACAATTCAGAATAGGGGAGGAATTGAAGAAAGTTGGGATTGCAAGGGGAGGAATATGACTTTGGACTCAGAAAACCACTGTCTAATAATCTTTGGGAAACTTTGAACAGGTAGGGGAGAGAGAAATGCATTGTTTGCATTTCATGCTTTTTAGGGATTTTTAAAATTTTGTTTTCTCTTTATAGCAGCTCCTCTGAGCGAGTGTGCCTGGTATTGTCTTACCTAGAGATTAAAATCTCAACTTTCTGGGACAAGACTGGTTGGGTAATATGAGTAAAAATTTTGTAAGGTTGTTATGTGAAGGACTAGGAGGAATCCTTGGCTTCAAAAATGAAAGATATTCAATGGTTACTGCCAGCAAATAATGAATGATATGATATAAAACATGTATGAATTATTAATGAAAAGACGTACAACACCTTCAGTAAATAAACTAACAAACTTGAAATTGTGTATCTTCTTATAGATGTAATAAAATATAATATGACCCATACGTGTAATTGTTCCTAGAAAACCGGGGTCAACCTATGTGCAAACCGTAGCATAAATCAAAGATCGACCTGTACATAATATATGCAGGGCTTTTTTTCTTGATGGAGGTGTGGAGGGAAAAATGGGTTAAAAGGTGTCTTAGACTCAGAGGCTTGTATCAAAATAATGGACCAAAATAATATGTACAGATCTCTCTGGCTTTTTGAAAGTCTACCTCATACCGTACATTTTGGCTTTTATAAAGAAAGGCAATAAGCAAAAATAGCATTCAGCCTTTGTTTCAAGCAATTATACATTTTGCATGGTAGGGTCTATATTTTTTTCACATCTTATGAATGAATAGTCCAGGTGTAAAGAAGGAAAAAAAAAAAAGTTCCAATGTCATATTTTTGGCCATAAGAGGCAATAATCCAATCTTCATCTAAAAGCTTTACCCATCACTGGCATTAGAATAATGTTGAATTTGGAAATCAAGTCAGTCTGGAGGCAGAGGTTCAATACCAGTCTTCTGAGACTTGGTGTTCAAACTTTTGCTGTTTTCTTTTCTAAGTCAGTTTTGGCTTTCAGGGTTTTTCAACCTTTTTTTTCTTCTTTTTTTTTTCCTTTGGAAAGCTTTGGCAATGTTCTTTGTAAACGGAGAATGATGGTAAAACATCTTCATAAGTAATCAATATTTGATCAGTTGATATTTCAGTGTCTATACACAACCTCCCTAGGACATTATAAAATGGAAGTGACATTTTCTGCCTTCTTATCAGAGTAATCATGATGTAATAAAAAATGAACATGATCTAATTGAACAAATGGTGTCAACTAGAACCAAGTTCCACTGAATGGATGGATTTACATATCATAGATAAAGTGAAGAGTCAAAGGGTTAGAGATCTCGTAGATTGAATGTTCACTCACAAACTTTTCTTTCAGAATTAAGGTTCGTGCTTTATATGTAAAAAATGGAAAGTGTTTTTTGGAAAAGAAAAGTGGTCGTGCACTCATTCATACATAATATCTAGTTCCTGGAGACCTGCGCCCCCAGGCTGCATCACCCCATTGCACTTAAAGAGGTAGGGTCAGGGTAAATCTTTGATGCCTGAGGCGTCCAAAAATTGAAGTGCTTAGGAAAGTGGACAATTTTTGTGTCTATCCATATGTACGTACATGGACCACACATTAATTCCCAAACTGATGTCAAATTTGCCCTTGTGGGGAGGTGAATAGATATCATCCACCCACCGTTTCATCTTTTATCTACATTTTACAGCGAGAAAAATAAATATATATATAGGAATACAAAGTCTGTAGATTTTCCTTTACCACAACAGAAAGTATTCAACTGTCAGTTGTTCATGGAAAATCTGACTCAACATCAGGGGATTTTCTCATTTTGAATGTTTTATTCTATTTTATTCATTATCCCCTTCGTCCATTTGTATTCTGAAAGCCTCTGACAAACATCAGGCGACAATCCCAGTAGTTGGTGCCCTGGGCAACTGCCCATGTTGGTGGTACGTTGAATCAGCTCTGTTTGTCCCTAGTAATTGTGTAATGTCAAAGTAATCGCGATTATTAATATTTGATGATTTTTCATGATGTCAGTGGGCAATTAGTATTGATTGTTGGAATTGATTTTCTTTGGTTGCTCAAGTTAATTCATATCTTTCCATTGTTTCGACATCTTGTGTCTACTGTGAGATCTCCAAGGGCCAGGCTTGGAGGCGGGGGGGGGGCTATCATATTGCCCCAAACCTCACCACTCCCTCCCTATCAATTACAGCGAGAGTCTTTTAAAAAAGCAAAACAACCACTGCCAATCAGCTTGTTTCTATCTGAAGCTGGTGTTGACAATTGACAATTCCAGAGAAACTATCCAAGGTGGGGAAGGTGTCCTAAATGGTTAGCGACAAGGAAAAATGGAATCTGCGAACCAAGTTCAAACTCCAGCTGAGCTTCACTTCTCTCTAATACCCTTGCGAAAGACATGAATCGATCTTATCCTCCCCCGACTATGGGTAAATAGTAGGGCAGACTGGGTTATTTGGCCTTGGTTGGCAAGAGGTCGACAGTCTGATTCCAAACCAAGAAAGTCCAACTCCTCGTCCAGTGTCATCAGGGGCCGGCAATGGACAGAACAGGGAAAGTGTTTCTGGAATATATGGTTAATTGGACTCTAGTGAAGCTTTGACAGACCCAGCAAGACAGAAATGGGTCATGATAAATTGCCCAAGTAAAATAAAAGATAAGACCTTGGATGAACGGAATTATGCTATACGCATGATCAGGTAAAATGGGTAATTTGAATGATGTATTGATGTAAGTGAATGTCATGTGTCCCTCTTTTTATTGACTCGAAGGCATTCAGGGTGTTATTCAGTCATTTCTATTGATACATCTCTCTGTTGTTGCCTTTAAGGAATCTTGATAATGTCTGGATCTGCAAACCCTGGAACCTGGCTCGGGCTCTAGACACCCACATCACAGATCAGTTGCCATATATCATACGTCTCCGAGAATCTGGACCTAAGGTAGGTGGCTCTTGGAAGGAACCTGATCTCTTTTGTGGCTGCTCTGAAAAATAATGTTGTAACGCTACATAGGCTTCTGGCTGTGTATTTTTAGACTCACTGCAGTCTGTTCTGTTTCTACTTAAAAACTTAAGTTATTTAAAAACTTGTTTTGATGCTATGAATATTATTGCATATATATTCATTAACTGCATGATGCCACTTCTAATTGACAGTGGAGCTCTTCAGTGAAGGAAGCAAATTTTGTTAAATTCATGTTAGATGAAGTAAAAAAAATTTAGAAGTTCACTTAATGCTTAAAGAGGTAACTTTGATCAGTATTTATTCTCCATGATATTAACATTTGAATTTTTTCATATGAATTTAAGAGTTTTGTAGAGCAATGCTACTCCCCACCATCCCCAAGGTTTTCAGGAGACAACTTCGATGGTCAACCAGACTTTTTATGTACAGAATAATGAGACTCAGGGTTCAAGGTGTTATTGTAGGGTAACTAAGGAAGGAATTAGTCTGTTTTTGTACCCCTGGTGTTGTCTTTAGATGGAAAACCTTTTCCACTGAACCCCATCCGGAATCAGTGACATCTTTGAAATTTTGAAATCATTCTCTGATATACAATCAATCAGAGCCAGCCAACCAATGCTAGTCCGAATTACTTCATTGGTCCCAGCACCCAAACAATCCATGACAATTCCTGAGATGGCAACTCTGTGGGTGACATTCTTCAACGTTGCAACCATTAAAGAAGTTCAAGTTATCATGGTCCTTGGCCCCTTGGTTGTAGGGTCAACCACTTATGTACGTAATATATAAGTTATGTATTATATAAGAAATAGCTTGACGGCAGCGAGGCATTGAGTACCATTTTTAAAGTCTTTGGTGTGACTCTGCCATGGATTGAACCCACAACTTTCCAAACTGGAGCATTCTACCTTTAAGCCACTGTAACATTTCATAGAAAAGGAATATTTTCTAACCCACTGGCATCTCAGCATGCATTTTTTGGTATCAAAGAAAAGAACTGAATGTGTTGATTTACATATACACACACAGACACACACACAGATACAAATCAACTGATTTCATTTTGTCCAAACCAGAATACTCAGTGATCGTTTAAAGGAGGCCATCATTTTAGAATTCAGAGAAAACCCTCTGAGTGTTCAAAGAAGAGAATTTAGAAGAACATGGCAGCAGATATGAAAGATTAATTTAAGGTCGGACTTTTTATTCTGCCTATTTCTGTGAATGTGTGAAGATTTGTTTTTATATAAAAACAGAAATAAATTGCTCCAGAAATGCAATCCTGTGGAAACACACGCGAAGAGGACTCCTTTACTTTGTTTGGGGAGAGGAAAGACATTCCCTCTCTCTCTAATATGACCAAAATTTTCATTCTGTCTACATGTTTGTACTGTCAAATTAGCTGAATTGGTGCATTGTATCTATATATATTCAATCAAAAAAAAAATCAAAATACCCCTGGAATGCAACCCAACCACTCTGCTATATTGGCTTGCTTTGTGTACCAGATTGCTTCACTCATTAGAGCAGGTAGCCCTGCATTCCCAGACCTCTTTTTTTTTTTTTCTTTTTTTTTTCTCCTCACTCTAAACTGCTGCATGTAACCCCCAACTCCACTTCTATCTCATTGCTGTAGTTTTTGTTTGTTTTTCCAGGTGGCCTGTAAATATATTGAAAATCCAGTCCTTATGCACTTTGATGATGTTGGAGACGTAAAGATGGACATACGATACATCTTATTGTTGTCCAGTGTAAAGCCCCTCAAGTTGTACGCTTATCGCATTTTTTGGCTGAGATTTGCCAACAAGTGAGTTTCAAGAATGAAGTATTTTGATCTTTATTCAAGACAGCCAACATTCATTTGATTTTCATTCAATGCAGGATCACCAGATGGAGCTACAAGGGGGTGATAATCTGCGCTTCATCTGAGAGACCTAACCAACAAGGTATTGAACCTCTATATCCAGACTCTCTCAATTTCCTAAATTGATGCTATTCCAATGCCTGAGTTGGGTAAGTTTCTTGGATAACTCTAGAAGTGTCTCCCCATGTAGCTTAATCTTGCAACCCTGATTCAATGCCCCCTTGCCAATATTAAAAAGAGTTAGTTTGTTTCTTTTTGATGATAACATGAAATTTCCGTCATCATTTTTTTCTCCTTCTTTTCAACTCATTTTCTATCTTTGCTCTCCTCGGCATTCAGTCAATTTGTTGTGAACTTTGTGTGTGAACATGTATCATATTAGTAAGTCTATATCTGCGTGTGTTAAAATGTATTGGTGTGCATATATGTATCTATGTATTTGTGTGTTAACAACTAAACATTGTGCACAGAAGCATGCACACACACACACACACTCGCAATATATATACACCCTGCCCATGTTCATACATACATATGGACACCAGTATATTTCAACACACTGACATATATATATACAAACAGCAAATTGACTGGTGACCAATTTACCTAGCACCAATATCTACATTTGATAATGGATAATGTTTAATATTAAATACAGGTATACCTTGATTAGTGCAATTTATTGGTTCCAAAATCTTCTGTACAGTTCGAAACCACATTGTTCAAGGTCTTATTATAATTTAATGTGGGTTTTTTTTCAGTTTATATTTAGTTATATTAATTTGTTGTGCAATTCTATAACCGTACCACATCAAAACCGACATTAATTAAAATCTCTCTGTTGTGTTGTTGTTGGCACAAACTTATGACAAAAATTATAGTGAGCAATGAGTAGATGGTTAGTCTCACAGACTATTGAAAATGAGATCATTCCTCACTGGGTGCCCCTCTACTGTGACCCTGTGCCAAACTATGCTTAACCCTGAGAATATCTGTTTATAAAAATAAATTTTTTTAGTACCTGATTTTTCCCTTTGTTAAAGATGAACTTCATTAGTCTTGTATCTCGATTCAGGGTTTTCGTGGGTTTGTCTTTGGCAAGTTAGTCTGACAGAGCACATCCTCATGTTTCCCCAATCATATTCTTTATGCTGAATGCTTAGCAGAGAGGCATTGAGTACCATTTTCAAAGTCTTTAGTATGACTCTGCCACAGAATGAAGCCATGATCTACCACTGGGCCATAGTTATTGGTATAAAGTTAAAAATGCTTTTTTTTAAAAACTTTTCCTTTTTGCAAAATTGGTTTTGTTTTATTTGAATTATTGTGATAAATATGAAAAGATTTTTTTTTATCTGTCGAATCAAGATTAAAAGTTCTTTTACTTTGTTCATGAAGTTAAATTTCTATTTTTTTTTTTTGGTCTGAAAAGTTTCAGTGTGAAAATGCTTTTCTCAATGTTTGTAGGGCATACTCTCTGGATCACTATGATGACTATGAGAAACATTTTACTGTCATGAACTATGAAGACGACTTTCCACTTCGACAGGTAAAACTCTCTTCTGCCTCCTCCTTTATTAAAAACTTTCCCCCTCTCCTATTCTCTTTCTTGAATATTAGAAACCGTCAACTAAAATTGTCAATAGGTTTCTTCAGTTTTCAAGTTGGTCTGGCTGATTGCCTATGGATGTATGATGTGTACAGGCTACACCAATGGAGCCAAAGGGCTGAAATTATGTTCATTTACTCTTTATTATATCTAGAAAAACTTTCTTTTTGAGAAGGGGGGTTATACCCTCCCCCTTAAATAGTTGGGAGGGTCAATTTACAATGTAAGTTTATTCCAAATCGGTTGGTAGTTTGTGCTTGCTTGTTTTTTTTTTAAATTTTTTTAAAATTCAATTTTGTCTGATCCAACAAAAGGCAATAAAAGTAACTTGATTATCCTTCATTCCAGTCTTTTGATTGGTCACCCCCAACATGGTATGCTGCCAAAAGATGTTGGTCATGTGACAGCTTTTATTATGTGACTAACCAGGATTGACTAATCTGCACTTCCAGTCCCCCCCCCCCACCCACACACTCTATTTGTGCTCCTGATAGAATCTTCCATGATCTTGGGGGAGTAGTTCTAAACCTTCTTTGTGTAATTTACCCTTTAGACAAGTTCCCTATGGGTGTTAAATCTCCAATATCAAATCATCTATTCTGGGAGATCCACTGACAACAGAAAGCAAGCTTCTGATCATAGCTATATTACATTCATTGATCACAACTTTTAAAGAATGATTTCTATAGAAAAAATACTGAATTTGTTCACCAGGAAGAGTGCATAGTTTGAAATGGTTTCTAGGTAGTATTTCTATCAGTAAAATTTTTACACCCCCAGTTGAAAGGTCAAGTGTTACAGGCAGAAAACTAGGAAAAT
Source organism: Thysanoteuthis rhombus (assembly GCA_963457665.1). Taxonomy (NCBI): domain Eukaryota; kingdom Metazoa; phylum Mollusca; class Cephalopoda; order Oegopsida; family Thysanoteuthidae; genus Thysanoteuthis; species Thysanoteuthis major. The sequence goes on from OY735216.1 coordinate 2,829,514, forward strand.
CACATTCTTCTTTATTAGAATAGATTTTTTTTATTGATTAATAAAATCAGAAAGAACTCTCTATAATGGCTGTTGAACATTTTAATTATCAGAATGTTCAATTGCTAGTTTGTCTGTGTCCAAATCTATCCCGAACATCCAAAAAATTTATCTCAGATTTAAAGGGATTAGTTTTATGTATGTATGTATGTATCAATTAATCAATCAATCACTCTCCTGTAAGATGAAATTAATAAACTTTTCTAAGTGTTGATACCCACTCATAGGCTGTATTTTGACTCTTATTTAATTCCCACTTTCTCACAGTTTATAGCTAATACCTAGAAGTAGATAATAATATGTATTTGCTAATATTTTTTCAGGTCCATTATGATGATTTCATTCCAATGTTTAATGATCAGTATCCAGATTTTAGCTGGGAAGACACTGAGGTAAGTACCCTTGTGCCAGATGTTATTTTGTTTTGTTGATTCCTGTAAAGACCTTGTGGAGCATAGGTCTGCAATCACTCTACACCAGCTAGTTCAGTTCTCTTACCCCTTCCCCCCAATCCTTTCTCTTACCCCTCAGTTTTGAGAGGTGTTGGTCGGCCAACATCTCCGAGAATGGAATGGGGGGAAACAAAGTTCAAACTCCAGCTGGGATAGTTTACTTTGCACTGATGCCTTTAGGAAAGGCCTGAATCCACTTCTCTCCCTAGCTATGGTCAAATTTCAGTGCATGTAGACAGTAGCATTCATAGGGTTTTAACTTGGCTTGTCACCCTGCTATTGTTAACTCAAAATAAAAAAGCTGAAATCGCTGGAAAATTGTGCTAAAAGTATCAGTGAATGTTGAATTTTTGCATTGCCAAAACATCATGGTGTCACCCCCTCTGATGATGTCACCCGGGGCACACCGCACAAGCAACAATCCAAGTCATTCTAGCTTTTTTATTTTTTTTCTCCACAAAGAGGCTGGATTGCAAATCCCTGTATAACAAAAAGTAATTTCTATCTTCATTTCTAATCAGATCTTTTTAATTAAAATCAACGATGAAGATGTAAAATTCTCTTTTTTTCCCAATTTCAGAAAAAGATTTTTGCCATGTTCCGCTCTCTTTTTGAGGCCGCTACATCCAAGCCTTACCCCAAAGGCATTGTTCCGTCCCCCAATTCTAGGGCAATGTATGCAGCTGACTTGATGCTCAAGTGGACCCAAGATGCTCACGGTAAGGAATAACCTCAGCCTTTAACAGTTACACCATTTTCCCCTTCACTTGGCAAAAGGTCAAGGAAGCTGGAGGATTGTTCTTTCAATGCACATGCCTTTAAGGAAAGGAATGAATCTTTCCATCAATTATGCAATCACCATGAAAAAATTCTGGGTTATGCAGCTTTCCCTGTTATCCCAAAAAAGAGCATTCCTATAATAACAACATATGTTCATTATGTAAGTAAATTTTTGTCCAGTATTTTCCTTCATCTTAATTTTTTTAGTTGCTTTTCATATCGACACTCAAATTGATGGCCTGAGTAAAGTTGTGATAAAAAGTAACTAAAATTAAGATGAAAGAAATACAAGTCAAAAATGAATAAAGGTTGACAATGTTTCATCTAATAAAGAAATAAATCCAGATAATATTACTACTAATATTACATGATGAAAAGTCACTAAAATTAAGATGAAAGAAATACAAGTAAAAAAGGAATAATGCTTGACAATGTTTCATCTAATGAAGAATTAAATCCAGATAATATTACTACTAATATTACATGATGAAAAGTCACTAAAATTAAGATGAAAGAAATACAAGTAAAAAATGAATAATGCTTGACAATGCTTCATCTGATGAAGAATAAAGATAATATGACTATAATTATTTAATAGGCTCAGCCCTGCAGCCTATGGTCATGAGCTAACAGCTTGGATTAGAAATCAATTTGGGTGAGGTCCAAACCCACGTCTCTTTTGCCTTAATGATAAAAAAGCAGCTAAAAAAATTCAAGGTGAAGGAAATTAGAAATGATAATAGTATAAGGCCTTAGACATGGCCTCTTGTAGCCGGTTGTAACACTTGTCAAACTCTATTGCATAGAGATCTACGTCAGGTTTATAAATGATAAAAAGTGAATAATAACTTGCTGAATAAACCATCCATTTGATTGATATTTGACTAGTTTTAGTAAATTTTTAGGTAAGTGTGAAATGCAGACATATAATAAGGGACTGGTTTAGCAAAATCTTACATTGTAAATTGGGACCCCAACTTATTTGTAGGTGGGGAGGATTTCTGAAAACTAGATTGCTAAAAATCTTCTTCATGGTCCTGTTAGTAAGCACGGACAATTTTATGCCCATAGCTCTGACTGTTCATGATTTTTGTGATGACAGACAGACATTTGGTGTATTATAGTAAGACTCGACTCCATACCCACCCTAACAAGCCAAGTAAATTGCTGTATTATACTACTCTCTCTTTTCACTGTTAGAAAAAAAAGGAGAGAGATATCGTAATAAAAAAAAGATTCAATCTCTATTTCATCGAATGCTTTCATTCACTTTTTAGTATCTTTGTGATTTTTTACTTGAAAATTTATGATGGGTTGTTGCAATTTGTTATTTGATTAAAAATTAAATTTAAAAAAACGACTTTTTAAACTTTTTTTTTTTTTTTTTTTTTTTTTTTTTTTGCAGGTGATCGGTCAATCCAACCAGTTTTATGTGAGATCAATTTCTGTCCTGATTGTGACCGTGCATGTCAATACCATCCGAGATTTGCCAATGACGTCCTTAGTTGTCTTTTTCTGGGAGACATTGAAGACAGACCCATCACAGAGATTTAACTTTGCTACAGCTTCTGATTTCTTCATCTCTCATTTCTTCAATAAAATCTTTAAAAAAATTAAAATTCCATTTTCCCATTTGTATTAGAAACTGTCAACGTAGGTTTTCTTCAGTTTTTTAGTTGGTCTGTGTGATGAATAAGTGGTGCCATCTGAAGTTAGAAATCTAATCATCCAAGAGTCGAAGGATGTATGACAAGAAGCAAGTCTAAGTCCCCCCCCAAAACGACTGCACCGCACTTATAGTAGTAGCACTTCTTTTTTCTAGAGAGTACGGTCTGGATATTTCACCTCTTCCCATCTTCGTTTACTTGATACTCTTTGAGGTAAGATGGTTGCCGATTTCTACTACCGTGTCGTAGCATGGGTGTCGGTGTGTCTTAGCTGATTGGCTTTGTCCAATGGACATTGTGACAACCACAAAATGTTAGCTGGCAGTTGGATTGTATCTGAATGTAAATCTTCTCTCATACCTTCTCTGTTTTAAGCCACTCTTGGGGGTTGGTACAGGGTCAAAGGGTGGGGTTGTTGTAGACTTTTCCTTTGTCTAATAAAGACTTTATCGCCAATATTTATCTGGTGTCCCCTTGTTTGGTATGTCGCTTGGCAACCGAATCCTGTCGATGCATCTGTGTGTGACTTTTGCTGTGGTGTCGTAAAATAGGGTATTTGGAGGTAATAATTCATCTGAAGTGCGTTAAATCAGGGTCAAATTTTGTTGTTCTGTGGGGGGCGGGGACACCCGTTTATTTAGTTGGAATAGTGGAAGGCGAGTCTGGGGTCCTGTCAGTCAATATATGCAGTATGGGCAACATTACCCAGCATGAAATTTCAGCCAGTCCATTGCTCTCTGGGTATGTTGGTTCAATATGTCTGCATGAATCCTTGCATTTTGGTTTGGTGAATTCTTCGCCTTTAAATTGAGGACCATTGTCACTCCTTTTGACCTCTGGTATGCCATATCAGCACAACATTTTTTGAGCTTTTGGAATCAAATTTTTTTTCTACATTTCACTGTGGGAGCTACTATAATTATGCTATATATGCTAGTGATTCGCTACAGATATATATATATATATATATATATATAGTCACACTATACCTTTACAGTGGAAGCATTGAGATTTAATAAGGATTTTTATGATAGCAAGACCATTTCTATTCTGTGCGGAGCTCTAGAGATTCTCCATTGACCGGAAATCTTGTCATCTCTTGTTAAAGTCGCAATTTAGTATTGTGAAAAAAACATACATGTTGTCATAAAGAGCTTTGTTATGGCTTGGTTTTATTGATTGCAATTACTCATTTGTGTTTGGGACAAGCAGCTGTTGGAAAGAAATGTTCTCTCTGGGATACTGTTTTTTTTCCATTTTTTTTGTTCTAAAATTACTAAATTCTGATATTCATTTAGCCCTTCTGTTCCTTGAATTTGCTGTTTGACTTTTTGTGAGAGTCATCATGTTATTTAGGGGTCAATTCTCATCTTGCACATACAGCTGTTGGCCATTTTGCTCCTAATATCTCAAATCAAATATTTTTTTTTTCTTCCTCCATGATGTCTGCCTGTTGTGAATATTAGCTCTGCTTGTTTCAATTATTTTTCAAAACGTAGCTGCATCTTTATGGTATCCTGTCCACTTCTGACAGCTCCTTTGCCCCGTTGCCCCCTTGCCCTCTACAGGTTGCATGTTACCATCTTTGTTACCAGTTTTAGTGACCAAGTCTAGCCATCGAAAAGTAGAAGTCCAAGAGTTGAAGTATGGGTGAAAAGAAACAAGACAGTCACAAGTCCTTCTCCAAAATCACTCTACCATATTTATATTAGCTCTTTTGTTCTGAATACTACAGGCTGGCTGGCTGGCTGGCTATACTCAGTTTTTAGAAAAGAAAGTTTTTGGAAATTGTCCTTAATAGGTTTTTAGTGTATGTGTGAGGGGAAGTTCAATTTGCAGTGCAAGATTATGCTAAATTGGTCCCTTATTTTGTGTCAGCAACATTCATTTCTTTTATTTGGATTTTTTTAATTTTTTAGATCACTGCCTAATATGGCATGCTGCCAAAAGACATTGGTTACGTGACAGTTTCTATTGAGTGACTAACCAGAACGTTTTTTTTTTTAATTTTTTTTTTTTCCACTTAAGCATGAAGAAATTTCTGCTTTTTATTTTGAATTTTTATCATAAGCTTTAAAATACTTTGAATAAAAGTACATTTTCTGTAAAAAGTGTATACAAGGTGTGCCAAGATCTTTTTGCTTTAGGACCCCAAAGATTTGCAATGTAAGTTTATGCTTATTAGTTCCTTAGTTTGTGTACAGCAGCATTCACACCTGCTTTTTTAAAATTCAGACTTTTTTAGTGATCACTACCCAACAAAAGGTGTGAGAAGTAACTTATTCATGGATCAACCCTTTTTCAAATTTTTTGATTGATCACCCATAGCACGGCATGCAGCCAAAAAAATGTCAGGTGACGGTTTCTATTTAGTGACTAACCAGACCTGTTTTTCTTCATCTCTTATCAACAATCCAGTTAACATAACCCAAAGTTAGAGTGCTCACCTCCTGTTCGGTAGGTCATAGTTTCAATCCTTGCCCGAGTCATACCAAAGACTTCAAAGATGGTACTCAATGCCTTTTTGGTAAGTACTTAGCCTAAAGAGTAGGATTGAAGCTCGGAGAGAGATGGTCTCTATCAGGATATCTCGTCCTGTTATTGAATAACTGTTGCCACCAAAGATGGCAAAGGATTCTATCCTTTCTTATGTGTTTTTTGCATTCCAGCTCTCCTGACCATATTGTTTTCTCTATAGACTTGTGAACTGGCATCAGTACTCCACTAGACACTCCTTGTGAAATTTTTTTTTTTTTTTTTTTTTCAAATCTTTGGGATGCTTTTTTTGAATTTTAGGGGCCTTATTCTGATGGGTATAGTTTATTAATAACATCTAGGTTCTCCAGAACTTTATTTTAGATGTTTTACATTTAATTTATTCTTTGAAGGATTTTTTTCATGACATTTTGATGCCAAGTTTTGACTGCAATGTTGAGTTTTATTTAGTTTTATATGTAGATCACAAATATCCCCTTCCCTTCCTTTATTAATTCCTCTTGAAGTTGCCAATTTAGATAGTTTTCCTTTCAAATCTGGGAGTTCTGTGTCCTTGATTTAGATTTATTTTTCTGTAAATTTGAGTTTGGGAGTGATTTCCACTTTCAAAAACTTTTTAAAAAAAAGAAAGCCCAAATTGGCAACCCTGAAATTTCCTCTTGAAAGAGTAATTGATTTCTTATTTTTTTCTGCTTTTTGAAAAATTCTTTCCAAGTATCTTTCACACACAGATCTTCCTTCCAAGTCCACAATTAATGAAACTTTTCTGGTCTCCCACTCCATGAATTCTATATTATTTCTAGTAAAAGATTGCTTTGCAAGTAACAGTTTATGCTTTTAAAGAATCAGTATTTCTTGTGAATATAAATATATGAACTATTTTCAAGAATTTATTTATCCAAGATATGAAAAGCCTCAGATTACAAACTATTTTCAAAACATAAACCCAGATGGTTGATAAAACCCTCTGATTGAGGGGGGAAGGGCAACATTGGCAGCCCTGCATTAGACCACCATAACTTTTTTTTTTTTTTCCCCACTCATCTCTTGATGCTCAAAGGTCAGCTAGTAAAATGGTTCTTGGAGGAGATTGCTACTGGAGGTTCTCTACATGATGATATCCAGCTGTTTATGGCACCCTATATTCCTAAATAATCCTTGATCTAAGTAATGTGGTCAACGTTGCTCAACTTCGTTGATTGCATGAGAACTGGTGTGTCCAATGCAATTAGGCTGCAACACCATCATCATTAATTAGTCTGTTAAAACACTTAACAGTATAATCAGCTGGAGGGGGCCCAGGATTTGGAGCGAGGGGGTCCCAAATGGGGGGGGGCTAAAATACATGAAAAAGCAATCACTAAAAACGAAGAAGTAGTGTGTGGTCTGGTATTTTTTACCAGCTCTAGAATTGACAACGGGAGAAAGTGACATATTTGACCTGAGAAAGCCATTGCAAAGGAAAGTAACTGTGCATTGACCCGCCTCAAAATTGAATCGCTTAACCCATGGCCCATTACTCGCCCTTGTACAAAATGTCATTGAAATCTGTTGTGATCGTAGGGCGATATTATGTGTTGTAGGCATATAACTTCATTGCAGGAGAGGTAATTGAACATGGATCCGTCCAAAGATCTAATCATTTCTTACGTGGCCTATTTTCCACCCTTTCTTGAGATGTCATTGAAATTGATGGAGTACTTCTGGAGATATTTGTAGACAGGCAGACAGAAAGTTAGGCAGGCAGATAGACGCGACCAAATATATATATATATATAGCTCTCCGACTTCGTTGACAGAGGTAATAAAATAATCTACAAAAAATAAGACAGAAGAAAGAGAAAATGAACTTCTTTTTTTTTTTTTAATTTCTTTTGAAGATAAATTTTAATCTATAATTTACTTGGGTTCGTTTGGTTGAGTTATTCATTTAATTTCTCCATTCTAGATATTTGAAAATATTTATTTGACCTTTGCGAAAAGGGGTGGGTCCTGGTCGGGTGGGCCACCCTCTAGATTCGTGCTTCATTTAGTAGAGTTGCCACACATCCGGGTTCTTCTAAACTTTTTGCTCTCGAAATTTTCATCAGGGAGAATTTTTTTGAAAATCACGGAAAGCCAGCCTAATTAATCGTCACGGCTACTTCAAGACTAAATAGCGTCAAAGTGTGTTGGGCAGGGGGTAAACTATTCTAGGCGATGCTCTTTCGTGGGTGTTCAAATATGGCGAATCAGAAACGTAGCTTAGCTAGAGATTTGAGGGCACTGTTCCTTGAGAGACCACTCCAACAATATGTGAGATTTTTCAGTAGAAATGCAGTAACATTTATAAAGTTTGGGGCAGGTGAGGGAAGGGGGTTCAAATATCTCCCTCCCTGCCTCGGTTACAGCTCCGTGGCAAACCTAGTATGGAGTTCAGCACGCAAATGACATAAGCAGTCCAAATGATTCACACGTGCCCCTCTTTTTCTGCTTTTAGATTGGTGAACAGAATCCGTTTAAACATTATATTTGCCCGTACACACAGGTGGAGAGAAAGATAGAGAGACAGACATACATGCACACACACACACACGTGTTGCACACATTGAACTTATAAGTTGGCCAAGAAGTCAACCTGACTAAGTTAATTCCATTCACCCAACTAAGAAAGATTTTGCTTTCCTTCTCATCCTCAGAACTGTTCTTTCACGTTCTACTTCCAATGTTCTCCTCCTTCATGAGGGGTACCCCCCACCCTCAGGTTATTTTAGGGGAAACCAGTGAGGGATGGGTAGAGGGAGGCGCAGAGAAGAAAATGAAAAAGCAGAAGAAAAGGACGCCACCAAATTTACCATTTGAAATATTTTACCAATGGAGTTACATTCTTTTATTAACTTTTAGTTTCATACTGTGAACAGTGGTGTAACTAGAGATTGGAAGTAATTTAGGAACCCAAGGACGAGGCTAAAGGTTCCCAATGCACTTTGCAATGAGCAGCCTCAGTGTCCCCAACATTGCACTTACGCACTCGGTCTTGATCCTCACCCGCCACACAATCTCCAGTCCATTCGGCTGGCAAGCGTCAATACCGGCGCCTCTGGCAATGCCGTGGAACAGATATTACACTTTAATCCGAACCAAAAGGCCAGAAAATGAGAGGCGAGGGTCCGCATGACATGGTGAAAATTCACTTGCAACTTTTGAATGGTAAAAGCATGCGCGTTGCATATTGTGTGACATGACTGTTGAGACGAGTGATGAAAACGTCAACATGAATTAAAGTCGCTGCATGCCTCTGGTCGCTAGTATAAGAATAAAATACTGAGGTCTTTGTGAAGTCGCTTGTTGCGTGATGAGAGATTCTGTTCCCAGCATTCAAGTCAGTTTCGGCGTTCATTGTTTGTTATTTGACTGGTAACCGATCAAGTCCGTGATTGTGTTGTCTTTTCTGTCAGAGAGTAATCGAAATTGCGTTTTGACGCATGTGACTCAGGCTCACGTGCACCACGAGAGTTTAGACGAGTGGTTCCGAAGGTGGGCAGGAGTCCAAGAAGGGGAATAAGGCTATTTGGTTAAAATAAAATCGTGGTGAATGTTTTGACTTCAGGATAGTGGGGATTGTGTTTCCACGAATCGAAGGACTAGTAACAAAAAATTCGAACAAGACCAGAGATGACATTTACGCATGTGTTAGTTACGATTGCAGAATTCTTATTTTCTTGCAATGAATTGGAATTTTGAATCGTGTTCATAATTATATTCGTTTGCTTTCTTCGGGTAACAAATACAGTGCAGCAATGGTACAATTATAAAATTGAACTAATTCTTATTATAAATCTGTCTGATTAAACGCAAAATATAAAATGATTATTTGAAATCATTCTTTGTTGCAACTTACCTAAATGGAAGGTGGGGAGAACTAGTAATCTTATTGACAAAAGTGGGGAATGACCATTGGTTTAAACAGTCAAGGAGATAATCTTGCCGTTGACTGGCGAAAGAATGGGTTTCTTTGAATTGGATGCGTATCTAACCGCAAAATTCTGGACAGTCATGGCGGACTTTTGTTATTGACTGCCGGAGAACAGTTACAAGAACGGGGTTTTTTTTAGCCTCAGGAAATCTAAAAGAGGCTAATCTGTTCCTTTTGTTTAATAGCTTGCCGTTGTTCAGTTGTCGGCAGTGGTGTAATGCTTTAAAAGAAAGTGAGGGGAACGCAGACCTGCCTGCTCTTGGAGGGGGAGGGCTTTTAAGCCGCCACTCCTACACTGAGAAAATCTTTGAAATTTAATCTAGAATACATTTTAAGGCCATGTATGGTGTATGTATACTGTAAATGCTATATTTGATATTTACTCAGTTAAACTTAGTTTTGCATAAACAAGTAGCAGGCCACCCAGTGAGGATCGAACACATTACAGTGGTAATGGTCAGCATCACAAGCTTGTTAAGTTCAAGCAATTCAAGAAATTACCAAAATGTTCAGAGTTTTTTTTTTAAATCTCAAAAGATTTCACGGAATAATTAGTTTCGTAATCTTACTTTAATACGAACACACACAAAAGAATCAGGCTTTTGACTTTAGAAGACACAAAGGTTCACGAGAGTTTAAACATGGAAATCTCACAAAAATATGTGAGGGTAAAGAATGTATTTGAAAGTCAGAAGACCTAAGTAATGTCCTTCAATGTGTTCTCAGTGATTTAGTTGCTTTTCGTAGATGGTCACAGGCTGTGTCAGCCATCTTTGAAAGCAATAATGGAGGGCCGGAATTGATTGCTATAAATTTTGTCCAAGTTTTCCGGATAATTTTTTTCGTGAACTTTATTTTGGGGATTTCTCACAAGTATTCACATGAAAACTGATAGATAAACATAATCTCAGCATTATCATTACATTGTAATTAGTTCCCTCCACCAATATATATTGTATTCATTCAATGGTGTTTGTTATGTTCCTAATATTTTCTTTATTGTCTGTTTTCGATCCTGATCAATTTATCAACTCGGAAGGTTTTACAATTTGTTGGTTGTTCATATCAAATGATAATTCCAAATAACTCTTTTACTTGAAAAAGAAGGGAATTGAAGAATTTCTTTTTCATCGTGAAGGAAAAAAAAGAAAGAAAACTATGAAGAACTTTCATTCCAATTTATTCATTTGATTAAAGAAATATCTATCAATAAATACATGTTCCCGTCACTTAGAATTTATGGTATTGCGTCCATATTAATTTAATTCAACAATTTATTTTTGGTGAAAAAAAAAATAGGGTTGAGCACTCTTTAAGTGAGGTAACTCGTTCATTGTAAGCTTATGCAATGCTCTTCCAAGATGGAATGGAGCACTCTGGTGGATGAGGAATCTATGCATTAATAAATATATCGCTTAAATTCAACCTTACTGACCGTCCAGTTCCGTGGCGCAGAAGGAAGATACCAGCCTCTGGATCTGAAGGTAAGGTTTCGATCCTACCTCGTGGTACTGGATGGGATAATGGATATTCTATAGCCACACTGAAGAGTTGTAATACAACGAAACAGCTGTCTGAGGATGACACAATAATATATATATATATATATATATATATATATATATATATATATATATGTGTGTGTATAAATAAATATAACAAACGGTGTAATCCGTCTCCGATATTTCATTTGATCCATATAAATTTAGGTACTTAAACGTTCAAATCGATCCCGGCCTTCCATAGTTGCTTCTGAAGATGGCAGGCATAGCCAGCAACCATCTACGAAAGATCACCTTTTCGTTCACTTTACACTAATGCCCTCGGGAAAGGTATGAATCTGCTTCTTCCTCTAGCTATGGGTAAATAGCAGTGCAGTTGCAGCCCTCTAAATCTCTGAACCAGTCTGTTTTGGGGGAGGGACTAGCAACTCCATTCAGTAAAACCTACTTGTGACTGGAACTGCGATGCGACCCCATGTTCCACAACTAGTCTACAGGGGTTAATGAAAATGATTAACAGTTTTTTTTTCTCTCTGTAGGTCGAAGAATAAAGGAGGTGCAGAGTGGCCGAGCGGGTAATGGCTCGGAGAATGGACTCCGGTTGAGACAGTTGGTGTTCACTTCGCGCTAATGCCCCTTGGAAGTGCATGTGATCATCTCTTCCCTTAGTTACAGGTAAAATAGTGCAAGGTGAAGCGAGTTGTTTGTTGCCTGTAAGTGTATTCAGCATATCGAGTACATAACAATGGGATAGGTGGAGCCCGAGTAGGGGCGACTGGGGCCATGACCAGCGCAAGGGTACAACTTATTTGTAAGGTTTAATGAAAAAAAAATGGTTCGTGTTTGGGTTTTTTTTTTTTTTTTTTTTTTTTTGTTTAGGTCGAAGAATGAACTCAAAAGGAGTTTGTTAGTGAAGGCTTTGTGCTGGAACCGGTTACGGTAAGAAGAAGAAAAAACATCCTAGTTGGTGCCAAAAAGTTTCGACTTCTAGAAAGAAAGCAAAAGGTAAATAAAATAAAAAATGAAATATAAAGACTAGTTCGTTTGGTTGTTGGTCTTCAGTTGGCAAAGGAAGAGAAGAAGAAACGAAAATAAGACAGAACGTGCCAAGAAGGAGAAGAAGAAAAAGAAGATGCTGACACTCTTAAGGGTTATGGGCAAGGTCGGGGCAGGGTTGCCAGATAGTTGGCCAAGTTTCTGGCTAAAAATGCCTCAAAAACGGCCAAAAATCTAATTTATCCATAAGACCAATCATTTATTTTCATCGTTTATCATGAAAAGTATAGTAAACCATTAGTATCGATCTTTAGAATAATTGATGATACTATTAACCTTCATCCTAATTTTTCAGTTGCTTTTCATTTCAACGGTCTGAGAATTAAAGTAGCGATTATAAAAAGCATGATGAAGACGAATAGTCGTATTGAAAAAAATTAATTATGATTGTTTCAAAAAACATACGAACATAAAACAATATTATGAAAATCAGAATTTATGAAACAAAAATTTACTACAACTAAGTAGAAATTGCCAAAAATTTAAACGTGGTAAAACCCTAAAATTCGGGATTGAATGCTATTAGAAAAGGCTAGATTTGTCGGATTTGGCCATAAAATGGCCAAAATGGCGAGCGTGTTTATGGGCAAGTGTCGGGGGATGTTTGTTTGGTGAGGCACCGGGGAGGAAAAAAAAATAAATGGTGAAAGCTTCATGCTCAACTGATCCTTCTTGAATAGCTGGCTTGGCGTTAAGTAAGTATGCCATCTTTTCACTCGAAATAGAAACGGGCTTTGAAAAAGGCAGACCTACACCAACCTATATATACGGAGAGAGAGAGAGAGAGAGAGAGAGAGAGAGAGGCGGGGGCGGAGAGAGAGAGACAGACAGACAGACAGACAGGGAAGTGGGTAGATGATACCCCCGTCCTGTCCCCCCCACCACACGTACAAATACATACACGTGCATAGACATACATTCTCTTTCTCTCCCTTTTTTTCTCGTTCTCCCCAATCTCTCTCTCTCTCTCTCTCTCTTTGTCTCTCTTTTACACGCAGGCGCGTGCATGCACCCACAAACACACACACGCACGTACACACACACAGATACACAGACACAGGCATAACTCACTTTCCTCCGTCTTTCGCTCTTTCTCTAATCAAGTGTCTCTCATTCTCTTTCTATTACGCACTCACTCTTTCCTCCTCACTATTACCCCCCAATTATACGCACACACTCACGCACGTGCGCACGAAGGAGTAAGCTCTCTCTCTCTCTCTCTCTCTCTCTACCTATTTCTCTGCCATCGAAAGATAGAGTAAAGTTAGTCAGACGTATAAAACAAGAGGGCGCTTACCTTAGAGCTATGATCAGCAACAACAGCTTGAAGCTATTCTCTCAAGCCGTTTTTCATTTTCTTTCATGACCCCTCACTATTGAGGCCTTATACCAGACTAAACTCGGCAAAGAATGCTGGTTTTATTGATAGCTCGAATCTCACTGACATTCCACAACTGAGGTCTTGTGCCAGGCGCAACTGAACTTAGAAAATAATGCAAACACAAGAGCCACCCGTGGAGCACACTAGTCATACTGGCTTAATTCTAAAGTGGGTTCAATTCTCATTCAGTGCCTGACAACCGCTACCTTGCACCAGACTTACGGGACCGGTCAAAGATACCGGCAACATGGACAGTCGCCCTGTGCGCCAAGTGCTAAGGGGCATCTGTCATGTGAGATACAAGGACTTTCCAAATACAAATGGGGAAATGGGAAAACGAAATAAAAACTTCGAACAAAATAAATAAAAAATCTGTACCTCGCATAAATGAATCACTGCGATCCTGTATGTACCAGAAATAATTATCTGGAAAAATATCTAAAATTATCTGTAAAAAAATAGATCTTTTATCTGAAATTATCAATAAAAAAAAAGATCTTTCCATTTAAAATTAACTGTAAAAAGAATAGTTCTATTTGTAAAAAAATTCCAGCACAAGATTTGGGCATTGTCAGTCCAGAGGAACCAAAGAGACCCTAAAGATAATTTCTTTTGAAAGAACAAGAAAAAAAAAGGTTCTGTAGATGGTGCCGAGTGGCGTACCCAATCAAATGTTCAAAGTTTCAAAAATGCGATCAGGTAAGCCCCGGGACACATCCACGGACACACGGATACCCAGAGAGGAAGAATACGTAGTCCACTTGTCTGGTTGATCGTGCAGGCCATTTGTTGGTCTACGATGATTCGATAATTCCCTGATGTGAAGATTTTCAGGAATATCTGACAGTTAAAAACTTTCTATTTTGATGAAACTAAGAGAAGCGATTAGCTACTAAAATTCTTATGAACGTTGACAAGCTCATCTAATTAGTACATCGTAAATTACTGATATTTAGTATGAATCACAATAGTACACTAAAGGACCTATGTAGATTCCTATGTATCTATTTTTTCTCTGTAAAAACAAAAAATATCTTTTCTTTTAAATAAATAAATAAGATGATACTACACTTTGAAGGAAACCTTTGAAGTTCAGCTCGCCTGGGGCGCCAGGAACCCTAGGGCCGTCCCCGATGACTCATCAAAACTTATCCAAGTTTTCAATTTCTCTCTTTCTCTCTCATTCGTGAGAAAATGAAAGAAATGACATTTGATCGTTTCCCCCCTCTACCACGAGGGGCATGGGGCTTGGGGTGCAGCCAGTGCATACCAAAGGGGACCTGAGAGACTTGAAGGGGCCTAAGAGTTAAACTTCTGCGTTCAATAATGAAATCGGTTGACTCGATCGTTAACCTTTGATCGAATAAGGAATGTTTGGGTTATAGCAGTTGAAAAAAGAATGGTTAAAGGACGAGGGTGTATGTACAGTGTGTGTGTGTGTGTGTGTGTGCGCGCGCGCGTGCACGCGTGTGTCTGTTGGGCCTCAAAAACAGCTTTGCAATGCCGCATAAGATCCCTCTCGGAGGCCCTAGTATGGGGACTCTCATGCGTACGTATGGGTAGTGCCAGAAATCGTCTCGTTCCCTCGGCACTTCGCTCTGGGACGCGTCAGGCATTGACCTTGAACCAACTGCCCCCTGGAATTTGATAAAAGGCCGCACAGATACGCACACGCACTTTAATGCACATATATTCACATGATGGAAGCGTACACATATATATGCAAAAAACTGTGGCATATGCTTGCATACGTACACATGCGCACACGCACGCAATATCATACGCATGTGCACACACACACAATATCAAACTCACATAATATCACACACACAATATCATACACATGCACGCACACACACAATTTCACACACACACAGTATTATACGCACGCACGCGCACACACACACACACACACAATATCATACACAGACACAATATCATATACACAAACACAATATCATACTCATACTCAAACGCACACACACACACACACAGACATGCGTATACACATAAATAGACGTGAGAATACTAACAGTGAGGGGCCCCACCAAGCAGGTCAACACGGCTTGTAAAGGAATTACACTCACGCGTGTTGCTAACATGTTCAATTAAAATAGAAATCTAACATGTGCTCACACATACATACGCATACACATACATACGCATACACATATACATTAAAAAAATTGTCTATCTTTTTCTCCTCTCTCTCTCTCTCTCTCTCTCTCTCTCTCTCTCTCTCTCTCTCTCTCTCTCTCACGCACGTACATATACATTCCAAAATTTACGCAAAAGAATTTACGGAGAAAGAAGCACACATTGACACAACTGAAGTCTTTCTTTCTTTCTTTCTTTCTTATTTTTCTTTCTTGTCTTCCTTTCTTTCTCGCCTTCCTTTATTACTTACTCCACTGTCTTTCTTTTTTTATTTCTCTCTACCTCTCTCTTTTTTATCTTCCATTCTTTCTCTCCTTTCTCCCTTTCTTTCTTTCTTTCTTTCTTTCTTTCTTTCTTTCTTTCTTTCTTTCTTTCTTTCATTCTTTCCTTCCCTCTCTCCCTAAGTTACGAAAATAAAAAGACACATGCTGTCCTTGAGACAAAAATGATGCTGAATGAAGGAAAATCAACGTACACACACACACACACACACACACACACACACACACATACACACACACACACACACACACACATGCTAAAATCTTGAAAAAGTAACTCATAGAGGTGTAGGTGAGAGAGGATTATTCAAAAACGCCCCCAGAACCCCAATGAGAGGGGGGGGGCTAAAAAGCTGTCTTAATCATAGTGAACCACCCGTATTTCTACTGATAATACAACAACTAGGATATATTTGTACATACAAAATAATATCTCAACCTTTGGGGTTGTTCTTCACAAATTGGGTGACAAGGGTGGTCTATTAAATACGAGTTTACCTTCTTTCTTTTTTTTTAATCAAACCTCACTAAATGTTGGAACTGGGCCCCTCAAGGGGTCAAACACTGAGCCCCCAATCTCCAGTAAGACAGGCACACACCGGTACAAACACACACCAAATGAAACAAAATGTACTTGACATACTCGGATCCACACAAGAAACACTCACGCACATTTGTAAGTGCACTTGTTCGTAAGAGTTTTCCTTTCTTTTTTTTTTCGTTTTCTTTGCCCCTCCCCCACGTCAGATATCTGACAGACACAAGCCAGCCTGTCTGTCAGTCACTCATCACTCCCCCCCTCAACCCCCTCTATCGCACGGATCATGTCTATGCCTATCTATCTATACACGTATCTCTCTCTCTCTCTCTATATATATATATATATATATATATATATATATATATATATATATATATATATATATATATGTTTGCACACACACACACACACACATATATATATGTTTACACATACACAAACACATGCATATATGAACAGATAGATAGATAGATAGATAGATAGATAGATAGATAGATAGATAGATAGATAGATAGGGAATTTCAGAGTAATATAACGCATTTATAATTATTTCTGTCGGGTTATATATCCATTCCTTATTCCTTCATAATAATGATAGTAAAATACACACACACACACACACGTGCGCACACACACACGCACACGCACGCACACACACACACACACACACACACACACACACACACCACACACACACACACATATATATATATATATATATATATATATATATATATATATGTATATATATATATATATATATATATATATATATTTATATTTATATATACACACACTGTCGGTCTGACAGCCTGTTCGTCTGTCAGTTTGACTGTCCGATAACTTGGGGAAAAAAAGTAACGCACATAAGTCAAGTTTTGTTCTGATTTTGTTTTTGTTGTACTGCTTGAACAGGTAAAAAGAAAAAACACTCATGTTCTCCTCCAGCTTCTAGCTACGATCCCTGTGCAGAGCTACAGAACACGCTCAGCAGAAAGATCGAGTAAGTAAGTAAGTAAGTAAGAAAAATAAGAAATAAAAAATAGATAGATAAATAAATAATTCTACAGAGTTCTACTTAGATACTTACTGTACTTACACTGAGTCTAGCGGCACCAATTTTTGGTTCTTTTTTTTTTTTTTCGCGAAAGGAAGGAAATAGTACCGTAGTCTCAGACCTGCGCACAGGGATTATTGTTAGCCGAGCTGGTCGTAGTTAAAACTTTTTTTTTCAGCTTCGCCAAAAGAAGTTGCGAAGAAGGAGTGAAAACGAAGGAAAAAAAAAGGATATTCTGTTTTTTTTTTCTCTTCCAAATTCTTCCAATTTCTATGATCGGAGTCTTGGAGAGAAAAAGGGGAGCTAGTGTGGCTTCTTAACGCCAGGGCCAACTAACATCATCATGAACAATTCTGCGACTACCATCCAAGAACCTGGTGGGGTAGCCGTACCAGGTGCTACACTTCGACCCTATCTCAAGAGGAAGAAATCATCTCTTGGAGAGACCAAAGTAGCCGTAGTAGGTGCCGAGGGCGTTGGAAAGAGTGGTACGTTCAGTTTTCTCTCTTTATTAATATCATTTTTTTTTTTTTGTTTTTGTTAAATTCTCTTTTGCTTATACGCATTTTTCTTCTTTTTATTTCGTTATTTTCCCTGCTTGCCTGGGGTCGAATTAATGACTGAATAATGCGAGGAAAGGTTCCTTTACCTATGTGTACAGTGGAGTAGTTGGAGATTTAGAGGGGGCCCGGGGGGGGGGTAATTGATTCCTTGAAGGGGGGCATTTAGTGGGATCTGTCAGTAGAAATACAGTAAGTGAACTACTATTTATAAAGATTGGGAGGAGGGGGTTCCAAATTGCCCCCTCCCTCCCTCCCTCAGATACGCCTCTGCGGGGGGGTTGAGAGAGAGGGGGGATTACGTGTGAGCGTCCTATTATGTGTATGTATATAGATTGAAAAAAAAATTAAAAGGTAATTGAAACGAATTATTACCGAATTCGCTGGCAGACAAGACTTCACTGTTTCCCTCGACCCCTAAGTGACTCAAAAGGTAGACGTAACCTTTGTTATTCAGCCCCATATTGGCCAGAACTTGAGGAGAGTTTTTTTGTATTTCAAACTGGGTAGTAAATGAGAAGAAATTTAGGGAAATGTAGGTTTTTCATTATGATCCCCGATGAAATAAAGAAGGGGTTCTTAAATGTCACCAAATGTGGTATATATCTATCTTTTTAATCTGACTGAAATCTGCACATACACACACTCCCACGCACACTCTCAAAACGCGTATGCAAAACGATGTTAGATATTCATATCATGGTACAAAAAAGATGTTCATACGTGCACACAACCATTAATTCACCTATGTCTCTGTGTAGGTATGTATTCAAGGAGATGAATTCATAAATAAGAAAACACAAGAAAAGGGAGTGCATCGCAAGAAAAAACGTTCGCGTAATAAAAACTAAAGAAACTAATTGTGGGTGCTTACAAATGCAAAAGGAAAATATATACTTTTATAAGTTGCTAGGTAGGTGTATATAAGTAAGTAGATAAATGTTTCTGCGCACAAATGTAGGTCTAGACATGCGCCCGTATTTTATATAACCTATGTCTGGGGTTAAATTTTTTGTATACCCTATTCTCGAGGCGCGTACGTACGTACACGCATACGTCAAACGCTCACGTACAGAAAGCTGAGAAATCTGTGAAACCAGGGCAGCCATGCATAAGTTCATACCTAGTAGGTATATGTACCAGTAAAAAAAAAAAAAGATGGATAAAATATATGTAAGAATGAAATTGAGACATATTTTCAAACATTGAGCTGTTTTATGGCAATATGTGTACACGTATACCTGTCAAAATTGACGAGATCATTCACGTTTAGATAAAACATGCAAATATATATTTTAGTATAAATGTATTTATCACAAATTCAACAACACATACCTTAAATGAAATTAATTTTTCTGTTGATATTCAACAACGCTTCATATTTTGGGGTTTTTTTTTCCAAAAAATAATCTCTAAACAATAAAACAACGGAATTGGGTAAAAAAAAAGAATTTCTCTTTCATCATGAGGAAAAAAAATCGGAGATGCCAATATTCAGAGGAAGTTTTCCGTACTACTATTGAGATATCAGTAAAAGCAATGGTTGTAACCATATAGATACAAACACACAAACACAGTAGAGCCTTGTTGTATCCCCTTCTTCTCTTTCTGTTTGCTGTAGCTTGATAGAAGACAACAAGCAAAAAAGCGTCAATGGCTTTTATATCATAAGATTATTCGGGCAACTACTATCATTGTTGTTGATTTTATTCAATGGTATATTCACATGTGTAATTAATTTTCCGACAAGTGTTTCTTTCATCTTAATTCCATTTGTATTTGATCGTTAGTCCAAGACTCTCATTCTATGTTCGTTGGGAAACAACGCAGATCGGAAAGGCAACTGTCACGTTAAGATGAGCTTCTCAAGGAAAGGGGAGTCGAGCTCGAGTCTCGTCGGAGCCTCGTCCTTCATTTGCAACTCACGTAGATTACTGCCGGCCACTGAATGACAGTCTGAGAATTGGGATAAAAAGCAACTGAAATTGAGATGTAAGAAATACTTGTTGACAAATCATTCATAATTGACAGCAGGGTGTGATAAAGTGGTTTTGTGCCTCGTAACAAATACTTCTGACCACATGGGCTTCCCAAACGCTTATGTCAAGGTTTTGTTAATGGCAAACATTTCGCACAACGTTTTGAAATTAAATTTTGAATCGTTAAATCAATCAATAACTAAATGAGAATATTTGCATTTCATCATCATCATTATCAGTCTTTCAACAAACGTTGTTGGACATAGACCTTCCCAGAATTTGACACACTTCTCTATCATGGGCGTCGCGGAGCCAGTACTCTCTGAATTTGTCTAGCTCGTCTCTCCATCTAATATTCTACCGGCCTCGATTGCACATGTAATCTCTGGGGATCCATGTCGTGAGTCGCGATGTCCATCGGTTGTCCGCCATTCTTGTTCATGTATTCATCGTTGATGGTCTAGATCGTTCAGTATTCAATCTTCTTATCACTTCTTATCGTCTTATAGACGTCTTCGTATATCATCACTAGTAGCGAAATATCACTTTCCATCCCAATGCTTATTGTGGCCCCTGAAATGAGCATCTGATGCTCTCGTAATCAGGGGGTCAGCTCCGACATGAATTGGTCCATTCTCAGCTGGACAGATCTCTATGGCAGTGTTGTTTTCATCATTTGTGCCTCCTCATGAGCAGGTGTGCCTCGTGGAAGTGTTGTTGTGTCACCTAGCTTTTTAAAACCCCATGGACCCGATGCTTCACCTGAGAAATTGAGAAGGAAATCAAATATTCACGTATTCGATTTGCCGCTCTTGAATTATGAAAACTGTTTGATTTCTGGACTTGAAACAATGAAAGTCAGATGGGCGACTGAAAGATGGGGAGATGAACATCAAAGATGAAATTGCTAGTTTAAATAGTTCGTGAAATAGTAATTCTGGATCACTTTAACATTCCCCACTGGACTGATTTAAGGGAGGAAGATGTTAAATTGATTCTTCACGGAGGAAGGGGTAGAGGGAGGCTGAAGGGATTTCCCCCAACACGTCCCGAGCCACCATATTTCGTTTACTTGAAGAGGACTCGTTGCCAGCTATTCGCTGGTCACAACCAAAAGACCTTTCAAAGTGAAAGCATAAAAATAACCTTCTTTTTGAAGAAATACCAACGAGAATGATTTGGCAATCATGATATGAGTGAAACCGACAACCAAAACTGACAACATAGGTTTCTTCAGTTTTCAAGTTGGTCCAGCTGGTTGGTTGGCTGGCTGGCTGGCTACGTATGCGTGTATGTAAGTTATAAAGAAATGGATGCATAATCCGACAGAATAATTGTAAATGCGTTATATCATTTGAAACTGTTTAATTACACGGAGAATGTGTCATTTGGCCTAGACAGCGTAGCTAGAATAAACAATGAAGTGGACTGCTGCAGGAATCCAATGTATGTGCGTATCACGCGCACAGGCCGCAAAAATGTAGCTAGAGGTCTGAAAATCTGAACAATCACTCCTTATTATGTCCAGAAAAAAATGTTGTTTTTGAATACTGATACTCCCCCTCTGAATAGGGTTTCAGTAGGGGGCTAATTTAGGATGTAGATTTATGCTAAATTGATCCCTTGGTCTGTGTCCGCCTGTTTATTAAAAAGTTCAGACTTTTTTTAGCGATCACTGCCCAAACCAAAAGGTGTAACTTATTCATTGATCACCCCTTTTTCCAACTTTTCAACAGATTGCCCCCGACACTGCATGCCCCCGAAGGATGTTGGTTACGTGACGGTTTTTATTTAGTGACTAACCAGACCAGTAAATCGAATAAATAATTCCTGTGTCTTTCCGGGGTTCCTTAGCTTTACATAAATTGCAATGGTTTACAATTGAACATTCTCCCTCTTAGATTGCTTTGTGGGACGGGTGTCAATTGACAAAACTTGGGGTGGATATTCGAATTGCTACTCTAGGGACGGGGGAAGAATCGCAAAGTGATCTATTATTTTTTCTCCAAATTTAAACCTTTATCAAAACGGCACAGACGGGAAATGATTTGTAGAAAGTTGTAAAAATTTCCCTTAACCTTGTCGAGTGTCCCAAAACTTTTCATTTCTGTGCAGATATCGGACAAAAATTAGATTGAGAAAGGCTGAAAGAAGGGTGTATCAATGTAAATCAATATAAACATTGGGATAAATCATTTAAGACAAGGATACAAATCTGAATGATCAACAGAATAATGGAAATACCTCATCTCAGAAGTTCAGCCAACATTTAAGCAGTACACCAGTAAATGACTTTTACTGTACTTCGATGTTTTTGTTACATCTTCATCAGAATAGCTGAATGAAAGAGATTCGGCTATCAGAGTGTTTAATTCCTTTTCCCTTCTTTTCTTGTTTCATTGTCTGCTAATGGTTTTAAAATAACTTTCGTTTAATTATAATTGGTCACATAACGGTTACAATTGGGTGAATAAACAGACCAGTCAATAAAATGAACGAATTCCCGGGTCTTTCCTTAACTTTCCTTAAATGGAATTGAAACGTGGGAATATGCATGGCTGACTTGGCGCCAATTTAATTTTTTGTCGAAACAAACTTTGTCGTCTGGAATCAGAAATGACAGGTTGCAACGAAAATTGCTGATTTTTATTCCAGTACTAGTTAATACCCGTGAAAAAATCACGGATACATTTAAATTTCTATGAAACGATTTTTTAAGAAAACAAATAATGAATTTGTTCCAATTAAAGAGTTCATAGTTTTGAATGGTCGATTGGAGGTATTTTTATCAGAAAAGTTTTACCCCTGAGTGGAAGAGTCCAGTGGGAGATCCAATGAGGATTAAAACCACTAACAACGGCTAGCAAGATTAGCTTGCTGATTATGGCTGTGTGACGTGATCTATTTTTTCTATTTTCAAATGATCTACCCGATAATCCCAATGGAAAAAAAATCACGGATATATTTTTTCTTATCTTTTGTTTTTGTTTTTTTTCTTTGAAAAAATACTGAGTTCGCTCACTGGGAGCAGTACATTGTTTGGAATGGTGGATGGGATGTATTTTCATCAGCAAAGTTTTTTTTCCCTTGTGTCATGTGTCACGGACAGTGAACCAAGAAAATCACACTGTTTATGATTTGAGTTGATGATCTTAGACACTGAAACTACAACTTCCGGTTGTCTCTTAAAAATGACTGTTGAATACGCAGTTTCAATAATAGCTCCTCTTCCAGATCCGAAATCAAATGTGATAAATAATCGATCTGAGGGATCAAGCTTGTCAATACGTTATACATGTTTTGAATTTATCTGGAAAATGGACACGTCGGTCTGATTTGGTGTGTTTTGTAGAATCCAATGCAAATCCTGAAGGATTAATTAATTAATTTCATGCAGTGTAATTTGAATTGGCAAGTCGACATTAAAATGTAAAGCGTTTGTAACTTAAGACACAACTCCGATTGGAGTATATGGCTGGTGACAAAATATTGGTTTCTTTTGTATTCGTCAGCTTAATGTTCCTTGCAAGTTTCAAGTCTGGTTGAGACCAGGACTTTTATTCTTACAAATTTAATGACCCCCCCCTCCCGGCACGATGTAAGGGACACTTCCTTCGTAATCACACACCTTGAAGTGTACTCAATTAGTCGCTAAATGCCCTGAGAAATTCGTCCTAATGAAGAGTTCTCCAGTCTGTTATTGTTTCTGTGTAGCATGGTTTTACTCTGTTTGCATAACTTACAGTGATAATCTGTGTTCGTTTATACTAAGCTGAGTATTATTATGTAAATGCATATCAGATCACACCTTAATCTTCCGTATTGTGGACTGAGAAACTGTAGTATTTCGAGACTGTCTTCATATGGTGGGTCATTTATTTTTGGTATCAGTTTGGTAGCTCTTCTCGGTAGCCCCTCTAGCATTTCTTGGTATTTTTTGGTGTGTGCAGACCAGAAATTGCTTGCATATTCTACAAGTGAAGTACTTCTATGCTTTTTTTAAAACACAAAAAGGTTTGTCCTCTACCAGTTCGAGAAGCTTTTCAATCGTCTCTCTGTGAAGAAATACAAATTTCCTGGTCAAAAGTTTATCTGGTATTTATGTGGTTTGTTCATGCATTGAGACTATGCACTAACTTAGTAGTTCGTTGTTTATCGGGTGCATTAATAAGAAAAATTGACCCGACAGAGCCAATTGCGTGCCGTAGACCAATTCGGATATAATATATTGTACGTCAACCTTGACAGACTGAACCGTCTTATCGCATGGACACATTGAGCTGTGGCTCTGGTCCCGACGATTTTAGAGGCAATTCAATATGCAAAATGAAAATTAAGATTCATATCATTAAATAACGGACACAGGGAACCTTCTCTAAAACCGATATTCACAAGAAGAAGAAGAAGAAGAAGAAGAAGAAGACGTTTTTATTTAAGAGTAAATATATTCAAAAACATCCAGTACGGGATGCGTTACCTTAAACGTATCCTTCTGCCCATCATTGATGGAAGTAGGGTTTGGGGAACTTGGTAGAAGGTATTGTGTCCATTGGTAGACATTGAACATACAAAAAACTGAAAATTGAGAAGTAGGTATACGTCGTAACTCGCCCCCCATTTCCATCCCTGTGAATAAGTACAGCCTCTTGATCTGCTGTCTTTTGCTCCATGTCGTAAAAACTCAGTAGAAGAACATTCAACAGGAGAGAGAGAGGTTTCCACTTCAACCCCGTGTTTATTTTTGTATACAAACATTCCCATGTAGGGTAGGAAGAGTGGAGAGAGAGAGAGGAGTTGATACCGAAGATCTCTGCTTTCCTTCAAGGAATGGCTGGAAACAATTCTTAAATAAACAGCTCTGATTAGTCACTCAAGGGAACGTATGTGTAAATCGAGTGGATGTAAATGTTGTCCAAACGTTTGTAATCGAGTGCTTTCTGTCGTATTTCTGGTCATTATCAAGATCAGGAGAAAAACAATGGGTGGTGTATGTTTTTTTCATTTTTTTTGACGTCACAAGAAATCAAGCGAAGAATCACCCTAGGATGGCAAGCCTTTGGCAGAGCTAGCTCAACCTTCAAAAATAGGAAGGTCCCATTAATCCTAAAGAAAAGGGTGTATATCCAATGCATCCTCCCAATAGTCACTTATGGAGCTGAAACATGGAACCTAACCAAGAGACGGATCCACAAATTGAGAACCATGCAACGTACACATGAAAGAATTATGCTGGGCCTCACATGAAGAAACCACCAGACAGCACAGTACATCCGAGAAAAGACAGGAGTCAGGGACATCATAGAATCCATTAAAAATCTCAAATGGCGGTGGGCTGGCCATGTTGCAAGAATGGCATACAACCGATGGACATCACGACTCACGACATGGATCCCCCGAGATCACATGCACAACTTAGACTGGCAGAATATTAGATGGCTCTGCGACGCCCATGAAAGAGAAGTGTGACAAATCTTGGGGAAGGTCCATGTCCAACGACGGACGTTAAAAGACTGATGATGATGATGATGATGATGATGATGATGATCAGGGGCACCATGCAAACGAAGTTCTAGACTGGGCTAATTGTATGGACCAGTTGTTAAATCGATTTAGTTCCGAAAAGGGATTTTATTTAGTTTAGGTTTTGTTATGATAAAGGCTTCGAGAATCCGATGCCTTTATTGCAGTTATTGTTGTGCAGGGGTGGCCAGATCGCGACCCAAGAGCCACATGTAGCTCTTGGACATTCAATTAACACATTTAATATAAAACCTTAAACAGAAAGCAAAATTCAAGCTTTGTAACTTTTGAACGGGTGTGAACTTCGACCCGTACTGGATTAAAGGAATTTCAAGTTGACATGGTATACAGGTGGGTGTGAGAGAACTGAGTCAATGGGTATTTTTGATTACTGTTACCAATACTAATGAAAAATTTACGAAACCACATCAATAAATATCATTTTCTTCGTGTATTTGTTAATATCTATGCAATTTTAAGAAACAAAATGTGTATATACAACGATGAAAACGTGTAAATTTTGTTTGTGTCTTGCGACTCTCTAACATAAGAAATGTATCATATGCAGCTCTTACATTATGAAAGTTTGGTCACCCCCTGTTGTAAATTCTATATGCGTATTATTCACGAATATTAGACGTATGCTAGCAGGAATCTCATGTGAGTAGGAATGGCACTTTGATCTGACAGATGGTTGGTTGGTTTGCTGGGAAGGGGGAGAGTGGTAGTAATTTGACCAACGTACGAACTGGATGTTTTTGTATCATGGGGGGATGAAGCCACTCCAAGGAGAGAAGGATTCGTATATGACATTTGTTTTATTTAATAAAGGTTTTCGATTAAGATCATTATTAGTAATTGTAAGTTTTGATGGGCTTTCTTTTATTGCGTATAATCCTGTTAATAACCACTTCATTTTATTTTTAATTCTAATGTATTTGGTTGCAATGTAATAAGGTCTGTTGTATTTTTATCATTTTCGTTAACATTATTATCTGTTGAATTTTTTATGCTTTTTCTATTAGATGAAATACTATAAATGATTACTATTCCTTAATTTTTAATGATTACTTTTTACCTTCATCTGAAATTTTGTTAGTTGCTTTTGATCGTAACTTTTACTCAGACCGATTTCCCTCCAGCAGTGAGTAAATAGCGTTTGACAGTAAAACAAGAACCATAAGTTCATCTATGGTAATAGAAGCAGAAGGAGTAGTCTTTCTTTGTCAATTGATTCTCATACTTGTAAAATATTGCAGTATGGAGATATTCTGCAAGTAAATCGTAAATGGCCATTTTTGACGTTTTGGAGCGATTTTTGGTCATTTTTATACAAAAATTCTACTATGGTATCATTAGCATCTGGTTGAAAATTGGTCAGAATTTATATGCTCCTACTGACATCACACCTTCTAATGACGGCACACGTTTTAATGACATCATACGTCTTCTTTCTTCCTTTCTTACGTCTGCTGTTTGATGTAACTGAGACCAACAGACAAGCGTCTCATTGAGATGCACGGATACATAATTTTCTTTAAAGTCAGTTTCATTTGAGTGTTGACATAATTGGGGAATTCGTTATTTACAAATGTCCGTTGTATGTGAATGGGTTCTTCGTGAAATTATCCATAAGAGTTGGAGATTAGTTGGGCGTATTGATTATATTTTGATGTCAGCTGTTTTGTATCTTTGGAGACATTTGATGGTCAAGATAGCAGGAATCTAAATTTAGAGCTTTTTTTTATATAGGGAAGAAATGGAAGTGTGGCTATTAAGAGGTTTCTTCATCAGTC
Organism: Thysanoteuthis rhombus; assembly: GCA_963457665.1. NCBI lineage: Eukaryota > Metazoa > Mollusca > Cephalopoda > Oegopsida > Thysanoteuthidae > Thysanoteuthis > Thysanoteuthis major. Next base: position 2,856,733 of record OY735216.1, read on the forward strand.
CCGCCCTTTTCTCCAACCAACCCTCTTGAGTAATTGAAGATTTTATCAGGGCAAACCAGGTGCAGATTGGGAGCTGGGGGGGGGCAGTCTGTATATTCTTCTTTCAAACGAATATCAAGACAAGAGAAATTTTATGAATAAAAACTTGAATAATCTCCACTAATCAATTATTATCGTGAGCATTATCGGAACCCTTCCATTGAGATGTGTGTGCAAAGGGCTTGATTTGCCCTTGAATTTACATGTTTCTTTTACACTGTTTTCCCAAATGGGAGCGGGGTATTTGGAAAGTCAGCATGTTAACAAGATGGTTAATAACCTGGTCAAGCAGACCACTATTGTAGTAAGTTCGATCCTCACTTAGTATATCGTTCTTCTTGGTAGTTAGGGGGTCAAATTAGCCAGTTTTTTCGCTAGATCTAGTCGATTTCTTTCCTATTTAGCAAAAAAAAAAAAAAAATCTGCGATTACAAATAGCTGAAAATCCGACCAATTTTCCAAACAATAATTAATCGATTTTTTTTTATTCTCAAAAAATATGTGTTCAATATTTTTAGCCATAAAGTTAGCTTGTTTTAGTTATTTTATAAAGAGATTTTAGCCGAACGTTTGCTTTGGGATTATTTTTGAATTCAGATACTAAATACCTTTTTTTTTTTTTGTAAATCCACTACAAATCAGGTAAGTTAGATAAAAGTAAAAATACAATTTGTATTAATAATTCGTTCGGGAATCTTGGTGTATAGTTTGTTTTTGTTTTTTTTTAAAATTAGGCTTTGAATGAGTTTATAACATTTCTAGCCATAAAGTTAGCCAAAAGCAGAAAAGCTTAAGCCGATTTCAGCCAGTTTTAGACGTTGATAGCGCTGTTGCTGCACATAGCCATACGTCCCAAATTGAAGAGACGACGTGAAATTATTCTTTACTCCCAGTCTGAGCTGTTTACTCACAGCCGTGGTCCGACTGTCTGAGTAGTTGTAATGAAAAGCAACTAAAATTAAAATGAAAGAAAATACCAGTCAAAATTTAATGATGGCTGCCAGAAACATGTTCAAAATCGACCGGAAAATGTAAACAGATGTACGAGGTGGATGTAGCCGCTGGCGCCAAGTACTGACGTCCCTTTCTCCACATAGACTTCCTTTGCCTTCCATTTTTTTTTTCATCTTTTTCTTCTCTTTTTCACACGGGAATGCATGCCATGTGTTGAGAATTAAATTATCCAGGAATGAAGTTAACCCCAACCATCTCTCTCTCTCTCTCTCTCTCTCTCTCTCTCTCTCTCTCTCTCTCTCTCTCTCTCTCTCTCTCATGGTTTGTGCGGGCCTCGTTTCCATTTTGAATTCACCTAATTTGATGGCATATTGGACGCATGGGCAAAACTAGGAAGCACTCAGAGAGCGCATACCTCTGCCAGCATCATTGTCAGGGGAAGTAATCGTGCATGGATCCGACCCGAAATTCAATCACTACTTCCATAGCCTATTGTACGCCCTTCCATTGAAATTCATTTAGAAATTTCGTAGATATGGTGTGAACAGGTCTGATGATAAGGCGGTAGGGTTTCTCAGACCCCAGAACCAGCGTTATAACTGGGGACGCCTGCATTAATTTAAGGAATGGTTCCTATCGCCACAAGTTGCTGGTCGGGTGATTTCTCTTAGTTATCTTGTTGGGAAAATGTGTGTACAACAAGGTCTGTCAGTATCTAGCCATTTTCATTATCTTGAGAATCTCACGGCTTTGGTGAAACTTGACAACCAATCAGAGGGGATCTTACTGCGCTAGCATAAACAGAGATTCTCCCGTTAGGTTACTCAGTCGGGAGTGAGATGCCACTGAGTGAGATTGTACTTTGTGGCCGCTGTATTGACCATGACCTTGCAGAGTTGGTTTTTTTTTACAAGACATCGCTGGTATGAGTCTGTGAGGTCCCAAGGGAAGTACTTTGAAAGGGACAAATATACCGTTGCCCCAGGTAGGTTTTTTCGTTGATATTAAATGGTTTGATATTTTTCCATGGAAGATCTAATGCTTAATCATGTTTAGATATTTACTAAGCGTGTCTTTCCCGGCTCAAAACCAAAAGGGTGGAAAAAAGTAATAAGAAGATTATATTGCGCCAGGATTTCAAGCGAAGAAGGCCTCATGCCTTGAAAATCAGCATTAGAAATCCTAATTTTACCTGAGTTTGAACATCGACTACTGGTAACGGTATTCAATATGCAGTTATCTCACCGGTCACATGGCCTGAACGTTATCATCTTCAAAATCCATTTGCGATTCTGATTTTTTCCCAAGTAAAGTTAAGGAATGACCCTCCTTTCATCATATTACGGCCGAGTGAAACTTTGAAATTTTGGCCAACCCTTGACCTCTCCTACTCATATGGTGGCAGTCGGTGTGTGTGTAGGTTCAACCTTAGGTCACAGCACGGATATGTTCCCTCTCCAGTTTTAGTTATCATGCATGAGATTATAAATTCGGATCGAAGGTAAGTATATATCACATGTTAGAAATGTAAAACATTGTCTGAGGTCAGTGAAGTGAAAGTACAAATCTCACTGCTGATATTTCACCTCTCAAAATTTCGCGTCATTGTTGAAGATTTATAGTGTGAAATTACAGCCTATGCCAACTGAGTTTTATTCACCACTCAATTTTCAGTTTAGATATTGTAGCAAAATTATTTTTTATGTCTACACTTTCCCCTGTTTCTGATCTAGAATCTATTGGCTTATTTTTATTTTTATGTTACTATTTTCATTTTTTGTAGGTGCTCATCACATCTCAAATTCAGACTATTGCATATTTTAGCCTTTCCCACTAATCTCCAATTAATTACCGGGGGTTTCTTCTTTTCTTTCAACTTCCAATAGTGGATTGAGAGTGCATTTTCTTTGCTCCTATGTTCTTTAGTGGAAGAGGCTTTATGGTCGGCAAATTTTGCATAAAACCCTAATCCTCCATAGGAATAGAGCACTCTGGTAGATGAGGAATATCTGTGTAAATAGATATATCGCTTAAATTCAGCCTTACTGACCGTCCAGTTCCGTATTCCAGAAGTAAAATATCGGCCTCCGGTTCTTAAGTGAAGGTTTCAATTCTGCTTCGCAGTACTGGATGGGAAGAGATGTAATACGTCTGTAGATGACACAGTAATATATATATATATATATGTGTGTGTGTGTGTGCATGTTTATATAATGTATATGTATATATATATATACATGTATGAATTTGTAAACATACGCATATTAGTACTCTTATTCTCTTCTCAATATAATTTGCCATGGTTATTACTTGATCTTTTCAAGATTGTGTAAACTTGAGGTTTCGAACAACAAGGAGGGTTTTTGATCTGAGGCGATTCAACTGGAAAATCCAAGGCATTCGAAGCTTCAATTCAAGAACTTCTTTAAGCAGATGCTGCTGCTTTAGAAGTCCGTATTATTTGCAGGTTACAATGGATAATTTTCAGTTGCTTGTGCTACATTTGGGGTCACAATGGATTCAAGGTAGATAATGGCAATGTTCACACTAGCATCAGGTGAATCCCAGATTGAGCCAGATATATTTGTGAAAGAAACCAGATTAGATTTTATGGATATGTTTTCATACTTAGGGAGCACCTTATCAAGGTATAGAAGTTAAGATGCTGAAATGCATTCAAGAATTGAAAAAGCGAGCACAGCTTTTGGTAAATTAAAGAGGGTGTGGTCGATTGCATCACGTTTGAGGAAAAGCAAATTAAGCACGCTGAACTGAAACAGACCTCGTGTAAAAGAGCTTCTGCGGATCCGCTGGAGGATGTAGAGATTTGGAAGTGTGATGTCTGTGGTCGTACTCTTCTTTCAAAGGCAGGCTATGTAAATCTCGAAGAAATCTGCAGAAACAGACTGCATATAACAATCCTTACCTTCTTTCCTGACAATGCAACTCGTGCGGTATTTGGCAAGGTGTGTAAGACGAACCATGAATTGAAGAGATCCATGAAAGTGCACGTCTGCTATTTCACAGACAGATTCAATCAATCCTGTGAACAGCCTGACTTTTGTCTGTCATGTATGCTTTAGGCCAATCAGGTCAGCAGCTAGCCCTGAGAGCCTCCTTGTAACACATGGGTGTAGTGGAAAGAAGCAGTGCTACAGGACGGCTATCATCTTACAAGATGAAGCAATCATTATACATATATGGTCCAGAAAGTTCTACAGCTTTAAACGCTAAATGAGCAGAAGATTATTTTTGAAAAGAAATATATCATTTCTGTCAATTATCTCCAAATATCTGATAATGTAATTCATGCAGGTTTTTCTGTTGGCTTCTGTTTTACACAGAGTTAGATATTATGATCCTGTGTATGATTCATTCTTATCGGCATCATCCGTTGTTGAGCATGTAACCGCTTACGATATTTAAAAACAAAACAGTTATATTAACATGGCTCCCTAGAAGTGTTGATCAAATACCACCTCTCTTCGAGTTATGATTCTGATATATAGCCTTAATTTATTATTTTTAAGGGTCGTACCACAATACAAGTAGTTTGCTATTTTATATAGGGAATTATCATCATGTACTGTACACGGATATTATTTTATACTATACATCATTCAACTCTTTGAAACAAAACTTTCTTTCGTAGGTTATCCAGAATATGCATTTGACGATGACGGATCAATAAGTATAACAACAGATATGACTCATTGTTTGTGGCACTTCTGTTGAGTGTTCACCCATGTGATTATCAAATCCGTTGTGTCGGTTTTAATCTCGGACTGCATGCAAACCAACTTATGATATCGTCTTTAAGAATACTAGATATTCATAAAATCTTATTCGAGTTGATTTTATAGCAGCATAACCAGCCGGAGATTTTGACGAAATACTCTAAGATCTCAAACCTTAGACTGAATTTTCACGTCTTACATCATCTTACTTCCAGCAACATTATAATGTTTACATTCGCGAACCAGTTAACCGAACGGTATTTGGAAACTTAATTTTTCTTCCAATTCACTGTAACTGTAAACAAATTTATTAATTCATTTTTTAGTAGATGAAGTGTTGTAAACAATTATTAGCGATTCATTTTTTCATTTTTGTGATACTATTCACCTTCATCGTGATATTTTTGTAGCTTTTTATTGCAACTTTTGTTAGACCGGATGAAACTTTTTTAAAAGCTGTAAGAATATTACGATGAAGGTAAATAGATACATGAAAAGGAGAAAAAATAATAATCACTGCACAAAAGTTTTATGAAATTCATCGATTTCGTTAATAAGTTGTATTTTTTTTTATTAGCATCAATCGTACACTTTTCAAGGCCGTTTTAAAACATACTGCAATAAAAATTGAATATCTTCTTTGAAAGTTTGATTTTGGTTATAACTGTAAAAAAAAAATGACATGAAGTTAGTAGTAAAAGGGAAAACATACTTTTACGTACCCACAGAAAATTCCTGAATAGATTGAGGCTATTTTTACGTTTTTGGTGAAAAAAATCGACTCGGCCATAATTGGCAGATCTGTCTCTAGAGGAAAAATCGAGTTTTTGTTGATCAAAAAGTTTTGGTACAAAATGTATTGGTTTGGGGAGATCGAAACGATTGGGTCTGGGTGAGTCAGCAAAAAATATTTGCAGATTTAGCGCATTCGCGGCCCTAGATGTTCCTAACCTCCACAAATGACCAAGGGATAACTATATATATATATATATCATCATGATCATCATGATCATGATCATGATCATCATCAGTCTTTTTGCGTCCGTCGTTGGACATAGACCTTCCCCAGGATCTGCCACACCTACCTATCATGGGCGTCGCGGAGCCAGTACTTCCTGAACCTGTCTAGCTCGTCTTTCCATCAAATATTTTGCCGGCCTCGGTTGCGCATGTGGTCTCGGGGGATCCATGTCGTGAGTCGCGATGTCCATCGATTGTCTGCCATTCTTGCAACATGGCCAGCCCACCGCCATTTGAGATTTTTAATCGATTCTATGATGTCCCTAAGTCTTGTCTTTTCTCGGATGTACTGTGCTGTCTTGTGGTCTCTCCATGTGAGGCCTAGCATTATTCTCTCGTGTGCACGTTGCATGGTTCTCAATTTGCGGGTCTGTGTCTCGGTTAGGTTCCATATATATATATATATATATATATATGATCTACGAGGATGGATCAATAAGTTCGTAGATTTGACAATTGTTTATTAACTGAATTTGATCTAAAATTGTCATCGTATAACTTTCGTTCCATGTTTGTAATATTCACCAATGTATAAAATGTATTGACATCGAGGACATTCCTATTGATAAACAGATATTTGTTATATAAAATAAATGCTTTATTCGTTATTCGTGAGTTTTTTAACAGTTTTCATGATGTCTCAGACTTCCGTCTTTTCTCTGATATACAGCGCTGTCTTATGATCTCTCCATGTGAGGTTGAGCATGACTCTCTCTCGTGTACACGTTGCGTTGTTGATTTGAAGGTCAATCTTTTGATTAGGTTCAATGTTTCAGCTTCATAGGGGACTATCGAGAGAATACATCGGTTGAATACCCTTCTTTTTTTGGACTAGTGGGATTTTGTTGCCCTTGAAAGTTGAACTTGCTCAACCGAAAGCTTGCCAACCAAGAGTGATTCTTCGCTTGATTTCTTCCTTTGATGACGTCATGGGGATTCGCTGTCGTAGGTGAATGTAGTGGTCTACTTTCTCCATTTTCGATTTCGATCGTTATGTCTTTGTTCTCAACATGTTTGTTGTACATGACATTTGTTTTGCTGAAGTTCGCGCGGAGTCCAATGTGCTCACTTGCTTCATTTAGCTCGTGTAACATTATTTTGAAATCGTGAAGATTCTTAGCAAAGAGGACCATGTTGTCAGCAAATCTGAGGTTACTTAGGTATTCGCTGTCTATCCTGATTCCTTTGTTTTTCCATTCCAAGTTTTCAAGGATCATCCCACGGCAGGCTGTGAAGAGTTTGGGTGATCTGGTGTCACCTTGTCTCTCTCCCTTTTCTAATTGAGAGGGCTCAGAGTCTTTATGTGATCTGATGAAGGAAAATCAATATCGAGTCGATTTCAAATAGATACTATCAATACTCGCTGAAAAGCTGCTTTCGGCGACCTTCAAGCTCGGTGTCAAGTCACTTTCTGGTTATAGAATTCATACAATAGATATTTGCTTATTCCTTTCATTTTCTTATAAAAAGCACTTAATAGACCCGGAGTTATCTCCCGTGGACAGACATCTACTTAGTCAATTAATACTTAATTGAATTAATTACTTGGCTGCAACACTTACCATTTTACTGAAAAAAAATGTCTAAAGAATTAACTGTCTGCAAAAGAGTTCGTTTGGCAAAGACTTGATGACATATTAATACCCCGAGGCACGATCAAATGCATTCTGGATGTCGGCTTGTTTTGGCGTTTCAAGGGCGCTGAAGAAGTGGGGAAGGATTTTTGTACTGCTGCACTGACATCCATATGTATACGAGTGGATACCTCAAAATAACTGGAAATTGCCTTGAACAACTGCAGCGTCAAAATTAGTCGTCCTGTAAAAGAAATCCCATCGGAGAATAAATATGGTAAGAATAAATTCTATTTATGTCATCATTGGCGTCTTCCAGGGGAAATATCAAAAATAGTTTTAAAAAAGCACCTAGAAACAAAAAGGTCAAACATAATTTTCCACGTTAAAAAGCTGGGGGAGGGGGTAAAATATGTTTTTTTTTAGGTATAACAAGGAGTAAGTGCAGAAATTTTCAGTCCTCTGACGTGTACGCGTGATATATTGCCAGTCAGCCAGCCAGCGAAACAAACAACCTTTGTTGACAGTTTTGATTGGAAATTCTCAAACCATTTTAGGCGGAATAATAATGCTAATTTCTAAGTCTGTAAACAAAATGATATGGCCAGAAGCACTGGAACAAACAAACATAAAAAGGGGATATAACCCTCTGCCACCTTTGGTGGCTACAGTTGTTGAGTTATATTTTTGAAATCGCAACTTTGGGAATGGGGCACGAATTTTGCGGAAACGCGTTCCATTTTCAAACCTTCAGTTAACATCCGCAGGCATGAACCCCAAAACAAACCAGACACCTCAAACATCCCATCTAGGGTCCGACAACGATCTTCATTGATAGCGTGGCGAACTCTTTCGAGATTTTCCGAATTTCAGCTTGTTGAAGGTCGGCCAGATCGTGGTTGGTCTTCAAGTGAGATTTCACCACGTTGGAAATGCCACTTGTACACTCGAGTTTTATCTGAAGCTTCTTCCTTTGAAAGCTTCTCAGAGCGTTACAACAGTTTCAGCTGAAGTTTTACTTCCAAAACAAACAAAACGCGTATCACTTCTTTTTTTTTTTCATCAGTCATCGTGGAAATCGTGATTGCAGGAAAAAGAAGCCAGAATAAACAAATCAGTCAATCGGCAATTATGCCACAGCAGACCAACTCAGAATTATGTCGACTCTTGAAACTACGTCCAGTTCGCGAATCTTCGAATTCTGTTATTTTGTAACTAATCACACACACACACACACACACACGCACACACACACATATATATATATATATATATCCTGTAGGTGGCTCTGCTCTTACCAACTGAGCTAACAAAGCTCTAGTAAGACAGGAGTTGTGGAAACGCATATATCACTCATTTCTTTATCTCCCGATCGTAGGCATATCTATCAATCTATCTATCTATCTATCTGTGTTCGTGCGTGTCCCCTATGCTGGCAGTATGTGTATCAGTAGATGGACAATTTATGTCCGATTGAATATGATAATTATTCCTGCATGACAATTGAGTTGTATGTTTGTGATAACTTTTTTCGCTCATTTAGTGACAGTTTGGTTAGTCATTGTTGATTCACTGCTCCATGAACCTTCCTCAGTATCTGCTGTGTGATTATTTTTAGTTGCCTTATAGAGTTTAGATACAAATATATGTCATTCAGTATATGCAAAATAACAAACTCTTAAGAGTACTAACCTCGAAGCAAAGAAACATGTTCATGAATCAATACAGAGGTTCTGGACCAGACGTGGGACCTTGGAGAGAATTTTTATGTTTCAGGGGCGGGGGGCGGGGGGCACTGATTGGCAGATTCAAACTACAATGATATTGATATTCGGGCATTTCTAATGTAGTTGAATTACTTTTCTTCCTTAAAATTAATGCAAATCAAATGTACGTAAATGTATGCTAATACAAAAAAAAATATTTTTCTATAAATTCAGAAATAAAACTGGCTCAGCGATGCCCACGATAGAGAGATCTGGCGAATCTTGGGGGGGGGTCTATGTCCAACGACGGACTCTGACAGACTGATGATGATGACACATATTATTTGGAATGTACCTTTTGATATTTCGAAATATGGTTGAGCAGGGATCACTGGCAAAAAAGGTTGAGAACCACTGGATTGTGACGTTATTCTGTAATAGATGGTAATAAAAGCCGTCTGTTATCTTTAAGAGACACTTTCGCTAATAGTGTTCACGTGCAGGCACTTAACAGACAACAGCAGGGAACACTTGAAAAATTATTCAAACGCCAGTCTCTATAGAAGATTACAATGGTTCATTATTTCATTAGATCTACAATGGCTGTGCCTCATTCCAAAGGTGCATGATGGGGAGGGGCCAGACTTTACAGAGCAGCTAGCAATCATCGTCGTACAAAATAAATTTCCGTCCGTCTTATGAAACTGTGATTCAAAGTATTTCGGTTTCTTCACTTCGGTGTTGCCAAATTTAGATATTTCATGTCTAGATTTGGGAATTTCTAAAGAGTAGAAGTCGAGGAAGATAATTGATATCAACCACGAAGAAAGATTTGTAATTTTTGATGTTTTATTTATTTTTAGTACATCTCTTGAGAATTGCAGACCAGAAAACCTTCAAATTCTATGCTACTCTGCTTTGTGTGTTGACGAATATATCTGTTGAATGTCAACTTCGTATATCGAGGAATCGAGGAGATTTATTCAATTGCAACTAGGAGATCCGGGCAAAATGAACCTTTGTACAACTCTCGGTTTGTTTTCAAGCTATTTTATCACAAGTTCCTTGTTTCAGATCAGAAAGTTAGAGCTTGTTTTATACACCCTTTGTAGACTTTTCGTTTCAAGAATATTGGCAAGGTGTTTTTCATTAAGTCTCTATTTATACAAAATGCTTTCCAACTAATCCTTATTCATCGTTTTATAACGTAGTTTTCCTCTAAGTTTATCTTATGTCTTAAGTGGCTTTATTTCTGAATCTCTACCAGATCTTTATCCTTTATTCTTATAGTTGTTCTCAGAAGGTTACAGTTGAACATTACTTTTGTCTTATTTTTGTCGACCTGCCTTTAAACCTGCCTTGAGGCTTTCACTATTCATATCTTTTTACATATTGCGTAACTCATCCGATATTTCTTATGTTAGTACAATGTCGTCAGCAAATCGTTGATTGCTCACATCTCATACTATCCGTTTATCTAACTCCCGTTCCTTCCCAGTCTATTTTCTGAGAGCTGCTTTCAAGGCATGCTGTAATTGCTTACGCGAAATCCTATCCCCTCGTCTCGCTCTTTTTCGAATCTTTATCCTTTTTATGTCTTTGTGTATTCGGATTGTTGCTGGACAATTTTCGTATATATTCTCAAGAACTTTTACATAATTTTCGTTAATACCCAGCTCTCGAATTGAATTGAAAATTGTCGTGTGTTCTCCCGAGTCGAATGCTTTTTCATTGTCAATAAAAGCCAAAGTGGTTTGTTGTATTCTGTTTTGTTTTGATTTTTTTGATCAACCTATTCACTGTTTGTTGATGGTTCATTGTTGAGTGATCACACCCGAACTATACCATTTCTTGAGGCCGATTTACATCTAGAGGGTTATTAGTCTGTAAGTACTTTTGAGAATTGTTTATATGTGTTCGATAGTAATGTGATAAGCAAAGATCTTCATTATCACGTTCTTGTAAAGTAGAGCCACCATTCCCAGACAAAGATTTTGAGGCACCTTTCTGTTTCCTATATACTGGCGAAATAGCTTCGCAAAGGTCGCACAAAGGTCAGCGGAAAGAGCTTAGGATCAATTTGAAAGACAGGAAGAAGTCAATATGGATCTGGGGGCAGACTAAGGTAAAAGATATCACAGAAGTGATTGAAGAACAAAAATAGAGGCTGACAAGAGACATAGCAAGAAGGGATGATTACAGTGCAAAAGGTTGGTTGAATGGTGCTCAGCGGATAGCAATTGCAGCAGGTGAAGACTAGACAAGAGATAAAGAGACGAGATAAAAAGCTTTGCCGGTGAGAGTCACGATCGACACGAAAGGACTTGAGAAAGGCCTTTGTCCAGTCTTGGGCCCGTTTTAAATCTACTGCTGGACAAAGACCTTTCCCACCTCATTCTATGACGAGCGTGATTACGCTAATCTCTGCCATGTCTTACCGGTGATTTTTCCTATCTCGTCTCTCCTTGAGTCTGTTTTTTTCCATACTGCGTTTATTGCCCCAAGTACACCAATCGGTTAGCCTTTTGCCCTATCTTTTGTCCCTTCTTCTCGATATCTTCTTCTTTGTTGCTTAATTACTTATATGATATTCTTCACCCTGGCTTCACGCCGATATTTTTCGATCAGAGACTGTTATTCCAAAGATTGCTCCTTCCATTGACCTCTGGGCTATTCTGAGTTTGATTTTGAATGTTTTTGTGAGTTTCCAGGTTCCACATGCTTACGTCATAGCTTGTATTATGCATTGATTGTATACTTTACGTTTCAAGCATATTCGTGATTTGCATTTCATTATGTCTCTATTTATACCAATGTTTTCCAGCCAATAACTAGGCACCATCTTATTTCATTTCCGTGGTCTTTTTCTTGACCCCAGCAATTGCATTCCTGAACTTCTTGCGAGGCTTCATCGAATATTCTTGTGGTCTTTTTCGGGACTCTGTCATTACTTTTGTATTTGTTTTGTTTATCTTATTTTGTTTCTGCTTTCTCTATTTAGATCAGTTGGTATGTTTTGTAGATTAGATTCAGATATTAATGTATCAGCGTCACAGAACCTTGAATTGTCCAATTATTTCCCTCCCATGTCTACTCCCACGTTTTCCCAGTCTGTTTTCCGAAAGGTGCTTTCAAGGCTTGCTGGAAAGAGTTTGCTGATATTAGATCCCCCTGTCTCACTCCTTTTTAAATCTTTATCTTGTGAATATCTTTATGAAGTTTGATCATTGCAGAACCATGTTCGTATATATTCCCATTTACTTTTATATGATTCTCATTGATACCTTGTTCTCGCATTGGGTTGAGGACTGCTCCGTGGTCTATCGGGTCAAAGGCTTTTTCTTACGTAAATGGTTGGTTTTAATTTGATGTGTTTCCGATTATCTGGTTCAATGTGTGTAGATGGCCCATTCTCGAATAGCCACTTCTAAAGCCTGCTTGTTCACGCAGTTGGTTTTCATCAAAAGTGTTATTCTTTTAGTAAGTATTTTCGAGAATACTTCGTAAATGTTAGGTAGTCAAGTATTAGGGCAATAATTACCAAGGTCTGTATTGTCACATTTTTTGTGTTGTAGAATGATTACTCATAGACAGAAGTTTTCGGGCGCTTTCTTTTCGTGGGTGTTTTGTGAATAGTTATGTATTGATAGGCCTCCCCAGCATCTCCCAACAGATCCATCATTATGCCATCTTCACCTAGGGCCCTTTCGCTTTCTTGTATTTCGTAGCACAAAAACTAGTTCGTTTGTTGTTATGTCTGGGATATTCGATATTCTTCATTGAAGTGTCAGTGGGTTGTACTTCGTTTTTCCAGGCGTAGAGGTTCTCGCGGTATTCTTCAGTTATTCTTGTCCCTACTTGTGTTAATTTCGCCTTTTCTGTTCTGAAACGCAAGCATCTGTTGCTCGCCAATGTGGCCTGCGTTTCAAGTTTTCTGATAGGTTTTATTATCTTCACGTTTTCCTTTCTCTCCCCTCTCTTATCTCGTTTATTTGTTTATTGAGTTCTGCTCTTTTGATTTCGTCTTCTTTGGTCTTTATTACCATATTTTTTCTCTTTTAAATTAGTTCTAATTTGTCTGAGTATTTCCCCGTGTTATTGTTTTCCTTCGTTTCGCTTAGCATCTCTTTCGATTCTTTGATCATATTTGCCAGGTTTTTACTCTTCTCCTCGACGCTACTTTTATTATTTCACAAGACCTTGAATCTGTTCTCTATCTCTACCCGGAAGTCGATATTTCTTTCTATTTTACAGCTTCATGTATTCTTCATAAGGATCAATTTGTTCCTTCCCGTTTTTTAAGTAAAATCCAATTTTGCTAGCTACCATTCTATGTCCCTTTCTGTATCTAATTTATATCTACGGTTCTTATGAAGTCTACTTCGTTTTTGTGAATCCGTTTTGGCTTTTCCAAGTCCTTTCGCGACCTTCTCGTTTTTAGAAAAAGATGTTTGTTGTCTTCATTCTGTATCTCTCTGTGAAATTCACTAGCATGCCCCCTCTCTCGTTTCTCTATCCCATACCGTATTCTCCTACGATCGATTTCCGTCTTTCATTTTACTTACCGAAGAATTATCCACATTATTGACTTATTATCCTACGCCACTGAATTTGTAATCCTCCTCTCTTAGAATAGTTGATTCTTTACCTTGAGCTGTAAAAGTTTTCCTCCGTTTCTATGGGTTTCACTAAAACCTACAATGTACCAAATAATATTGTCTAATTCCATTATCAGTTGATTTAATCCGTGGTCCTCGGCTACATCTGAATATTGTAGGCTCTGTAGACCTTCATGTTATTTACTTAGTTTAATGTCTAAGCCTTCATCTTGCTTGAACAGTGTCCGCTCGCCCTCGATGGCTCATAGTTTGTGAATGCATGAGGGAATGCGATTGGACTTTCGATTGACGATGATCGAACAGGAATGCCACGATCGGATAAGGCCTCATTGCCTCATGGGGATGATCTCTCTGTCATCCAGCTCGTCCCTAGGTGGCGGTTTGGGAAAGACCTGATAAATACATTGGGTACCATTCAAAACAGTGTGGGCCATAGATATATAAGGACCCATCAAATATTCCAAATAAAGTGAAACCAATCTGAATGCTCACCAGAAAAGATTGGCAACGGCTGAGCCAAGTTTGTCACCACTACCCTTAATCCCATATGGCAACGCACGCACGCCCACACACACACACACACACACACACACATATATATATATATATATATATATATATATATATATATATATGAATATATATATATATATATATATATATATATATATATATATATATATATATGAATATATATATATATATATATATATATATATATATATATATATATATATATATATGAATATAATGATAAAAGATATATTATCAACTTTTACAAGTTTCCTTTTTTCGTTGCTTTTAGCTGATATATTCTTTAGCCGTTAAAGTCAACAGCATGCAATCGAAAAAACATTTCGATGAAATTCTAACTTGTACTTTATACTTTTGTGAGAGTGTGAAACTTTACAATCCATAATCGGGACCACCTTCCATACACTGTACCAAAATGGCTTCTCTGTCAATTGCTTTTCATAAATGAAATATTTTGCATTTTTGCGCATCCGTAGCTCAGATCACATCCGTGATACAAACACAATGCGCCACTTCCAAACATGTTTCGGAGTTCAACTCCGTTGTCAATGGTTATGAGTCCATAACTTCAATTGTTGGAAGGTGCGGGCACAGATGCGTACAATTTTTTAATGAAATCAGGACCGTCATGTTCAATAAAGATGTTTTCAATGGAGGTGTATGAATTCTCATGCTTCATGTGACCACTGACTGACCGGTAAGTCTTGAAATCAAGGGGTCTAAGATGTATGTTTAGATAAAAACAAAGCCCCGTGCAGCCTGGATATAACAGCTTAGCAATCCAGGCGATTCTATGTATGTGTAAGAGTATTGGAATTTTGATAATGAAAGGGTCAAAATGATTGTATCTATTCAAGAGACAACAGAGAGAGAGACAGACAGACAGAGACAAAGACAGAGAGAGCAGCATATTTCACAGGTAAAAATCTGTATTTTGACTGCTGATTTCCTCATCAGGCAGACTCCCACTTGGAAGACAGGCAAAACACAACGTTTCGAATCTCTCGTTTTCTTTAATCTGCACTTTTGTTGTACAAATCTGTACATCAACCGGAGATAGGGGAGGAGATTGCTTCACAGATCTTTAGAGCCAAAACAAACCAAGAACGGCAAAGGGGTTAGGGGGATAGCATACATACCATCGGCGCAGAGTTAAAGAGGGCAAATCCGTCGATTGTTGCTACTGAGAAGCAAACCGGGATGTGATCAACTCCAGCTGGGTCACCTTGTCTGATGTTGAAAGATCTGAGATGCCCGATGACCACGGTTACAACATCACTGATGCACCCCAGCTCATCTGAGAGATGCATCTTGAAACATGTAAATGAAAGACTTTGCCGGTGTCCAAGCCAGAAGGTGAGAGTCATGGAATGTGCCTGTATCTCGAAATACACAAATGCATTTCTTACCTACGACGTCTCGTTCTGGCTGGGATGACAACTGGGGCCTTTTACGAGAATCATGGGAGTAGAAGAGGGAGACGGAAAGATGCATAAATGCCTCCCCAATGAGGATCGAAGAATCTGTGCGAGGGGAGAAAATCTATGTTGGAATCAAGCTTGCTCTGTTCACAGAGGAATATACGATGTGCAAAGTCCAGCCACTTTCAGGAAAATGGCGTTCTTTTTCATTCTATTGAAAACTTCAAAACAACATCGATGCAGACCAAATTTATCATCATCAGTCCTTTATCGCCCATCGTTGGACATAGATCTTCCCCAGGATTCGCCAGACATCTCTATCATGGGCGTCGCAGGACCAATACTTTCTGAACTTGTTTAGTTCATTTCTCCATCTTGTGTTCTGCTGGTCTCAGTTACACATATGATCGCTGAGGACCCATGTTGTAGGTCGTGATGTCAATCGGTTATCAGCCATTCTTGCAACATGACTAGCCCATTGCCATTTGACATTCCTAACAGTTTCTATGATGTCTCAGACTCCCCGATATATTGTGCTGTCTTGTGATCTCTCCTCGAGATGCTGAGTATGATTATTTCATGTGCTCGTTGCATGGTTCTCAGTTCGTGGGTTAGTCTCTTGGTTAGGTTCCATGTTTCAGCTCCTTAGGTGACTATCGAGAGGATGCATTGGTTATATACACTTCATGTTAGGACTAATGGGATTTTCTCACGTGTTACCAAAAGCTTACATCTCTCCAGTACTACTATCTTCGATGTTTATGTGTTATTTATATTAGTTAGTGACCGTAAGAGAATTGACCCAGGCTTGTTGTGGTGTTTAACACGGCGAAGTGACGCGTTCATAACCACACAGTTTTTGGAAAGGATTCGTTAATTAACTCTACTTTTCACTCAGGAAGTATTATTTCCTTTCTGTCTTCTTCAACAGTCTTTTGTATTTTTGTTTTTTTTTTGTTTTTTCGCCTTTTTTTTTTTGCTGCTGCTGTTTACTTACTAAATATAGAGACAGAGAGAAAGGACTGGAGGAAAAAGAAGAAAAGAGAAAAAAAGAGAAGAGAAACAAGGCGGTGTTAGTCAAAAACAGAAAAGTAAACTTAGAAAAATGCAATGCGCTAATCCTTTTAAGTTGTTTCATTCGCATTTTCGGCTTTTAACGAGAAATCTTTTTTCAAGCGAGTTAAATAACTGTAGTGTGAACTAACATAACAAATCCTGTGCTTGTAGGATTACTATTCGTAAGTCATGAGTTAATGAAGTAATTAAAGAAAATCCTCAAGAGAAATACCCAAGTTAACACTGTAAGGACATTGTTAAGGTGTTTTTAGTTTACGGAGCAGACAGCAACTATCGCTTTTGTTTAGATGTCATGTATACAATGAGAAAGTACCCAAAGAGCGCACACCTCAGCCAACACCGATGTCAGGGGAAATAATAGTGAATGGATCTGCTCCAAAATCGCTTCTCCCATGGCCCATTGGCCCAACTTTCCACACAATTTCATGGAAATCCATTGAGAACTTTTTGAGATATGGTGCAGACAGACACGAACTTAATATCATGTGGTGTGGACATATAACTACGATGGAGGGGAGGTACCTTTGCGTGGATCCATCCGCAAATTCCACAAGTGCTTCCTTACCCTAATGTTTACCCTTTCAGAAGATTTCATTTGAATTCATTGGGTACTTTGGGAGATATCTTGTGGACAGACAGAGAGAAAGAAAGACAGAAAGACGCGACCGAATATGTATCCCTCCCTATTTTCGCAGGATGAGGTAAAAATCCAAGGCTTCAATCTTGAATGAAACTATTTTGAGAGTGTATGTATTTCCATCGTTTGTCATTTTATGAAAATTAAACAAGTATTGTCTCTTTATCTGATGGTGAAATACTCGGGTTTTGATAGAAAGACGAGGAGAATGCTATTATAAACGGATTCCCATGCTTTTAAACGAGGGGACGGTGTCCCCTCACGATCTATATTTTATTAGAATTCTCTATTTGAACGATTCGATGGTAAGAAAAATCAGCCACTAAATGTCCGGATACACATTCCATGGGTCCTCAAAACATCTCTTCAATAGGATAAATTCTCTTTTTTTTTATGAAGGTGATGGCCAGAGAATTCTGTCTTTATTTGAAATACCTCTAAGTAGCATCCCTGTTAACAACAAATGATAAAACACTCTTTTTGTATGTGAATATCCCTTTTACCAGCGAATAATAATAATAATAATAATAATTAATAATACAGTCTCTTTATATGGGAACATCTCTGTTACCAGCAAATGATAATACAGTCATTTTTTTTATAGGGGAATGTCAAGTTCGGCTTATATAAAACAATTGTGCTGCACCGTTATCCTTTATTGACTATAGGGTTAATCCCTACCCAGAGACGCTCGTGGCAGACTCTATTTAACATTTTTGTCTAGATGACATGTATTTTCTATGCAAATTTATGCAGAAATCACTTGACCCCAACAAGAAGAATTAAGTTTTACTTTAGGGCAAAACTGTTTCGAGCGTGTGTGTATTTTCCAACATTAATCATCAAAGATTATAGTGTGAAAAATAGGCAAGTATTCTCCGTTCATCAAATGATCAAATATTTGGATTTCGATAGAAAGACGAGGAAAATGCAATTCAATGAATACACAACGTAAGAATTAAAATCCAACAAGAATGGTGATTCAGTCATAATTATCAATCAATAGAAAGTCAACAATGCTGGGGAAATATTGAAACGTTTTATGTTGAAACACTTGTTACAAAATTCAACTCAATGCTAAATCACTTGTCGAAGAGAATAGAATTAAAAGTAAACTGTATTGAAAAACATTCACCTCGACTTTCTATCGAAACCCCTTTTTCAAGAGACAACTCCCGTTAGAGTATGGAAGCCGATTACAAAGTCCGATTTCTGTTGCATCCGTGAGATTAGTACAAGCTTCAAGTCTGACTGAGACCAGGACTTTTATTCGTACAAGTTTTTGTGATCACTCCCCTTTGCAGGATGCAAGTCCAACGAATGGATACTTTCACCCAAATCACATAGAGAGTATACACAATGTTATACTGAGTGTGCTGCTAAATCTATACTTTGCCACACTCTTCGCCCATACCGGGAATCGAACCCCAGACCTTGTGCGTGTAAGGCAGACTTTCTAACCTCCATTCGGATATAATCCGAGTGGACTAGAAAGAAAGGTACTGCGATTAATTGTACGTTCATTTGGAAATTAATCACAGAATAACAAAACAGAATGTTCATCTTTACCGAGAGAATAGAAGTAAATGGGCGGAATAAAATATGTAAGTTACATGAAATGATTAATGAGAACTCCATGTCCCAAATAGAATGCAATAATGAAATAGTTGCAAAAAGTTTGACGTCCCATTTGACGTCGAAAATGCTCATAAAAGAAACTGAAGTATCGTCGAAAATAATTATTGAAAGATTTTTGTCTTGTAACCAAAAGTCAGAATTGAAGGAATACTTAAGATAAGTATCTCTCATGTGACGGGAAGATATATTTTCTTTAATCTCCAAAATAAGAGGTTCTTGATGCTGGACATGTGGCATATCTTATAAAGGGGCCTTGAAATACACATAAACATTAAAACATACATTTTTTATTTGCATAGTAATAAAAAAAATCCATTCATTATACTGCCAACTAGATATGTGAGAAATTTCAATAATGGTTGTTTTCGTTTCGTTATTTGTACAGCAGCTATGATTTCAGTTTCAAATACCTTCGTATTAATGTGTCATATATGAATCACATACAAACCACACTCCCATTAATTACTGAGTTAGAATAATAACTCCAATTAAACTAATTGGCTAAAATCGCTAACCTTAAGCACCCAGTCGTTCATAAAAGCTGAGGGCAGTGTAATACTCTCCTAATACAGCAAGTGCATGATAACTGAATCGGAATTGATAGCTTGCAATCATTTAACGTGGGGCCCTTGATATTGTGGGGCCCGTAGCATATGCTACTTTTGCAACATAGTTAATCTGGCATCGCTGTGGGCGATCGAAATAAATTAAGCAAGAATTTATAATTCGTGCTTCTCTTAAATACACCAGAAGCGGACATAGTTATAGGCATCTTTCAAACATTCTGCCAATTGCTGTGAAAATCTGTGTTTGTTATTTTCTTTCAGCTCGTCTAAACCAATTACACGGCTTAACCGTCTACAATTTTGTAAACTTACGTCTTGTTGTTTATTATCTTAGTTGTGAAAATTTCATTGTGTATTCTTGCAATAATGCAACGGAAAAGGTTCCCTGTTCCTCTTCTCGCTTGTTTTCTCTCTCTCTCTCTCTCTCTCTCTCTCTATCTATCTATCTATCTATCTATCTATCTGTCTCTCTCTCTCTCTCATATATATATATATATATATATATATATTCTTCTCTTGATAATCTCATTGAAATCAGCCAGAGAAATCTTTTGTTAGCTGTTCTGTTCTGGGAAATACACTAATGAACACAAACCTTTTTTTTAATATCATAGTTATTAGTTATTAAATAGTTTTTAGATATCAAATAAACTCCAACCAGTGTGGTTTTCATTTACCTTTTTCTATGTTTCTTACCTTTATCAGACCTTCCTTTTGGAATACTAGTACCTTATATATATATATATATATATATATATGCGCGTGTGTGATTGACACTGAGGTAATGTTTTAAAAAGTAGATTCTTTTGTAGTCAATGCAAAAACTTTTTCATGTTGCTCTTTTAGTTGTCTGAAAAGACAATAAGTAATTCTACTTTTGAATCCTTCTATTCTCTCTCTCTCTCTCTCTCTCTCTCTCTCTCTCTCTCTCTCTCTGCCAATAAAATATGAAAATGTGAAGCGAAATATTTTGGTCTACTTCTATTTATGAATGAAGACGAACGCTCCTCTCATCTGTTGACTTCTCTTTACTCATTGGTCAAAAAGCAATCAACGATGCACCAATCAGATTATCCGACGGTATCAGTAAAAATAACAGCCGGTGACGAAGACTACAATAATCCATGTTAATTTACTTATTTGCCGCTCGTCACAAAAACCTGGCTGAAACTTTCCACGATCTCGGGTGGGTCGTTTGCTTTTTTTGTAAAATTAATCAGGGTATCTACTCGACAAGTTAACCGCCTGCTCTGTCGTTGAATGTTTCTCCAGGCATAAACAAATATCTTGCGTTACGTTAATTATGCAAACAGCACGCCTATTTTTTTGTTTGTTTGTTTATTTTGATCAGTCTACAACTATGTTCACTTTGTTGTCACAATTAACCTTTTCTCGAGTGATCCTGATTTGTGTTGGAAGAAGATAGCAATAAATCGTTGAACATTATTATCTTACCTTTCCTTTTCCACCCAGTAGTAGGAAAGAAAATAGTGATGAAAAGAGGAGTGTTTTTTGATGACAGATTTACTGTGAAGCACGATATGAACTAGACGAGGCGTTTAGTCAACTGGCAAATAAGTTTTATACATGTACAATTGATACAAAGTTGAAAATGTTGTTTTATATGAGCTCGAAAGGTTTGTGATGAAGTGATGGATCAAACAAAAGGTTGAAGAAATTTGTCTTTGTACAACACATCATGTCAAAAGGAAAAAAGTGGTCTGATAAGAATGCTTAATTTATTTGCAATATTAAGACACCAATTACTAGAGTATACACTGCCTAGTACAGAGTTTTGATACTGTGTCGCGACTTATAATGGCACCGATAATCTCTAAGTGTTACGAAATAAAGTATATATTTGTATATCTTTCAAAAGACATTTTTCCCTGAGTAATCTTACAAAAGTGTGTTTGCTCTGAATGATCTCATGTAGGAAAACTGAACGTGTACTTCTGAACAGGCTTTCTCGTCGCCCTTTTACGTTGAAAAATAGTTTTGGGAACTGAACAACTGTAACTTTTATTGGTCCAAAAAAATTGATCTTGTGAGTTTCAAAATTAACACCTGATTTGTCTCAGAAGTATATGTATAAATTTAGATTCACTAGAGACACCTTTATACATCTGAATAAGGGCCTAAATTTCTACCCCACACCCTACACTTCAACAAGAACATCCTAAATAAGGACCTCAATAAATTCATTCGAAGAATTTGACCAAGAGCCCACTTTGGCAAATCGAACCATAGCAGTATTTTAGATAAGCTTTGAGACCCCAATAAATATTCATCCAAACATTCTAAATAGCTGTTAGAGGAGACATTAAATCCCACATTAACAACTGCAATAATCAACTCCCACCACACGATAACCTCACGTCTGAAGAACCCATAACTGTAACGATCACTACATTTATGCGACACATTTTAACTTGCAATAGTTTCAACTTCAAAAATAGAAACTTCCTCCAGATCAAAGGCTGTGTCATGGGTCCAGTAGCGACTATTCCTATGCTAACATTTTTATGGCCAAATTCAAAGAGACCGACATATACCCTGAGAAGGACAAAGACTGGATCTTCCACGTCAGATATATAGATGACTTTCTTTTTTGTATATACAGGAGATGAAGCTGAACAAGAAAAATTCTTCTCATGCATAAACTCATCACACGACTCGATTAAATTTGATTATGTGACAGGTACTGACTCCATAGCTTTCCTAAATACCTGCATGTACATAGACAGTGATAGAAACCTCCAATCCGACCTCTAAACTAAACCAAAAGACACTCACAACTACCTTCACTCCTAGTCGACCCACCCCAACACCTGAAGAAAAACCCAACCATTTTCACAAGCACTTAAAATTGGGAGAATTTACTCTACAGATAGTAAACTCAACAGACACAACTATAAACTACAAAAACATTTCACTAAACGAGGATATTTACGAGAAGATACAAATAACCAAATAAAAAAAGCCACTACTATACACGGAGAAGAAACCCTCAGACTCTCTATCAAAAATAAGCCTCACTGCACCCCACTTACAACTACCCTCAATAACACACCTCACACCCTTGGCATATATAATTGATAAGAGATGGAATATAATTGCATTTAAAACAGAACTCAAAGAAATATTCATAGAACCATGTGTCATTGTCTCTTGCAGACCCCAAAACATCGAAGATATGATTATCAGCAACACTATAATGAATGAATAAATTTCAAATAACAACATCCCTAAAACCACTAAATTCTTTCAACTAAGCATCAAAAGAAAGTCTATGCTGAAACCACTTTAAGTACACCAACATCTTCACTAGCTCTATCATTAAGAAGACTTTCTACATATACCATCAGTCTAACTGTTTAGTCAAAAATATCATATACCTCCTAGAGCGCAATAGATGCCAATTACACCACATAGGCAGGTCCAACTGGCAATTCAACATTAGTCTTAATAACTATAGACACAAGATCAAATCACTCAAACATCCCAGTCTATCCCTAGTAGAACTACACTTCCGCATCCGAACATAATTTAGCCATGGGTGCTAGATTCACAATCATTGAAAAATAGAAAAAATACACTTACAGACACAACAAAAATTCTAGATGGAATGAAGATATGTGGATTAACAAACTTAGAACTCTCTCTTTCCTAATGGACTTATACCAGACTGAACAACCCTAACCACACAGATCTCTAACATCATAATCCTCCCACTAATAACCTCACATCCACACTCTACCCGCCTTAGTGTACATCTAATATTGGGAACTTCCTGCAGTCACCCAGACCCTTACCGATAAAAATACTTTTGTATGGTATTTCAGTTGTACAACTCCTAGCCATCAGATCTCCCACGACCAGTAAGGATACCAAATATGAAGTTCTTTGATCCCAGTACCCTACCATCTGTACTATTCCCAACCTACCAAGCACCCAAACAGTCTGATACTTAACCAGCACCCAACAACCCCTCAGTAATCCTGACAGCTTATGGCCACTCCAAGACCTTCTACTGCTGCTACAATTATATCCTGGAACAGACCAACACAAATTTCACCACAGATTGAATAAAGTCTCATACATCACGATGACCTTAAAGGAATCCTCTTCCTTGATTTCCATTTTTGCTTCCAAAGAAAAACATCTGATTTTAAATTCATTTTCTACGGAAACCTTTTAACCAGTGGAACACACATCCACACATGCACACGCCACACGCTAGTGAAGATGGTAACCCCCCCCCCCGAAATATGTATAGCATACTAATTGATTCATTTATGGATTGATTAATTGATAAACAAAATCTCCATATACTTTTACCCCTGAGCCTGTCTCATTTCCTATTGTTCACACACATATATATATTGGCAGTCTGAAAACATATAACGTCATACGATGCTATACTTAGTAAATATTGCATCTATCTGTCGAATAATACGGAAACTAGTGAAATATTCATTGTACTTTAGATCATCGCTATTACTACCAATATATATATATATATATATATATATATATATATATATATATATGTTCATATAAAATTCAGTTATTATCATTGGGTCTGAGTTTCATACTGATGGTGCAATTTGAAGTACGGAAGCCTAACATTAAAAGAAATAAGAAAAGTTGCATTTAATTTTTTTTCTTTGTCACCGAGGTAGCTCCAGCATCGATCTTCTAATCTTGTGGATTACAAATTCATTTCGCACCACTGAGCTATTGATTTAGAAGAATCATATTGTCTTGTTTAGATTTGCGCGGTTGTTCGGAGGCCCAAACCTGTCCTCAATGACAGAGAATTATCGACAGCAGTGGTCAACGACCCACAAACAATGACTCGGACACTTTCTTGGAGGCTTCAACAGGAACCATATCACGTCAAATCTAGGCAATAAGAGAAGTTTAAAGAGTTGGAAAAATGGGTCCCACCTGAACTGAATGAAATTCTCCGTGACAGTGCTAGACACCACGAGTCTCAACTGACTGTCTCTAAGTTTGGATGAAGTCTTGCAGCACCCTCCATATTCGCATGACATTTTTACTCCAGATTATCACTTAGGAAGCATTTTCAACTATTATCTGTAATAAAATGTTCAATAATAAGGAAGCCATAATCCGCACTTTCCCTGAATCTGTGACCATTAAACCCAAATAATATTATAGAAATGGTATACTATCATTAGAGGAATCGGTGGGAAAAGGTTACTGCTTCAAACGGGTCAGATTTTGATTAAATATTTACCGTTTTTGTACGTCATCCTTCATCTTACTTTCCAAAAAATGTAACACAAACCTAATACAAAAATATTGGGTGGTCTCCGTACCAAGTTTTACATTTACAAAAAAACAGAGTATTTTCACCCGGGGTGCAATGGAGAAAAAAAAAAAAGATCGGTGAGGTTCTATATTGAGTTGCTTGCCTTCTGGAGATGGCATCCAAAATTTAAAACTGAATGACGTCAGAATTCGCGAACGCTGCAAGGTTTATGGCTACCCCCTCTGCAGCCCACCGATGAGAGAAAGGTTCGGGCTGTGAACTGGAGAAGCAAGAGTCACTCATTATTGTGTAAGATCAAACCAACTGGGAATCCATTCCGAGAAACAGTCTACCAACATAAAGGGCAGAGAGCGCTGAGCCTGAAATAGAATTTAACTGACCTCTTCTCTTTCGCTGAAGTTAGGATGTGGCGTAGCGGTCTGCAGGGTTCAAAGCTGTGCGACTGCGCGGCCACACACAAGAAAAACTCTGAAGCGCAGTAAAATTTCAAAATTGCGCATGATATAAGATTGTTTAATGGTGAATAAGTAATAAAACCAACTCATCAGATAAATAATTTCTTTCATTACAAATTTTGATAAAAGTATCTGACCTTTGTTTTGCTTAGATTTTAGACGAAAATCAATGATTGTCTCAAAAGATTAAAAAACAAACAAACACTTCCTGCTCATTCCAGTGACTCCATTTCTTCAGTCGCATAGAGGTTTTTTGGTCCCACGCAGGTCATAAAGAAATTAGACGGAACATTGGTAATCGGCGCGGGAAACTAAATCGGTGAACCTAGTTCGTGTTTCGGTTGAGGTTACTTACGTTCACTCTGCACTAATGCCCTTGGGAAAGGCATCGACCCACTTCTCTTTCCAGCTATGGGTAAATAGTAGAGCAGTGGGGGGCATTTAAAAGAATGTTACTGTCATACAAAAAAACGGCCCCCACACCCGGTAAAAGAGGAGGTTTGGGCATAAGAGTAACTGCTCGACCCCATGAAACCTAATTACTACTGTAGACAGTATTCCAGAGTGTGTTTGCGGCTCTGTGCTCTTAAACAGGGATCAGCAAGTTCTTTTTTTAATAGCTGGCATTTATTTTAGATCATATCATATATTGCATATAAACATTCGCCCTTGAGGCCTATAAATTTCGAAGTAAAAAGTTATGTAAAATTGGAGGGCAATCGGAGATTTTACCAGTACGAAAAAACCACCAGGCCTTTTGTCTTTGAAATCCTCATTGCACTTTTGTTTAAGCGATTCGAGTTTCTTCATTTCGTCAATAGATAGAGCCCTTGCGCAGGCTATGGCTTCAGCCGTCCGTGCTAGGGCTCCACATATCCCTTCACTAAATCAAGAACCCCAGTTCCCTGGCCGATGGAGATCTTAATTGGTTTAATTTTGTTTTGTTTTTTTATGATAAGAGCTTCTTAAATCTGAAATCTTTTTTTGCTATTAATGTTATATAGTACTTGTGTGCTATTAATGAGTATTAGACGTATGCTGGTCAGGATGTTATGACCTCGTCAGGTGTGTTTATTGATGTGGGTGCGTATGACGTATTGATCTGGTGAATGACAGGTTAGTCTCCAGAGAAGGCCGATGGTGGTCTGATCGATATAGTCCAGTAAAATTAGCATTGAACAAATATTGAAAGGCTAAATTTGGTATCATTATGAGCGTAAGTGTGTCCTCTTTTAGAATTTCAACGTCCGTCTTCTTTTCTGTAAGTGGATTTTTTACGCCAATGTGATTTCCCTAAATTGTTTTCAGATCAGGAAACCCAATGTTTGTACAGATGATATGATATATTGTTGGGAAGGAAATTTTGTCAGCTTTCAAACGGTGTATCTTGTCAATTTGCATCTGACTTAAAAAGGAAATTACAGACAAAACGTGATGATAGTTATTCTAGTAGTTATTCTAGTGGGTGTGGGTGTCTTTGCAAACAGATTAAAACATATATAAAAAATATCCAGATTAGGAAAATGCTTTTCAGTTTTCTTCGAACTTTAATGGCGACCCTTTTGAAATTCATAATGGGCAACCGTGAATGTACATTTCCTCCATTTATGACCAAGTCTTTGTGTATGGATCCGTTCAATTCAATCACATTTTTCATAATCTATGAAAAGATTCCAATGAAATTCATGCTTTTTGAGATATCGTGTGGATAGACAGGTGTGAATATAGAAAGGTATGGAAAAAAAATCTGTCAATCAAAAACGAATTCCTAGGTCCATCCAAAAAATCGATCACTTCTTATGAATGATGTGGTTCACCCTACCACAATATGTTGTTGAAGAACGTTGAGAAAGTTTTAAGGTATCGTGTAGACAGGAGGAGCAAATACAGAAATGTCTAAAATATTAAAACTGAAACATATCTCTGAATCAAAAAACGAATCGCAGGATCTGATCTAAAAATCAGTTACTTCTTCTGCGCCTCATACCTTACCTCTCAACGAAATTACATGGAAATTCATTCGGAAATTTCAGAGATATCGTTGGACAAACAGTAGCAGAATTTGTTTTCAAGTACATTCCGGTATCAGCTCCTGTTCGTCTTAAAGAAATAAGACATTAAATGTCTACATATATATATATATATATATATATATATATATATATATATATATATATATATATATATATATATACACACACATATACTCTTAACATTGAGCTAAACAGACGCCGGTAATGCAAAATCCCAAATAACTGTTTTCAACCCAAATTCTCATCTCGTTTATTCTCGGCCTATTCACTTCTCTCAACACGACAGTTATGTATTAAGAAATAGACATAAGTGATCCAACAGGATAATTATCGCGTTTAGAGAAGTGAATAGACCGAAAATAAACGAGATGAGAATTCGGGGTGAAAACAGTTTTTTGGGCCTTTACATTATTGACAGCTGTTTAGCTCAATGTTTAAAGCAGATTAAAGCGGGTAATATATATATATATATATATATATATATATATAATCATATATATATATTCACTGTCAAACGAGATATTCTTATGTCCTCTTTTTCACCTATGGTTAAACCATTCTATTTTTATGTGTCATTTATTTTGTTTTTCATATAATCCATGATAAAATATCTGAGGCACAATTTTTCTCATTAAACCCATACAAAGAAGCTAATCACATAAAATTATTATCTACTTTGTGAGAAACTTGGATTTGATTCATTTTAGAATTGAAAAAAAAAAACAGAAATCTGGACGGGTATTCAGAAACCCAGACCCGACAAAAGAAAAGATTGGTGCTAGCGGCTTTGCTCTACCCTCCTATCTGATCAGCTGTGTTATGTAACCGATTCAGCTACACTTGCTTTAGATAGAGCGCCCTCAGCTGGACAAACTAGAATTACAGCAAGCAGCTTTTTCTAGCGCTCAGTAAAAAATTTCTTATGGATGCAAATTGGACAACGTCTACGCCGATACTAATGTAACTGATATGCAAATACCGACCGAGGATGACTAATGGATCGATTTAGTGCTACAGTAAATCAGCAATAACCAGTCGATACCAAGATGCTTCATATCAACCAACTATACACCTTTCTATGGAAAAAAAAAAACATTGAAAGGTCAATTTAGAAGTTATCTTGAAAAAATGGCCACCATTTTGGATTTACTCGTGGCAAATCGAGTAGATTTGATCAGAGCCACCTGGAGGACAAACACATTAACTTTCATTCTTGTATCAAAATGAGCATTATTTTTCTAATATTTGCTTCCATACTTAATATTTTTAGGTATAACTTATTTTGTACAAGATAAAGCGCTACAAAGCCGGCAAAATTATTTCTTCAGCGATGTATCATGTTTCTATACAAATATAGGGTTTTTTATATACATAAATGTAAATATATTGAAAAGAGAATTTTAATCGGTGAGCTGGAATACTTCCACATTTTTATCTGGAACTTCTTTTACACCACAGATACAAATTGACCACGTACACTGTTGGAAAGCTGACAAATTCGCTTTCCAACGATATATCATGTCATATGTTTTCTGGCCCCAAACAACTAACGGATGTTCAAATCGGCTGCCATTTTGAAAACATGGTCGAAAAAAAATAGTTGAATCTTTCTTATCTCGTTTATGATTATGGCGGATAATCATTCCACATTTCATGCTTGTATTACAATTTCCACATTTCATTATTCTTTTTTCATGGTCTTAATCTCTAAATCATGACTGTAGATCATATTTTCTGAAAAATACATTTCTGTATCTGCTCGTGTTTGTCCCCAACGATAACTCCAAAAGTTTTTCAATGTATGTCAATGAAATTTTGTGAAAGGTTAGAATATAGACTATGGAAAGTTATATTCTGGGACTGATTCATGCAGAATGACTTGGCCATAATTCGAGGAAATAAACATTCACGATCGTTCATTTCTTTATCTGGATAGTTTTTATATACGATTTAATCTGGTTGCCAAGATTCTGCCCTCCACCCCAAATGAAAACTACCAATTTCTTATTGACTAATCACTGGTTATACTGGAATATCCACCTCTGCGATTTGGGCGATAATATCTTTTTCATAACAAATACAAAGCAAAAAATACAAAGCTGATATGATTATCATTTCAACGATTTATCATGCTCTTTGTACAAATATAGAGTTTTGTATATATATATATATATATATATATGTGTGTGTGTGTGTATGTGTGTGTGTATGTGTGTGTGTGTGTGTGTGTGCAGTCTAGAAACCTTTACAGTTTTAAACACCAAACATAAAAAATCTTTTTTGTGCCACTTCAGTCCCTTGTTTTTTTTTTATTATATATACTTTGTTGTTATAGCACTATGTTTAAATTTTCTCTCTCTCTCTCTCTTTCTCTCTCCCTTCTCCACCTCTTTCTCTCCATATATATATATATATATATATATTGGAGAGAGAATTTCATTGGCATGTGCTGGAACAACTATCATCACGTTTTTGTCACTTCTTTTGCACAATAGATACAAATTGACAAGATACACGGTTAGATAGCTAAACAGAAATAGGATTTTTACGACCCAGGGAGATCAAATCGACAGCCAACTTGGAAAATGGTGCATAAAAAAATCCCCAAAGAGGGAAAAAGAGGAACGTTGAAATTCTGAAAGAGGACACTCTTAAGCTCACAAAGATACCAAATTCAGCCTGTCAACATTTGTTTTTGCGTAGACCCTTATTTGGTTTTTCATTGACTGAATTAGCATAAGAATTGGTTGTTCTAGTATCGTGGGAGACACTGTCGCCGAAAAGGACCAGAGAATTCGTCAATTACATTGGTTTTGTTCAACGGTGTTAGTTTGTTGTTTTTTTTCGGAAGGGTACTGTTATTCGTAATGATGAGATTTAATGTTTTTCATTTTCTGTATGATTAGACATATATTTATTGCGTTCAACACTCCTAATGGCTGCTTCATCACGTTTGTAGCTATGTTGGAATGAGATTAGGTTATTTGCATCATTTTTTTAAATTTTTCATCACTTGTGTGTGTGTGTGTGTGTGTGTGTGTGTGTGTGTGTGTGTGTGTGTGCATGTGTATGTGTTTCTGGGTGTCTGTGTGCTTCAAAAACATTCCACAAACCTGACATTAATTCATTAATTCTGAACCAGGCTTTATTCGCCTCTTGTCAATCCACATTGGAGATTATTTTATGGTATGGACGAATGGTAAAAATAAGTGTTGGAATTTTTTTCTGCCAACCAGCCATTCTGAGTTGAGGTTTTTTTTATCGGGGGAGGGGTTAAAAAAATGGAATAAATGCACACTCAAAAAAGAGATGAATATGGAGATTGTGTGCTAATCTTCCTGATGGGCTTTAACGCCGACCACTTGTGCCAGTTGAAAAACAATCATGTTAAAGGCTCCTCATACTTGATCGATATTTTAGGTTGGTATTGGTGGAACTTGCAAAGAGAGGACCTAGGGAGAACCGAACTCACTAGCTATGATTTGTTAGATTTGCTTGGTAACCTCTACAGCAGGCACTGTTGCATTACCAGCGGCTGTTTAGCTCAATGGTGAGAGCAACGCTTCGTTGAAGCGGCCACCCTATCGGTCACAGATTCTATACCTGCAGCGGTCCCATTTTCTTCAATCGTTTATTCTATTCTACGGTCTCCAGGTCAAATGATACATTCACAGTGTAATCAAGGAAGATCATTTCAAATAGAATTTCGATATGATATCATCATTCAGTCAGATCGTACATACATCTCTTAATAATATAACTGTCCGAGTTGAAAGAAACGAATATATTAGATATAAACCGTGAATAAACAAAATGAAAATTTTGAGTTGAAATTTGGGCTTTTGCATTACTGGTGGTTGTTTAGCTTAATGGTTAGAGCAACGCTACGTTGGAGTGGTTACCATATATATATATATATATATATATATATATATATATATATATATATATATATATATATATATATATCGAATCACTGTTTCCCCACAGAAGGTTGACCAATAGGGCTACTGATTCTTCTCTCATCGAGCATGTGAGAGTGTGTGTGTGTGTCTCCGGGTGCTCCTGATCGCATTCTTTAGGCTACTGCCAAGGAAGTTAGCATGAGTATACCACCAAGAACCATCTAAGATTTTCAAGATAACATTTTAAATTTTTTTAGATAATTAGTTTTAATACACATGCCGGCTATGGTGATTAATTTATGCGAGGTACGGGATATACATATATAGATATGCAAAGCCCCAAATAATTATTTCCTGTTTGCATTACTGGAGGCTGTTGATCTCAATGGTAAGAGCAACGCTACATTAAAGCAACTACCAATATATGTATATTTGTAATAAGAAAATATATTTCGTTCGGTAACGGTTTAAATGAGCTCTTTTGGACTCATGCTTATCAAGAGTGTTGTTTGCTCAGTGGGTTCAGCGGAGTCGGGTTTGACGCTCATTTTCTTTATTCATTTACTTAGTCGGCTGTTCGATTAACTATGCAGTCAAGACTGGTGCCGGACGAATTTCCTTATAAAATGTCTCTAGAATTATCATATATATATATATATATATATATATATATATATATTTATATATATATATCAAGTAATGCATATTTTTGCAGCAATTTCTCTTTTAGGCAAGTTTCATTAAAAATGACGGATAATTTTTGTCGATTCAACTTTTTTTTTCTTTCCTCATTTGCGAATGAGATTTCTTTCAATAAGTTGCAAAAATAGAAAAAGACCTCATTCTCAAAACAGAGTCACGTTCAAAAAGTATCGACTCCACGACGCCCATCATAGCGATGTGTCGCGAATCCTAGGCAAGGTGTATGTCCAACGACGGACGTTAAAAGACTGATGATGATGAAATCCGGGAATTTTTTCTTTACCTTTTACGCTCTTCCTCTCTCTCTCTCTCTCTCTCTCTCTATATATATATATATATATATATATATATATATATATATATATATATATATATAGTGTGTGTGTGTGTGTATGTGTACGAAGTGCAATCAAAAAGTTCGGGAAATGAAAAAGTACTTTCTCTAACCTTTAGTTTCCAACACCTCTTTCGGAGTTATTCCCTACGATCTCTTGTGTTCCACATTGTTGAAAGTATCCACTTTTCATCTCCCGTCGTAACATTTTTTTTTTTCAAAAACGGACTATTTTCGGATTTGGAAGGAAGGTTTGATAGGATTTTCCGCTCAATTCATGTGGATGTCACGGTCAAAACGATTGATATAACCAAACGGTCTCAAATAATTTTCAACGTTTGGTTTGAATATTTTAATTATGTTGGCTGTCTCCTGCATCGAATAAGGTTGGCTGTTCTCAAGTAATGTCTTCACTTAATTGCTATCAACCTCGAGTGGTCTATTCGACTATGGAGCATAGTTCAGAGAGAAATTGCAAACTCAAAACTTCGCAAACCACTTTTTACACATTCGATCACACAGTATCTTCTCTATGAACTGTACGAATCTTCTTTGCTTTTGATGTCACATTTTATCTCTCTTGAAATTAAGAAAAAAAAACAGCTTGAATGTTAAAATCAATGAACACAAGTACGGCAATTTTGACAAATGTCTTCTAAAAAATGTACGTTGAAGTAAAAGCAGTCTCAATATAATTTAAAAAACAATCATTTGGAATAAATTCATAACATTTAACGACAAACACAAACCGAACTTTTTGGACAACCATACACTCACACACACACACACACGCACGCACACATTATTATTTATGTATCAACCTATTTATGTATCGTTATCTAAACGTAAGCATGGTAAAGTGAGTGACCCCACTTCCGGTGCTTGTGGCCTCCATGTCTATTTCCCGTATCGTGAACGGGCTGAGTAGGTTGTAATATGGGTACTACTTCCGTGGATCCATGCCAATCAAGCAGGACATTCGCTGATGTAGGGATTACGATCCTCACTGGATGTCCCGTTATAATGACTCTGTCCTAGACGAGAAGTTCAAAAGCGTAATAGGTGTCAGTGCGCAGTATTCGAGCTCCAAATTCAAACTAAAATTTGAAACTCTGATTTTGACAGTATATAGACAATCCCCCATCGTAAAATTGGTGCAACACAGTCTTACTGCTCATTACTCAATCCTATGCTTACTAAACAAAGCTCAGTAGATACCTACAACGCCTGTCCGAAAAGTATCTAGCAAATTGATACTAACGAGAAGACATTGCCGCCTCATGACAATGGTACCTAATTCCTCTTCGAAGTACTCTCAATGAGACTTTACACATCGCAGCATACCTTCCACCTTCCAAAACAGTGGGCTGAATCCTCTTTCGGGATCACCATCGGCTGTCTCGTTGCATTCTCAGTCTCGTCCATGGTCTGGTATCTCTTTGGGAGAAGCCAGAAATTGCAGGGAGTCAAACCTGGACTGTAGTAGGGGAAAGGGCCTGACAGACCCAGGTGCTGCGATGTTTTATCCCCAAACCCTGCACGTGATGGGAAGAATGACTCGCTCGGTCATTGTGAATGGGAGGGTCAGACATCATTCAAGCGTCCCACTGCCGACCAAGTTACCCAACGGGAGAGCATCTGTGCATGCTT
The DNA here is from genome assembly GCA_963457665.1 of Thysanoteuthis rhombus. Lineage (NCBI taxonomy): Eukaryota > Metazoa > Mollusca > Cephalopoda > Oegopsida > Thysanoteuthidae > Thysanoteuthis > Thysanoteuthis major. The sequence goes on from OY735216.1 coordinate 2,890,636, forward strand.
ACGCAGTAAGGTCCCCTTCTGATTGCTTGTCGACCTACATCGATGCTGCACAAACGAATCCCGTGCTATTCAAAATGGTTGGTTCTTATCTGAACAAATCTCGCGTATGTATGTACGAGATGTGTCCATGAATAAACCAAATTTTGAAAACAGCGCGCCCATAAGACGTATAAGCGTGATCTTGACTTGAATTTTACATAGCGGCGCTTATGATCTCCTGTATATAAAAAAAACTGCATTAAACTACGTTGGTTAGTGTAGTCTGCTTATAAATGAACCACAACACGAGATAACTTTCGTCCCCCAACTACCATACTCTCCGGACATATTGTTCCCAAAGCTGGAATTTATCCTGAAGAGCTGTCAATTTCAGACGAGATCCAAAAATACTCCAAGAGGCCTTCACGCTATCCATTTAAGCAACTTCCAGAACAAATTCCAGAATCTGAAAAGAAACAAAACGCTGGGCTTGTGATGGTATATCGGCAATGGAGGGGGATACTTTTAAGGAGACCATTCTCGTAAACTTGTTGGTAAAGCAATAAATTTGTTTTTGAAAAAGTTCTGCTTCATTTTGGGCACACCCTGTATGAATGTGTGTCTATAAAGATAATTCGACCTTGAGCTCTGACGTCATCTATTTCACTACAGAGAAACGCCGTTAGACTTCGTACTTATGAGTATATACAAGTCTTCTTTCCAAGATAAAAAAAACCCTTCAAATAAGGTTTAATCTCCAACAAGTCGTAAATATGCGTAGGTATATAAATAAAGATAAAGTGCTTCATTTCAGAATAATCAAAGTAAAATTTCTGTGTTGTCATTGGCCAAAAAGCCAACAGTCAGTCGAATAACTGAAGCGCCCTGACCCGAGGCAGAGCGAGACAGACAGACAGAGAGATAGAGACAGAGAGAGAGAGTAAAAAAAGAAAACATGGCCGTGGATCCTATGAAGACGTCCTTTCTTCATTTCCTAACAAACAGTTTCTGTGCGACTTGGGTCTTAATCATTTGGTGTTCAGTCATGCTGTCGCCTCAGACTTTCGACCCACATTTTTTACCAATTCCCTGGGATACTGAGCCTTTTGTTGGTTAATTTTGTCTTGTCAGATCCACTTTTAACACGACTTTCTCTATGTGCCATATCCCTACGGGGTGTGAGTTGCTCTCCTCAACTTCAGTATGTATATCACCAGAAGTGCTACTGAGAGGTATATTGGAGTCATCATCATCATCATCAGTCTTTTAGCGTCTGTCATTGGACATAAACCTTCCCCAGGATTTGCCACACTTCCCTATCATGGGCGTCACGGAGCCAGTACTTCCTGAACTTGTCTAGCTCGTCTCTCCATCTAACATTTTGCCGGCCTCGGCTGTGCATGTGGTCTCGGGGGATCCATGTTGTGAGTCGTGATGTCCATTGATTGTGTGGTGTTGGTTAATTTTGTCTTGTCAGATCCACTTTCAACACGACTTTCTCTATGTGCCATATCCCTACGGGGCGTGGGTGGCTCTCGTCAATTTCAGAATGTATATCACCAGAAGTGTTATTGAGAGGAATATTGGAGTGGTGTTGGTCAATTTTGTCTCGTCAGATCCACTTTTAACACGACTATGTGCCATATCCCTTCGGGGCGTGGGTGGCTCTCCTCAAGGATTGGTTCTCCGTTGCTTCCTCCGCTGTTTTGAAAAGCTGTCTTCTTAGATTGGTTGCCTCCCAAGCCTGGGGAGCCAAAGCTGCCCTAATTTGTTTTCCATAGCTAGGCGAGAAGCGATGGATTCATACGTTCCCGAAAGGTATTAGTGTGTAGTTAATGTGAAATGTCTCGGTCAGAGTTTGAACCCCGCTCATCGATTCCATACGCCACTGTCACCCCCAAAAGAGCTAAGATAATATAGATTATCAGCAGTTTAACCACAGACCTGCTTCAGGGATTAAAATGGAATAGACATATAATCCGATAGAATAATTTTTAAATTGTTATTCTTATCAGAAACACTATTTTAACCGACATCTCATTTTTACACGATGAATATGCTAGTCAGCCTAGACAGCGTACATCGAATAAACGATTAAAGAAATGGTATGCAGTAGGAATCGAACCAGCATCCAACAGAACTGTTGATTATTTTTGTATATTTTTGGATGTACTGTTTGTAATTTGAGTTCAAAAGTTTACTTTTTTTTTACCTACTTGCAAATATATAAACAGTACACCCGAAACTATGAAAAAAAACAAGAAAATAAACAATAAACCTGCATCTGAAGCCGGTGTATATGAAATAACATGTAAAAACTGCAATAAAAATTACATCAGTGAAACATTAAGAACTTTTTGACAAAATAATTCATGAACGTAAAAGGATCATGAAAATGAATGACACAAAATGCACTCGTGGTCAAAATTCATAAAAACTAAACCATCTACAACAAACAAATATCTTTCGATTTGGGGTGGGCATTTTGAAATGCCTTTAACATTTCCAAACAGAATAAACGTTACCCCATGACATAAAGCACATTTGAAAATTCAAAATTATTACGTTCTTGATAAACGCAAAGATTTATACGGAAAATATCAACGCAATTTTAGGAAAAATTACACACATCACTGCTTTTTGATAATCACAAGCGATGGTCGGAATTACTCGAACTAGACCAAAAATATTATGAACTTTAGAAAGTTCCTAAAAATTTCATGGGTATATACCTAGTGAATGTCAACATTTCGTGCCTAAGGCACTCATCAGCAAAAGGTAATAGGTTTTGTTCTGGTAATTATGAAAACAAGACGGATAAAATCAGTTTTTTCTCTCTTTCTTTCTTCTTGTATTCTTACAAATTTAAGATGTATTATGAACAATATATATATATATATATATATATATATATATATATATATATATATATATATATGTGTGTGTGTGTGTGTGTGTGAAGGAATGGCTTGGCTTCGTGAGCGAAAATTATTGTGAGACCTTACCGACTATTGACGGTGAGGCCTAAGTGCAGTTTTTCCCTCCAGCCTGAGCAATGGATATATCAGGTGAGACCAGCTTGCACAGGGTCAAGCCCACCCTTTAAACCAAGGCTTAGCATTCTACAGGGGTCACCGAAGTGGCATGGGTAAAAGCAGGATTCCAAGGTCGTAGGTTTGACCGGAGTGTCCCTCTTTTGTCAGATGTGTGCTGGCAATAGAGGTCTGTGGGAGTATTGGTAAGGCTGATCTATAGTTGGACCACAGGACGTGAACAAGTGGTAGATCCCGGGTTGGCTATGGAGTTCTACCGTCCCTTTGAAGGAGAATCTGGATAGTAAGGCTGTCTGCAACTTTGATGCGTGTGTGTATGTGTGCGTACACACATATAAATATATATATATATATATATATATATATATATATATATATATATATATATATATATATATATATATGCTTAAATAGATAGATTAAAAGGTATATATGCACATAGGTCCTTAGAATATAAAGATATCAATCATAATCTTCGCCAAAATCTCGTTTAGCACTTTTCTTCAAAGGTTATTACCATCTGATTTTACGTCACTCTTCAGATTTGCATGATAGAATTTCTGTTTGTCTGTCTGGATGGTTTTAAGAATGCATTCTCCTGTTTTGTGGGGCAAGGGCTATGAGAGAGAATGCAGGGGGTCATTATACGTGGGCCAAAGGTATCAAAGAGAAGCTTGGGAGCTGAGGGGGCCTATGAGCTAAAGTGCGTCCAGGAATTTCCTGGGATCTCAGAAAATCTCGGCGTATATTGAATAAAACCAGGATGACTAAGCAAGAGGGGGGACCCCCCCCCAAAAAAAAACTGTGCAAGCCCTGATAAAATTCCTCCAAGCGCCCCCTCCCATACACACACTGTTGTGAGAATGCATATTGATAAATACTTTGTACCAAAATAGACATATTTCCGCTTATCAAGAAATGTACCTTTTGAAGACGGAAACACCCTTTTCCGAGTCATTCGAAAGTTCAATCTGATTAGCTTAATTATTACCTCTACCGAACGAAATTGGACCGAACAGGTGGAGGATAATGGGGGTCATGATCCCCCAACCCCATCCATTCCTCGGGCAAAGCAAACTTAAATTTTTCTGCAAGTGTCTAGATAAATAAAAATTATGAATAAAAAGAAAACTGCTAACTTCTTGACCCCTCCCTTTCAATCTTAGAGTCTACAAACTAGTGTCCTTGCGCTGGCTACAGCGTCATTCGTCCCTGCCTGGACCTGTCTCGACTTGCAATGTGTGAAATAGAGGCTACAGGTACGCGAAGTGGTGTCACTTACATCAGCATTCTTACGACTAACGGTATTCCCACGCAGTCACCCATCTGCATACTGACCAGTCTCGATGTTGCTTCGGTGATCGTACGAGAACCGGTGTATTCAACGTGACTTGGCTGTAAGCCTACTATTTTAGAGTTCATGGTAAACTGCAAAGATGCATTTTTCTATGTATTCATCCGCCTATGATATTCATAACAAAAATACAATGTCATGAATGTTAGGTTTCGAAAGCAGAAGACAAAGAATAATTTCCTTAATGGAAACTTTTTGATAATCGATACATTGATAACAATCCATTCCCCGTACAGGAGTGACGTAGACCAGTGATTCTTAACCTTTGGAGCTCCATGCCTCACCATGGTAGCTTGAAAAATTAATGTCTCCTTCAGTTAAAAAAAAAAAAAGAAGTAATTTAATTATATTGTACAGCAAAATTAACCACGTCTCATGAGCTATTTAAAGCTTAAAGCCAAACTTCAAGTACTCCTCTGAATACTGACGACTTCCTTTTTGTTAAGACTACTCAGCTTAAATGGATGAAACAATTTCCTTATAAAAATATGAAGATTAGGGCACTAAATTTTTCGTAGTTTCTTTATTGTGCGAAATTAAATAACAGCAACACAATTACCTCATCGATTTTATTCCTCAAAAAGTTGATACGTTAAGCCTTAGCAACAATGGATTCTACTGTAGAATTTGTAATTAATTGCACCGTGTTATTAGAGAGTAATAGTATGGTATAATTATGAATTAATGTTGAGCACACGTTTTGCCCGAACTCAACGTTCAGCCGAACTCCGAACCGACCCCAATATATTCAAATTGTCCTCTTGTGGGGCGTGCACCCCTCATTCAGAATCATTGGCGTCGATTTTATTATAGAACTAATAACGACGGCGGAATGAACTTTCCCTCTAGACTCGTGCTTCGACTGATTGTGTTCTTTCTTCCAATGAAATAGGTCGAGCTGCCACCCTGCTATTCCTGAGGTTATTTACTATGCAAATGCCATTCTTATAAAATTGACATTTGCATCGTAAACTACGCGAAGAAATACTTATGTCGTCAGAGCCAAAAGCATTTCTTCTGCTTTCTCAGAAAAAAAGGAAGAAAATAAAACAAGGATTGTATGTAACATTCTCTAATTTCCTCCCTGTGCCTCATTTACTTCTGCCAACATGTCAGTGTGTATGTACACACAATATCTCCAAAAGTTTTTAAGGAATTTCGATGAGATCGTGTGGAAGGGAGGGCAAGGAAGACTTGACAAAATTTGGGGGCAGATCCAGGATATTTTTATATTTACATCACCTGCATCATGACTATATGTCCACGCAATATCTCAATGAATTTTCGATGAATTTAAATGGAATGTTCTGGGGTTGGGTAGGTCGTGGGTTAAGGAAGAATTGATCAAATTTTGGGATGGGTCCTGGAGATTTTTGTTCTACAAGCGCCAATGGCGTTAGCAGAAGTACGCACTCTCTGAGTGCTCCTTAGTTAAGGTAATTTTCTTGACATTTCGTGACATAAACTGTCAAGGAGAATAATTAACGTTTTTACAGGAAAAAAAAACAGATCATGCCCAAAATCTACGAAGTTGTCCACACAAAGTTCGACGTTTGTTTCTGACGTTATTGACAGGATTTAATCAAAATTTCAACATTTCACCAAAATAAGAATACATTTCCATACTAAAATTATTCTTAGCGCATTTATATTTAAAAAGCCTTATTTTGTCTGTTACCCATGTACTAATTCCTGACCACTGACAATCCCTTTCGTCCCCATCCCAAGTCATTGGCAATTTATTTACATAGAAACGCAATTGTAAATAGTTTCACTATGTATCAATATCTTCTAAATCATCAAGCTAATCTTATTTTACGCCGGTCACAATTTCGTTTATGATCTCTGGGCATTGTGAGACGTGATGTCCAGCGACTATCTGACAGTTTTGCAGCATAGAGTTTTCAAATGGATTTCATGATATCTCAGACCGATGTTTGTTTGTCTCTGACTGAAAATCTTGTTTTTATTTGATATATTCGATCATTGGCCATGTGTTGCTTTTCATTCCGATGATGAAAGTTCACTGATTTATTTTTTCATTTCATCTTTTTGCAGCGTTATCGGTACGGTTTCTAACTCGGAGATTCATTGGAGAATATGACCAATCATCAGGTGAGTCACGTGTTTATTTCGTCCAATCAAAACTGACGAAAAAGAAGAAAATCGAAAATACACTAAATCCCTCATTTTCGTCGTTCCTTTCAACATGGTTTCGTTTGGGGGAAAAAAGATATGATGGTATGAAATATTGTTGGTTGAATTGCGAATTAATTGTTTTTATCTCTCGACATAAGTTGGTTGCAAAGTTCCTAAAATAAATTAATTAAGCCCGATGTCATATAATTGTGTCTATGATAAATCGGTTTCATTTGACGTTATTTCATATAAGGTCGTGGTTTTCAGGAACCGTAATCACGAAGTTGACAGGGGGGATAGTATACTCGAAAATTGAAACTAGACGAATCTTTGACGTTTTTTCTAAGAGTGGCTAAAGTTTTTTAATGGAAAGGCTTCTTCATTTGGTCAAATTTACTTGTGCACTCAGCAACTAATTGAGTACACACTAAGCTGGTTGATTAGGGCAAAGATATCCCTTAGGTAGTCTTGCGTTCCACCAAGGGTTATAGGAACTTGTGGCCAAAGATATTTTTCCATAAATTTCCGAATTTGAGAGTGCTTCCAGAATCGATAAATTGAAAAATCTGAACTAAATTGGCAATCTTGTCACTCACCATCCCTTTCGTCTCAGCACAGAAGGACAATGCTCCACTCAAACCCAGCAATTAAATTAGGATTTAGAATTTTAATAATTTTGTTTTACTAAACTTGAACTTTAAAATCACGTTTTAATCCAGTGAGACCGAAATATATAACCAATAAATAATTGAAAAGCTTGAAAGTTTTTCTTATTACCTTTTCTATCTTCTATGATAAGAAAAGGAGCCCAGCCAACATTTCTTCTCACTTGCAGGTTTGCCATTTGGTATTTTTCAAGACGAAATTGGGGCGAATTCGGTACTAAACAAAGTTATTCGGTTACGAAAATAAAGATTTGGTACTGAGGGTGAATTTACAAAAAATAACAATCCCTTACGCACGAATGATATGATGCAGCATAAATATACATGAATATCAAATTTGAACTAGAACCATATATTCAACGATGCGTTCACCATCTGTGGTAGGAGTAGGAGAAGGAGGAGGAGGAGCAAGTAGTTTTTCTTTGGAGCAGACAATTCTCATATTTGTGAAATATTGCGATATGGAAATATTCTGTTAGTATTATTTTCAACGAAAATCGTAAATGGCCATTTTTTGGCGTTTCTTTCTGTTTTTTTTTTCCTTTTTTGACGTTGTTTGACTATTTTTTTTAACTTTTTTTAAACAAAAAATGCAGACTTTGAATACTATAACATCAACAGAGATAGAAAAAATTGATCGCGTAGGATACTTTTTACTGACGTCATACTTTTTAATGACGTCACAACCCTTCCTACTTAATTCGCTCCCGAGACCATGCAAATTTGGTCCGATGATGGATCTTAAGTTATTTGATTATTTTTGTTCTGAAGCTACTCAATTAATACCATTACGGTGAAAGACATCTGGGAACCCAGACTACCATGAGCCGCGTGTTGAATATCAGAGAGCTGCACGTGGCTCGTTATTTGGCCAACCCTGTCCCCCTCATTTTCAAATCCCTATTAGATAATGCCTCCCCCACCCAGTACAGAGAGGTTCCTAAAAGCTCCGTAAATAGTATTTCACTTACTGCGTTTCTACTGACAGAATTAAAATGTAATTTTCATTCTTGGAAAAAATCGACAAATTTTAGTTATTTTGCGATATGAAAAAAAAATATCCTGAGACAATAAATGAACGAATTCAGAAATGAAAGCCAGAATAACATAAAATTCACTTAAAATTAACAGATTGTGCTTTTTGGGTTTTTTCCCCTTTTTGCAAAATGAAATATGAATATTTTAAGACTATGAATATACGAATTCATTAATGAAAGTCTGAATAACATAGAATTTACTTCATATCAACAGGTGGCGCTTTTTTATTTTTAGCAAAATTAAATATTGATATTTTCAGACAATCAATATAAATGCCGAGATATATTTCATTTTTTTTTTTTTTGAGACAATCTTCTCAAATTCTAAACTAAATTCTATCTGTATATTTTTCTCATGAACGCTTTAATTTTAGATTCCACTGTAAAAAAATATGATCGTTCTCTTTTCGCAGAGACATTTTAGCTTCGTTGATCTCAATCACATCTGACAAAAAAATAAACTTCCAACAATCTTATAGTTTTCAAAATAACCGTGGAATTTCGACGACTAATCATCATCATCATCATCATCAGTCTTTTAGGGTCTGTCATTAGACATTGACCTTCCCCAGGGTTCGCCACACCTCTCAATATCTGATTAATACTTCTCGTCGCTTAGATTGAAATCTTTTATCATACGTGAATATATCATTCATTTCGCAGATGATGAACCCCTTCAACATAATTATCACAACAATGAGATATTCAGCAGTTGGCACACACAAGTAAGGATTGACGCCCTAATCTAGGCCAAACTGACACAACACTTCCTCTATTCGAAGCTTCTTGAAATGAAAATTCGTATTTTAATATCAAACATTCGGAACAGCCGTGTCTGATTAACTATGTACCAATATTAGCGTATGTTACGAAGCCTGCAATTGCTTACAAGCAATCAATTCCAGTTCAGTGATTCTACACTCGCGCTATTACTCCATTATCAAAGTGTGTTCAACTGTTATGAAAGACTGGGTGTTTAAGATTAGTGATTCTCGCTAGTTATCGCCTTTAATTGGGTCTTTATTTGATCACAGTAATTAATGGGAGTGTGGTATACAGACAGGAAGTTATAATCCGCACAAAGATTCAAAGCAGGGAGAAATGCTATTACTGAAAAAGCAAACATATTTGTTGAGTTATGTGGTCGTATAGCAAATGAATGAATTTAATTACTTTGTCGATGATAAATCTACGTGTTTTAATATTACTTGTATATTATCAATTTATGACACCTTCGTACTATATGTTACTGGCTCTGCGCTAGCTTAACCCAGTTTTGTGCTTATGCAATATGACCCTACAGTTTTGGGGTTTAAAGAATATATATCTTTTTTTTTTCTCATGAACAAGATGCTTATCTTGGATATTCCTTCAATTCTAACTTTTTTACACGGCAGACATCTTCGAACTATTTCGATAATACTTCAACTGTTTCTTTGAACACTTTCGACGCCCAATAGGATTCCAAATTTTTTACAACTATTCCATTGACTTTCTTGTAGCGGTCTGTTTGGGAGGTGAAGATCAAATTATTCATATGTGTCCCGATATCTATGCGTATTTTTGTTAATTCGATGCCCCTCTATAACATATGCTACTGGTTCGGCACTTGCTTAATCCAAACCTGCTGAACAGGTATTCATTGAAAGTTTCAAAAAATCCCAATGATGATCTGGTATAATCGGTTCGTATGTTAAAGAGAGGAAAAGGAAGGAGTGATAGAATCAGGCCATGGCTTCGATTGTCAAGTTTGGAAAGGGTAAGAGAAGGCTTGGAATTTGACAACAGCTGACCTACTACTACCATTTATCACAAATGAAGAATTTCCGTGAATATGACGAGAAACCACCAAAAACTTGTTGAAAATTCATTTTATTGCATGGAATGTTTTCCCCATTCATGAGAAGAATTAATGATGAAAGTCCTGGTATAAAAATTTATTTTTTTTGACGTTTAGAACAAAAGATTGGCTGGAGAATGGCCCATGTTGACCTCGAGTGGCCTCAAAGGTTAGAAGTCGATTTTTATTGATTCTCCCGGCCAAATATCAGGTCAATCAGCCTTGCAGTTTTAGCGGGGAAGAGGCACGAACAAACAAACAAAAGGCTCAAATATATATATATATATATATATATAGTAAAAGAGAAAAATTGGGAAAAAATAATTCGGTATTTCGATGTGATGTTATGCGTCAAACATCAAACCAGGAGAACAGGTTGATTTGTCCCTGGTTTTGGTTCATTGAAAAACAGTGTTCTGGGCTGAAATGGAATCGGTAGATGTTTTTTTCGTGTTTCGCTTTTTGGGGTGTATTGAATTCACATTTTATTAAATTTTATTTTGTTGTGCGTGTCATAAGGGGATTATGTTACTGGGGTGTAAGATATTCGGTACATGAGTGTTTCGACTTACTAAAGATAACCCATTTAACAGAAGGTGAGCGTTTTTGTTTTTTTCTTTAGGTTGCCAGGTATATTTTGAGGATGCTGTTTGATATTTTAGTTTTGAAAGAATCAAGAGTTTCTTATTCTGATATATATATATATATATATATATATATATATATATATATATATATATATATATACTTTGATTCACACTCACTTGTATGTGTTCTGATCCACCTACAAACATGCATACTTGCAATGTAATATTCTCCACTATTACATACCACAATTTACCTTACACTATACAATGTTATTATTAATCAACACTTGTGTGCATATTTACGGTCTGCGTTACATTTTCGAATTGCTCAAATTTTGACCTCTTTGGGGCGATATTACCTCACTGACTCAATGACTGATCCAGGCCAATGGTAATAAGAATCCAGGCTAAAATTTCAACAAAATTAACCCTGAGCTGAATGCCACAGCCAGTATTTAGCCACAAACAGTTTCCTGTCATAATGTCTGTCTGTCCATTTGTTTATCTATCATGCCATAAAAACCACCTAAACAAAAAAAAGTTTCAGAGGCAGATTCCATGAGCAAAGTATCTATGAAGCTAAACTGGACCCTCACTTTTCGTTCAATATACGTGTATACGTTTACATATCTTCTTATTTCAAATGTCTATAAAAATTCTTTTAAGATTAAATTCATTTTAGAGGTCAAAAGTGGAGGAAAATCTCTTCCCAATTCAAGGTAAGGAAAGATATTTTTTCTAAGAACTTCTTGAAATAATGGATAATGATGACCTTTTGCTCGTTTTATTTATTATATATATATATATATATATATATTCTTGCGATTTTACAGATACGAAATACAAACACACAGCTGTGGTGGATGGTGAATCTGTCGGCTTCGAAATACTGGATACCCGCTCAGTGGTAAGTAACAGAGCAAAGTTCATTTGAACCTTGCTTTTCTCTAGCTAATTCATTCGTTTATTGTTGCTCGCAGCCAGAACAGTTTGCATTATTGCACATCGTGTAAAGATTGGTGTCTTCCTAGGAGGATTAAGGGGAGACTCTCAACGTGATCCCCGTCTGCTTACGCCTCCTGATATTCACAAAACAGGCTCGAACTCGCTTAACTTTGGCAATCGTACGAGAACCGGTGTATTCAACGCGATCTGGTCGTGACTTTATATAGGATATCCTGTTTATCTGGTAGCGACGCTGACACTATCCACCCTCTCCGATCCGCCCTTTCTTGTTTGTTTACATAAATGTCTTAATAGCAGATACCGCCTTATCAATGGTAGAAGATTCCATGTCTTGCCAGGATGCCCTCAACTTATTCCTATCAATGCCAATTTCTTTGTAGAACTAAAGCCGCTTTTACTCCTAATCATCATCAGCAGCAGCAACCTTTTATAAGCCTGCTGCTGGACCCATTTCTCATTTCCTTCCATTGCGACCTTGACTACGCTAACCGTTCGATAGTCACTTATGGAGTTAAAACATGGAACCTAACCAAGAGACAGACCTACAAACTGAGAAATATGCAACGTGCACATGAGAGAATCATGCTCAACCTAACATGGAGACACCTCAAGACAGCACAGTATATAAGGAAGAAAACGGGTGTCCGTGACATCATAGAAACTATTAAAAAAAACTCAAATGGCAATGGCCAGGCCATGTTGCAAAAATGACAGACAACTGATGGACATCACGACTCATAACATGGATCCCCAGAGATTACATAAGAAACCGAGGACGACAGAACACAAGATGGAGAGATGAACAAGACAAATTCAGGAAATACTGGCTCCATGACGCCCAAGATAGAGAGATAGAGAATTGTGGAGAATCCTGGGGAAGGTCTATGTCCAACGACGGACGTTAAAAGACTGATGATGATGATGATGATGATGATGATGATAACCGATAAACCTTTCTATCTCATCCCTCTGTCCCTCCATCTTGTGTCTGGTCTTTTCCTAAAACGTTTACTGCCCCATAGACATAAAATCAGTTAGCCCTTTCCTTCATCTGTTGCTTTTTAATCTTGTTAAGTGGCCAGCCCATCTCCATTTCTGTCGTTTGATGATTTGTTGATTATCTTCCACACTTGTCCACCCATGGATCCATGTTGATCTTTTTTCTTCTTAAAGTTGTCTCTGGCATTGTTCTTTCCTTGGCCCTCTTTTCAATTCTACATTGGTTATCGGCTCGTTTTGTTAATTTCCCTGTTTAGGATCCATATTATGCATTCATTGTATACTTTACGCTTTGAACACATTGACAAGGGGTACTTCAATATACCTCTATTCATGCCAAATGCTTTCCAACCAATCGTGATGAGCCGTTTCATTTCATTTTCACGGTTTTTATCTATTACCTATTTCGGGGTAACGATCACCGTGGCACAGTGGTAGAGTGCCCGCCTTCTGAAGGCCGTGGTTCAATTCACTGCCGAGTCACATAAAAATGGTACTCAATACTTCGCTGCTAAGCGCTTAGCACAAGGACTCCAGGACTAAGGGGTTAAGGTCAAATTATGTTGGATACACTGATTCTTGTAGGATAACCGAATTTGAGCAACGTCGAGGCTGGCCAGAAACTAGATGGGAGACCTTTGAGGGAATACCAGAAATGAAGCTTCAGAAATGAGGCCTGGGAAGCCGGAAAGGGGCCTTACTTACAACTACCCATGAGCACCCAGCCCTGCAACACGCTCGATGAATTGGTGGAGACTGACGATGCATACATGTGTGCTTATAAAGTACTGGTTGCTTTCCTGACTATACCTAAGGATGGAGATCCAAAACACTGTAGAATTTGAAAGAAAAAAGACTCCTGAAGCGACTTGAACCGGCACTAAACCAAATATCTCACTCACAGACACTCGAAAGTTCAATTCCAACCTTTTTTTTTTCTTTCCTGTCTTTCTTCTTTTTTTGACAACCTAATTCAGCCGTTCTCCATTCGCTAATATCTTTGTGTTTCTTTTGTGTACTCCCTAGCCTGCTTCTCTCTCATTTTCAGAATATTTCCTCTACCCTTTTATACATAAGTTTCTTGTTCATTGTATGACACGTTGCTTATTGTTATATTACATTAGTCCATCTGTGTCGTCAAAAATTACATTATTTCAAATTTTCATTTTTTTTTTTTAAATTTATGCCCGTCTGGGTCGTTAGCTGCTTCAATGTATTGTCCCCTTTCCCCAATATATACAATCTGACTCACATAAATAATGCTTAAAATGTCGACTCATTGACAAAAGTGAACCCTTGGCTTGGTAAGTCATCAGGCTGCTAAAATCCACGTCGGCGTTCAAATAGCAGTAGTTCCACTAGTTATTTTGAAAAAGGGTTTCCTTCAGCGTGACAGAAAACAAATAAATGAAAACTCATCAGTAATTATTATTTGTGTTTGGGTCCTCAACTGACATTTTAGGTAACGAAATAAATACATTATACAAAACATCGAATTAAAGTAAGGCGAAATGTCAGTGAAAAATTAATTTTCATGAACATAGGTAATAAAAGCTAAATTCAAGGTCCTGTATAACTTGCAGTATCGACCATAAATGTGTACACCCTGACATTTTTTGATATAAAGTTAATTTTCTTCTGAACAATACACAGCAGAATTCTATTATTTCTAATAGAACATTACACAATCTAAACGGATATCATCATGTATTATCTAGAACCAAAATGGTTGATTTTAAACAAGCTTTCTTTCGGAGGGATGTTCTCATTTTCGGACGTAAACATATTCATATTATGGGCAACAGAGTTTCGATGCTGGGGAGTTTGGTCATAGATGATATGTGATAATATCCGTTTTTATTGAAGTCCCATTAGGAATGATAAAAGACTGCTATGTTTGGTGTAGAAGTAAATCAACCTTCTATACCTGGTGGGGTGTACTCATTTTTGGACGAAACTGTACAAATGTTTTGATTCATATAGGATGGATGAAGTTTCTCATTTGCTTATTTGTCTTGCTCTGATAGCAGATACACCAAAAGCAGGAACCAAGAAGCGGAGGCCAGCAACAAATTCCTGCAATAGACATCATCACTTAGTCTTCTGCCAAACTAACCGCTATTTTGAAAACATTTTCAATTGAATCAAATTCTATGAATTCCATTTCAAATAAATCCATTTTTTTAATTTGCAATTCACGTTCGTCCAATTTGTTCTCAGAGGTTGCAAAGACTTAGACGTGAATTTCTTGAATTATTTCAGTGACATTCACATTCCTGCCAAGTGTCCCACGTTTTGAAGTCAAGTGCTGTCCTCCCGACCTGCATCTAAGGGATAGGTACAAATTACCTGCATTTGAAAAAATATACCCTTAATAAAAAGATTTCCCTCCTAGTCTCCCGTATCTTGCAGGTTTAGAATCAGTGTTGCTAATTTAGCAATATTTCGCGCTATATTGAGCACTTTTTTTTTGTTTTGGCACAGGGAAAAGGCACTGAACTAGAGCTGTTGTGTTTAAACATTTTAGCCATTTTTACCACTTTTATCTTTGGCCATTTTGTCGTTTTTCGTTTTTTTTAATCTTTTGTTTTTTGTTTTTTGTTTTTTTCAATTAGCACTTTTGGGTTGTGAACCTAGCGCGATGGGGGAAGGGGTTTTCTCGTCGAATCCCCACCCCCCTTGAGAATTTCTAAACCTCGGAAGGTACTTTATTACAGTTTCATTTACTTATGACTAAATTTCACTTGGGTTTTTGATCATTCACGTCTTATTCAATTTCGCCAATAACTTTCTATAATTTTATATATAATTCATCCAGTATGAAGAGTGAAAAAATATAAATCAATTCATTTTTTGAATGTTTATTCTATTCAAGTCTTTTGAACATCTTGAAAATATTAAAATTCTCCTGTTTCACATCAATTAAAGTTAGTAAACAGTCTTGAATTAGATCCCCATATGCAATGTTTTATTGATGTGTGAGTTTATTGCAAAAAATCATCATCATCATCATCATCATCATCATCATCATCATCATCATCAGTCTTTTAACATCCGTCGTTGGACAAAGACCTTCCCCAGGATTCTCCACAATTCTCTATCATGGGCGTCGCGGAGCCAGTATTTCCTGAATTTGTCTTGTTCATCTCTCCTTCTTGTGTTCTGTAGGCCTCGGTTTCTTATGTGATCTCTGGGGATCCATATTGAGAGTTGTGATGTCCATCAGTTGTCTGTCATTCTTGCAACATGGCCTGCCCATTACCATTTGAGTTTTTTTTAAATAGTTTCTATGATGTCTCGGTCTCCCGTTTTCTTTCTTATGTACTGTGCTGTCTTATGATCTCTCCATGTAAGGTTGAGCATGATTCTCTCATGTGCACGTTGCATGCTTCTCGGTTTGTAGGTCTGTCTTTTTTTTGTTTCAGCTCCATAAGTGACTATCGGAAGGATGCATTGGTTGTATACTCTTCTTTTTAGGATTATTGGGATCATAATACTTGTTTTGTTTTTTTAAAAGCATAAACATGTTTAGATCAAGTCATTTGACCTTCATGTTTCGTTAAACATTCATTCACACATCTAGTTTCATTCACCCCTGAAATAATTCAATTCACCCTCGGGTGGATCATTCACAAGTTTAGGAAACACTGATTTAGACCGTTTTTCTCAGAAACTAATATTTTTATTTCCAGGAAATTTTACACAGTTAGACAAACTGAAATTCAATATTTGTTTTATTTCCAAGTCAGCCGGGTCAAAGCTGAAATATTTAAAATGATTCAACCTTTCCTAACTGCTTGTATTCTCGGCGAAAGTCTATTTAGAGCCGACATCGGAACGCTGACTTCTCGGCACACGACTATTAGGCCTAAGGATAAATAGGTGCTCGATAACAGAGCGCTTCTCCGCACAAAGACCAAGGTGGACAAATAATAAGAGAATTCAAACAATTTATTGAAATACATAAATTAAACTTATGTTTTGAATTGAATTACTTTAGTGAATTAATTAATATCTGTGGTTCAATTTACAGTCTGCAGGAACTCTATGTAAACTTATCTATTCACGGTGTTGTTTTGTTTTCAAGTTGCTATCATCAAGTTCGAGAGAAAACAACAAACGTTGGAATAATAATTGGTTTTCTCAAAAAGTCGTGGACAATTCATTTAATCATTGTTTAGTTCTTATTTGGTATATGTTGTTCTTGTTTTCATTTATTTATCTGTGTACCGAGTTACGCTTGCGTCTAGCATATGTTCACCGAGAAATCTACGTTCAAATGTCGGTGCTAAATAGAATTACGCCGAGAAGTCGATGAATCTTCCAAAAGACGTTCGGGCTAATATCTTCATTTTCCAGTTAACACTAATTAGCCTAAGTCTATAATTGGGCACAGGCCTTTCCACCAGGGTCTGTCATCGGGTCCGATGTGAGGGTTTTTAATTCTGCCTCGCGGTACTGGATGGGATAAAAAGTCTATAGCCACACTGAAGAGATGTAATACATCGAAACAGCTGTCTGTGGATGACACAATATATATATATATATATATATATATATATATATATATATATAGACCATTAACATCTAGGGATAAATAAACCTTACCTCAAAACACTTTACTCCCAAATCTGTCTCACTCTTTACAGTTCATATATATATATATATATATATGTATATATATATATATATATATATATATATATATATATATATATATATATATATATATATATATATTGAAATCGAGTGTTCATTTGTTGTTCTTTTTTCTTTTTCTTTTTTTTCAGAACCAGGACAATGGAGCCCGAGACGAAGTAATCCGGTGGGGTGATGGTTTCATGTTGGTTTATTCAGTGACGAGTCGAACTAGCTTCGATATTTTATTGGAAATTCGACGAAAAATCGAAGATGTGAAAAAAGTGGCTCATGTGCCGGTGATCGTGGTGGGTAACAAAGCTGACATGGCCCACGTCCGACAGGTGACTCAGGACCAAGGTAAGGGCGAGATTGAATTACGGAGGAATTCGGGGTACTGAGTGAATGAAAAATGAATGAGTGAGTAGGAAAGAGGAAGAAAATGGAATGAAAGATGCTGGAAAAATACATCCACAGATATTAGTGAAAAGTGACTATTTATCTCTCGCACAATAGAAATCATCCGATCAAATTTGGCATGCATATCCTATGGACCTAGGGTAAGGTTTTGTTATAAGTCTTTTGAAATTGGGGGAAAAGATTTTATGTCGGGTTTGCATTGGTTCTCAATTCAATAAAGATCTGATTTCCATCAATTTCTATGTAATACTACAAGTCTTATTAGCCCAACCGAATCTGGCCTGCATACACGATGGACTTGGGGGTGGGGGTGTTTTAAAATTTGATTTTTTTATTCTCCCAGATATTTAAATTAAATTTGATCGGAGAGTTCATGATTTTCATGAAATTTCAAATAAGGTATGATTCAATAAATACATAGTCCGAATCCATGATGGGAGCTAGTAGAAAGATATGATAGGTTCCATCTCGTCAAAGAATTAGGCCTTCTGCGGAAAATAGCTGGAATACTGGACAGTGATTAAATGTGGAAAGAAAGAAAAAAAGGAAAGAAAGAAAGAAAGAAAGAAAAGACAAAAAAAGAAAGAAAGAAAACCTTTCTTTTTTTAGAGGGGTCGTGTAGAAAAACGAATTTTTAAAAATCGTCATTAATAACAAGTAAAAAGTGGTTCACAGTACGTGACCATTTATCCGGCTTCCAGAAAACTGGAATGACTGTTATTGAAACTGGCTAGTTCTGAAACTGATGGAATTCATAGTAGTTCGTTGCTCGACCCCTCTTGGTTTGCACAAATTATAATCGCATTTATGCGAATAAAAAACATCGAATTTTTGAAGTGGCAAATGTTAACAGAGAATGAAAGCAACGATTAGGGATGTTTGCAAATGCATTTCTTCTCGTTCATTTATTTTAGATTTTTTTCTACAGAGGTGCTGGAGAGGCTCTCCGGTGAACTCCGGCAGCTTTGTCCCAGTGGAAACACTGATCTAATCTTTATGCTTTGTCTCTTTGTCCAGGACGTCTTCTAGCCATCGATTTCGGCTGTCCGTTCATGGAAGTGTCCGCATCAGAAGATGTTAACAAAGTTCTGGAATCATTTCACGTGTTGTGCCGAGAAATCCTCGATTTCAAACGAAGATCTCGGACGTTCCTGGACCGAGTTTTTGGCTTGAAGAAATCATGAATCGCCTTTTTGAGAAAGGAGCTGGTATCCTGCTTCCAGTACTTTTTTTTTGAGGACCAGAGTCGGCAAAAAATCTGGTTGTTGCCGTACCCCCCTTCAGGTGTGTGGGGGGTCTGTGCTCTCCAGGGGCATTACCGACGACTGAAGGGATGAGATAGTGTGTATGATCTTCTAGACTGGCCCACACCTTTGAGATCACTAACTCTAATTGTAGATATTTTGCTGCCTTTTCTTTTGTAATGTTTTCTTTCTGTATTTATTTATTTTTTTTCTTGAAGAGGAAAAAGTGATTATCTGTACTTTGCTTGTGTCAAATAAAGATTTTTTTATTTATGAAATCAATGCAAAAACTGCTGTCAAAATTCTATGAATATTCATGGTACGAATTATTCATTTGGAAGTTGTGAATGGCGTAGTCAGATGAATCGACGAGCCGAGTTCGAACTCCGTCTTCGTTCTCTTTATACTAAGACCCTTGGGAAAGGTATACATCAATCTTAACCTCCCTTCCCCACCCTAGCCATGAGTAAAATTCCTACTTTTGTTTGGGACTATTCAATCGATTTTTTTCATCTTTGATGTCAACACAACGTTTTGGCAGATTCATTCTCCAACCTTCTTCGATTCATCCATAACTTTTGCTCCCCTCCCCTGATGAAAAAATACTGGCGTAGCGTTTGATGTTCAATTTCTTTTTTTTTTATGTCGGTCTTTGCTTTACACAAATACTTTTGGGAGAAGCATGAATCCATTTCACGCACACCCGCACCATCAGTTATGGGAAAATAGCAGAGTAGTTTGGGCTCTCTAGCTTTGGGAATAAAACCTGTCTAGGAGAAAGACAACCAGACAGTGGAGCACACTTGAGGCAGTTGGATGCCAACTTTGATGTCCTTCCAAATCGATGAATACTTGAGCTACTAGTTATTACTTCAGTTGTTGGGGGGGGGGGGTCAGATGGGGGAAGGGGTATATTACCCTCTCTGTGTAGAAGTCCAAATAATGAACAAAACGCCACTGGAGAATGAGAAAACTCAAAGAATCGTTATACATCAACCCGTCAGATAAATGTAGACATCAAACCGTAGGGATTTCAACCCAGCGTGGATCTCGCTCCTCAACTGGGACATAGTAAGGGATCCTTTGTTGAACAAAGAAAGGAGTTGAAAATCACATCTGCAACCTACGTCACAAGCGTTGCCGCTAACAGAAAAAAAATTCTGTTTGCTGCCGTGTCTGACTTGACACTACTGGAAAAGAGACCCTCTCTTTACATGTCGATAGTATACCTGGATAAGGCTGTCGAATGGATCGTCCGAAATATAGTGAGAACAACAAAAAAAAATGAATTCAGTTGCAGAAAAAAACTATTATGTTACTGATTCTCCTAAAAATTCGAGACAATCTAAGATCCGTGAAGAAAAAATATTTGGATTTCTATGAGGTTATTTGTTTAGAAAAGAAACTATATATATATATATATATATATATATATATATATATATATATATATATATATATATATATATATATATATATATATATATATATATATATATATATATATATATATATATATCAACACAAACAACGAGTCACATTCATTATCATACTTACTGATCCCTCATTGTTAACATTTTTTAGTTAACGTATGTAATTAAGCCCTGAGTTTCAAAAAATTAAATCATGTTTAGTGTAAAATAACACCCATATACAGTACATTATGGTAATACCCTATATAAAATAATAGCGTATTATAGCACGGCTCTAAAAATGATATTTTAGATCAATTGTATCCACTCTTCCAATTTCTTAGCCACATTTTTTTTCCACCTGTGAAACTGAAATTTGAAACTTTCACTGCTAAAGTATTTAGAAATGTGGTTTTGGCATCAGGGTCATTCAAGGTCAGCATCTGTAATTTCTGGTCATTTCTAACAAATTTTCAAAGTTGTTGGCCATAATATTGCACTTAAGATTTAGCAATTCTGCATCGAAGAACAACTTTAAACAGTGAAAGTTATAGTCAATGTGAGGTTGAGGCTAGCGGTCACTAGGTCAGCTGGGGACATTATTGGAAAGTGTAAGAAGGCACAAGGACCATCTCTCAAGATCACTGAGCTTTGCCTGGGTTATTCAAAGTTTTGATCCCTATTCAACCATTTCAAACTGTCACCCAAAGGAAGAATCACACATGTAGAAACCCTGTAAAATTAAGCGGCAATATCATTTGTTCTTCTTTGTGTATCAGATTGTTTCCGTCGTTACAGCTAATTTTTCCGTGTGCACATAGTTTAAATAATCATTTTTCATTCATTGTGTTTTGCAAGAAGAAATATATCAAAGAACATTCTTTTCCTGCCGTCAAGCACCTTCACAGTGTAATACTAAACCACCACCAAACTCCTCGGTATCCTTGGCAGCTTATGGCCCATCCCAGACCTGCTACTGCTGCTACAACTATATCCTTGAACAGACCAACACAGATTTCACCACAGATAAAACAAAGTCCAACTCATCATGGTGACCTTAAAGGAATCCTCTTCCTTGATTTCCATTTGTGCTTCCGAAGCAAAACATCTGATATTAAATTTATTTTTCACGGAAACCTTTTAACCATTGAAAGGTACATGCACACCATACGCTACTGAAGATGGGAACCCCTTCCGAAACATGTATAGCATACTAATTAATTTACCCCCGAGTCTGTTTCATTCCCTATTGTTCACACACACACACACACACACACACACATATATATGTATATATATATATATATATATTGAGTCTTGACTCGAGGGTAGGACAAGAATATCTATGCTTACAAGGTGCAGCGTTGACAACTGAAAGAAGTTTTCGCGCTAAATCGACCTCGAAAAAGCCTTAAAAAAAACTCCAAAACGCTTGAAAGGCTGGATTTCTCATAAAATGGCTGAGAAATGGCCAAATGATTCGGCTAAAAATGCTGAAAAATAGAGTTATGAATTAGCTAAAAATGGTACTAAATACCGAATTTTCGCGCTACCAAACCCAGAAACGAACTGATCTTAGTGCGAAAAGCGCTAAATTGGTCACACTGCATAGGTGATGCTAAAGTGACCTTTTATCCTTCTCCATCTGTCAACGCCCGGACAAAACCTCATAATATGTTTTTTTTTTTAATGCTGTGAGTTTTTTTCTGTTGTATGTTATCCCGAAAATTGTTCCATGCTGTCCCCTTTCTGATACGTCTTCGGCGTTTTAAAGCATTTTATGACACTCCCATGGGGCTACAATTTATTTGTTCATTGTGCCACGAAATCTGAATAGCCAACGTGAATCTTATTTATTTAGCTTTTGGTTTTCAATGTTTTCATTATTCTTGTGTTAGCAAAGTTCCAATTTGTAAATGATCTCCGACCATCCCTAAGCGACATAACATAGCGTTAAACTACATTCCAGTTTTATCAAGCAAAACATGGCCAGCGTATCTCCACCTACTATTATTTGTTGAGGAGAGATTCTGACGCCATTGTCGAAGATCAAATGAGGTTTTTGTTCCCAAAGTAAAGAGCACAAGAATAGGAGTCCCTGAAAGACCTTGTAAAAAAAAGAGAGCATGCCTTTAAAGTAAAGTATATTGAAAACAGGTTTGAAAACAATGTCCCGAAATGCGAGGAAAAGTTTCAAGAGGTGGATCTGACTACAAAATGAAATGATTGATCAAATCTGAAATGCAACCCGTCCAGGGTCTTTTTTCTTAGTCTTGTTCTCGACAACTCGTTTTATAGCTTTCGTGAGATTCCAGGCTTTCGAGATCTGAATCAACTTATATAATGAACGGTGTGGTTTTATTGGTTCTATGATCGTCTGCTTAAAGGGTAAAACTCTTGCTGAAACGAAAAGTATTGTTCAGCGAGCCATTATAGCGATTGCGCTCACTTTCCTCCCTTTACTACGCCCCCAGGATTTTCGCTGTCATCAAACGATCGCCTTTTTATTTAGATTTTTCAATTGAATTGAGTCATAACATAAATAGTTTTACTTTTCAACAAAATAATCTCCTTGCCAGCCCTCTTTTCACTTTTTACATTGGATGGGTTGGGAGTTGCGGTGCTTCTCTTTTTATTATTCTTTCCTTTTTACATCGGGCGGGTAGGGGGTTGCCGTATGGCCGTACTCGGCCAGTTGCCTTTGCTCTGTTCCCTTTAAATAGCATGACCCCCTTCCTCGTAATTGACAGACAAATCAGCAAAATCTATGACAGCAGCTTCGTATATAGAAAGATTATTCAGAAGAAGTCATCTTTGGTTGAAAATACTTACATTTCTATGTCTGTAGACTTCATCCCTTAATACCTGTCGTTGCTAGGTAATAAAAAGTTTTCGTTTGTAAGCCAGCACTGTCAGCCCTTCCTGGTCGTTGATTGTGAAAAAATACGTAAGGGTCTCCACAAAAGGTGGAAAGAGGGAGTAGGGCGTATACCTACTTCTCGATTTCCAGGTTCACCCGCGCAGGGCTTACAGAACCCCAGATGCACGGGTTCACTTCGCTTATCCCTGTGATCCACGAGCATAAATCGTAGATACAGCCAGGACCGAAAACCTATCTCCCGAAACACATTTCCATCACTATCCTACAAAAAATACACTGTGTGTAAATAATATCAATAAGTAGTGAAAAGAAGAGATCCTCATTCGGTCCCCCTTACTCTGGGTGTAAAACCAACAGGTGGGAGTGCTGAACAAAGGAAGTGTTTTTGTCATGCTAAATGGACCAATGCGTAGCAGGGTTGCCAGGTAGTTGGACGAGTTTCTGGTGAAAAAAACACGCCAGAAATGGCCAAAACTGGTCGAATGCCAGAATTATTCTTGAAAGCAATTTTATTATCATTTATTTTTATTCAATGAAGGATAGTTAATCAGCAGAATTAATTTTTTTGTTCAGATCAATACTTCTATTTATCTCCATCCTAATTGTTCGGTAGCTCTTCCATTGCAAATTTGTTTATAAAAAGCAACTGAAAAGGCTAGATGAAAGAGAATAGTAATATTGAAAAACTGATAATGAAGTTTGTTCATAAAACACTACAATACTTAAGTACACACCAATAATAAGATTTTATTAAAAGAATACCACTGCAACAAAGCCAAAATGATCGAAAATTCAAATATGACCAAACCGAAAAGTTCATGGCTAAATGCTATTTTAAAGGGTCAGATTTATCAAATTTGGCCGTAAAATTGCCAGAATGGCAACCTAGATTTGTCACATTGATCGGGTTGACAAACATCATCGGAACAAGAAATTATCGACCTGTCCCCAGAAACAGAATCATTTCATCGATAATCAGACATCGGTTGGTTGATTGATGATATGTGCTATGTTTGCTTTATTAAAGAGACCCTCACTAGGTATTTACTTTGTATACTGGGCCAGTCCTGAAAGTTGCCTAGGGCGCCAAGTGGTTGGAAGCTGTCTGAAACAGCTGGACTGTATTGAACAGAATAAAAACAGTCAAAATAAGATATATTCCCTGATGTAAAGTCAGATTTGCTGAAAATATCTGACAGTTAGATACTTTTTTTTGTGGTGAAACCAGAAGGTAAGTTGAGTGAGGCGAGGTCACAAGTAAATAAATCTTTAAAATACTACTATACTTCAAAGGGTGTAGGAGTTGAACTTTCCTGGGGTGCCAGGAACCCTAGGGCCGATCCTGTCGATAAATTTTAGTCTGGCGAAAGGCCACAAAAATGGAACGCTCTGCGACGGTTAGCATGCTCGTCTCTTACACTATTTTCTAGTGTGTTTAATTCGATTTTTTCAGGGTGCTTTATTATCGTGGCCTTGTGCCATAAGCTTAGTAAATATATACTAGAACGCTTCCACTAGAGCAATGGTTAGTTTTACATTTTCTTATTTCTAAGTAACAAATTTAATTACTAATTATACATAAGTTGGCTTGGTCTGGCACAAGACCTCAGTCATGGGAGCACCCGGTGAAGATTGCACTGATTACATTACTGATTTGATCTGCTAGACAAGCTAATCAACATTCTGTGGCAGGCGATCACTGAGTCTTTATAGAGAAAGTTCTTTGAGTTGGGATTGAGATATTTCTTCCTCTTTATCTAAGTTTTGAAGTGAGTCTCATCAAGATGAAGAACGACTTCTTTTCTATTCACAAAGGAAAGTAGTTTTCTGTCCAAAGCCGTTTTCAAACGTTTGGGTTGTTTGCAACAAATTTTACCTGTGACAGTTCGGTTATCGTTTAAAAGTTCGTAGTGGATGATTCCGGGAATATCCGGGAATATCCCGCCAAACTCAACAAGATAACATGTCTAAAGCTGCGAATGAGCAACTGCCGGCGACTCATTGTGGAAAAAAAGATCCATTTCTCATCCCCACTAACAATTCGGTGCAAAAAGATACTTGTAAATGTTGAGAAAACAGTGACTCTAAACGATCAGCACGTCGCTGGCAATTTCTTTCGGACAGATTATGGGAGACCCATTTTTCCAACCTTGGACACTTTTTTCTTGCTGTCTCAAATTGCAATGAACAAACATATGGTTAACATTAAGTCGTTCGCTAATTTCACTGTCATGTCCGAGATGACATTTCAGCTATCTTTATCAA
Source organism: Thysanoteuthis rhombus (assembly GCA_963457665.1). Classification (NCBI taxonomy): domain Eukaryota; kingdom Metazoa; phylum Mollusca; class Cephalopoda; order Oegopsida; family Thysanoteuthidae; genus Thysanoteuthis; species Thysanoteuthis major. Next base: position 2,916,115 of record OY735216.1, read on the forward strand.
GCACTATCGGGACATAAAAATAGACTGAACTTTCGTTACAACCCAATATATATATATATATATATATATATATATATATATATATATATATATATATATATATATATATCACAGAATATTGATGGACGACTAACTGCATATGAGTGAATTTTTTTTCTTCGACTTATACGACCTACATTGATCGCCATGAAATGGCAGCTTTTTTACCGGCAGGGGTATCGGGGATCTTACACATTTTTTTCTTTTTGAGATTGTCTGTGTAAGAGGATGAGGATTAGTGTTGCAATTACCGGAAAGGAAAAAGGAATCGGTGGAGAGAGTTTGAGTTTCGGCTTACGTTCAGTTCGCTCTAATGTCCTTGAGAAAGGCATGAATCAAATTTCCCTCTAGCTATTGGTAAATAATAGAGCAGTTGTAACCCTTTAGCCCGATGGATATGGAGCCTTTATGAAACCTTCATGGAGTTTTCTTCCCGATTAAAGGGCTTCTGATATCCAAACCCTCCGACCATTTTTCTTAAAGCTGATATACAATCGAACGAGCTGATATTATTTAGTGTGATCTTTCTGTTGAAATGTACTGTGAGCTACTATTTATAAAGCTTGGGGGCTTCATCCGGGCCCACGGAATAATCAAATAGTTCCCCTATTTCACCTCAACTACACTTCTGTATCTCGAACATAAGAATTCTGATCATCTTGACCTAATCGATTCATTATTCTAAGTTGACAAATCGACAGGAATATGTACGTACTTTTTTGCACAACTTTTTGCAAATCTTTGACTCGTAATTTGGAAAATGAATTTCAAATTTTAAAAATGTTGTTCTGCCATTATTTTCCGGAAAGAATTATTGCTCGAAAAGAAAAAAAAAACAAATGCTTGTTTTGAAAAAAATAATTTCATGAATTACTATGCAGAACCGACTGTTTTATTCTTTTTCAGGTCAAACGTTACTGTTTTTAGGTAAAAATTGCTAAAATCATCTTCAGTCGGAATAGAAATAGGAGTGAAGTCTGATCCTACAGTAGCCAGACTTATTTACATACTAGTTAAAGTGAAAATGTCTTCTCCCAATGTTAGACAATGATACCTGAAGAAAAACACAGCTAAACTTTGAGATTGTCTCTACATGTTGTAGTAATAACTCTATTAAATCGTAGCAATAACGAATACAGTTACGTATTAACATACACTATATAATAATGTTTGGTGAACGTACCGATGTAATGATTGAGCTACTTGACAACCTAGTTGAAAAGACCCGTGAAATTGCTGTATAATATTTGAACTGTACAATGAACACATTTTAGTCATGTCAATTGTTCATCATGGCAAGATAACTTGCTATGAACCATGGTATGGCACATTAATGTTTTGAATAGATGAGAGATCTTAGAGTCAGCTTGCACATTCTCCCACGCAGAAGCAGAGGCCTGTGCACTGAAGTGTAGCTTTCTTACATCTACAGCCCTCACTGCAACCACTCTTGCAACCATAAGAGATCTGCTCGTGACAGGATTTTGATACTTGTGGTAATGCCGCCTAGCGAGGCTCGTACATTCTTTCTGTTTTCACTCATCCCCAGTAGAATGGTGATGGCAACATCAGCGTCTTGTCTCAGATACGACCACCCTCTCTTAAAATGCACCACAGCAGTTAGGGTAGGCAGGATTTTCTGCTCTGAGCTTTTCTGTGGAATGAGCTTCCATCTTGCTGCAGGTGCTGGTTCCGTCGAAAAGAAATGTAACGAAGCTCTCAATAATGTCCATTGCATCTTCCGGGATATCCTTTGATCCATTAGCCAGAATCAGTTGTGGATTTGTCAGTTTTAGCAGTGACCATGCTACCTTATCCAGCAAAGCGAGATAAAGTGTGTCAGCCTGTCCTAACAAGGGACATTGGAAACGCGCATGACATCCTTGGTCCAAGGCATGCTGCCATGGGGTGGGCTGCCAGGTGACGGAAACTCTCGCCAGTTCCAAATGCTAGCCACAATTCACATCCAGCTGGTAATTTACTTATGGTATAAACAGCCAAAAAATGTATTCAATTTCATTTCAGTCAATTATTTCCCAATACCTGTTAATGTAATTTACATAATTTTCCAAAGTGTTTTTTATATTTTACACAGAATTTGATAATGTGTACCATGTGTAAATATTTCTTGTGATCGTTAGTTGTAAACGTTTCAGGGATCTAAAAACAAAGCAGTTGTATTAACACGACTCCCCAGCAATCATGACTAACTCTGTATATATGTGTGTGTGTGTGTGTGTGTGTGAATGTGTGTAGAGATAGCAATATTTCATTGATGCTTGTTCAATTGAAAACGATAGACAAATAATTTTAATTTTATTCTTAATAAAGATAGCTGGGGAAATCATTGTGAAGAAGGATTTGGGGTTGGAGGCATTTGATTTCAGCAGCCTCAAAGCGAAAGTGGCTCGACAAAGGGAAGAAAATGTTGGTGAAAATTCGAACATCATCCTGATGTGGTGCAAAGAGCATTTCAGCAAATTCACCTAATGTGTAGAAATATTGTCAAGAAGTGTGTGATTGACAAGCACTTTTATTAAGACCGAGAAAACTGTGCTTGTTGAGTTGTTTATCGAATTTCGACTTGAGTAAATTTGGTGTTTGTCATTAGTAGGTTGTAGTGATATATTCATATATATATACATATATTTACTCATATATATATATATATATATATATATATATATATATATATATATATATATATATATATATATATATATATATATATATATGTGCATATATATATACAACACGCACCACTGTTGATGAGAGAAATCTCGAAACATGTATGGACTATTGACAAATAAGGATTAATAAACCTTACCACCAAAAACTTCACTCCCGAGTCTGTCTCACTCTCTAAAGTACACATTATATATATATATATATATATATATATATATATATATATATATATATATATATGTGTGTGTAAATATATTTACTCAAATATATATACACTCACACACGAGGAACCCGTTTATAATAATCACAGGAAATGCTGTCATAATGTCATCGAAACCAGTTGGTCCCAAGCATTCAATAATTTTTTTTCTTTAATGAAAAGCTCAAGAATAAATTCCATATTAATTTTAATAACGTAAAATTATTTACAACAGTGAATCAAATAATATAACAATGAATTTATGATAATGAATGTAAATAGTTCCAATCTGTATATCCTTAACTAAATGTTATCAGCGATTTTTTTCTTATCTAAAAGAAGCTATATATGTACTAGCAAGGATACTCGAGGTTGCCCGAGGGAAATAATTTCAAATTAGACAACATTGTGGAAAATATGTTTTTCAATAATTTCTCAATACGCAACGTAAAAAATGCAAAAGAAAGATTATTTACACCGAGAGCTAATTATTTACTTCTGATCTGCGCTGCTAATTCACTGCCGTTGTTTGATGCCTTGAGTTAAGTTGGTATAAAATAAAACGTTCAATATTCGTTCCACCAATAAAAGCTAACAACCGATTTTTTTTTAATCCCGAAGACATATTTCGTGCTTTAAATCAGTAAGGCTCCTGTTACCCCACTCTACTGTGGTGTGACTGTACTGTACATTTGCAATGATCGAGCCTGCTCATTCTCCATGCATCGTGCAGGAATTTTTGGCAAAACATCGCATCAACCAGGCGTGTCAGCCCCAACAATACAGTCTAGAGATTTCAAACCGCGGAAGAGATCAAGGAGGACGCGACCAGTCAGCTGTTGGTGATTCCGGAAAAAGAATTTACAAACTGTTTTGAAAAAGTAGACGGAACACTGAAATAACTTATGAGATCCAAATGGGAGTACTCTGAAGAAGACTAAGGCCCAAGTGAGCTTTTTTTTCGGTAATATCAAATGGTTTGATACCTTCCAAACAAACGTCATGCTTTTGTGAACCCGGGGTCGTCTCCTCCAACTAAAAAGATCATTTAACGTTTTTCTCGTTTTGAAACCTGACTTTCTTCCTCGAATTGAGTTCATGCTTCGATTAGTGACTTATTTCTCTTTCCAGGGTCACACGAAGGTTTGGGGGTGTAGAACTGGTTGCTCAGTTACTCGGACTGCTTTTTGTTGTTGTTGTTTTGTTGTTTGTTTTTTTGTTTTTCATTTTAGCTATCATACCTGATAGACAACGATTTCAAATAAACAGACCACAAATAGAGTCATTCATGATGTAAATCTTCAGAGGAAGTTGTGGAGAACCGTAATCAACTTTAACCTCTGATCAAAGGTGAATACATCATCAATAGATGACATGCAGAATTTTCGATCACAAATAATAAGTCACTTATGACATGCTTTTTCCTTACGAACCTTTCGTGCGTTGATTTTCTGGTATCTGGTCGAAAGAGAGAAATCGATGATTGGTGCGTCAGTTTTCATTGGTGGTTTGGTATCCTTCATCAACTCCACTGTCTGTAAATTTCAGGAAAATAAGGACTGATAGTCGAAATACTTATCTGGAAATATGGTGTCATTGGAACAGGTAATACTGCGGGTCTTTCGGACCCTTACCCAAAGAACTATACATCCCAGCATGTCGGAAAAGGTTCGGTTCCACATAAAGTGATCTTTGATCAATAGCTTCAGAGTATTCACCGATTGCAATGTCAATCGGCCGAGTTGAAGTGTACGTGCCTTGCAACAAGTAATGAAGAAACTTGCTAACATTTTCTGTCCGATAGAGAATTGCCGGCGTACAACATCCTGGGGCTGTTCTTACGAAATACAAGTGGCCGGAAAAACGGCGAAGCTCCATGATGTTTTGCCGACCTATAAGTAGGGCTACAAGCAAAAGGGATGTGCCCCCGAGGGTCGCGGCCGTCAACGTCTCATAGTATGACCTCTTCCAGACGAAGGTGAGAAGAAGAGCAAAAAGACCCCATCCGAAAGCAGCAATCCCTATCAGTTCAATGATCCGTGGAGTCTCATATGCAAAACCCAACCAACGTACAGGGTAGTAAAGTTTCATTTGAAAGAAAGGTTTTCTTTTCAACATGTCACCAGACGATAAAAGCCCTTGCTGTCTCCGTAAGAGTTGATCCAACGTTGGCAGAAGTTCTTCTCTGGGAAGAGCATCGTCTTCAGCCACGATAATGTACTTGGATTTAAACAACAGCGCCGTCTGTAAACAGAACATGTAATCGAATGCCTCTTTGCTGTATCTATCACTATTGGTCTTCCGATAATGGGAGATGTTTTTCACAAGAGGTACGACCTTCGAGCTTGAATGACCGTAAAGTTGTACGGAAGGGAAGTAATTCTGCAAGGTGACTGCTCCTAAGTGCTTTTTCGGCGCTTGGTCCGTATTACAAATAAACATCATTTTCCCGCCAAAATGCTGGTCCGTTTTAAGAAGCCGGTCAAATCTGGTCGCCGTTTGAATTAGATATCCCTCTCCGCCTTGGTGCGGTCTGGTAGGGCGACGCACTGTGGGGATACTGACCACCAGGTCCAGATTAGGCTTTGCGAGATTTTCCTCGTAAAAACTCTGTGACTGACTTGCATTCAAAGCCCGGATGTATTGTAGAGCATTGGTCAGACGTGCCAAGTTCATTTGGTCAGCTAATGACGTCAATTTGGCTACTTGTTGTTTATCGCCCCGGCGACGGCGAAGGTCAAACTCAGACCAGAACACCAATAGTATCAAGAGCAGGTTGCCGAGCAGGAGCATTGTAGTCAATCTGGAGATGTAATTCCTGAATCGCAGATACTGAAAACATCGCATTTCGAGTCTGCAAAGAAAAAATACCAAGAAATAAAGGGTCAACTATCATATTCTTTATTTCGTTCGTTCCTGTTCACACAGTAAATATATTTTACAAACATAAGAATGTACTAACCACAATAGAATGAAAAAAAAAACTAGATATTCAATTGTGGTGTAAGATGCTCAAGTGTTACTGTTTGGGATTGATTGTAGCTGTTGGAGTGTCGTAATGGTAACAAGTACAAAAAATGAAATCGGCGAGTCGAGTTCGAATTCCAGTCGCAGCCTATATGAATGGTGTAAATCCATTTTGTTGACTGTGTGTTCGATTGAAACAGTTTTGAAGATTTCTTCTGGCATTTTAGCTTTGGTACAGCCTTTCTCAACCGAAGTTCTGCGAAATCCTAGGGCTGTGCGAGAAGTTTTGGGAGTTTCTGCAAAGATTTCATACATGTGTGAAAAATGCATGTGTGAGTATTGAGCAAAGTTTTTCGTGTTCAACGATCATCAAGAGCGAGGAAAGAAATCTTCTCAAATCAGTTGAAGATGAAATCGGTGTGTGTTTCGCTAAAGTTTGACCCAGGATGTAGCATTTACGCCGCAGAACAAAAGTACGTTTGGTACAAGTTAGTGTTCAAGATTGCACTGTCTTGACTTGATTAATTTTTGACTATCTTCTACCTTCGACCTAACTTTCAGTCGCTTTTTATTACAACTCTGAATCAGGCCGTAATCCTACGACAACGATTAAACAATGCAATCAGAAAATAAAGAGCTAGCTCACGGTGAGAATCGAACTCATTAAGGTTCAAGTTTGAGTGAGCACCGATGAAAAAAAAAGCGGAAGGTGAACACCGGAGAAAATAAATGGACTGGTTGCCCCCCCCCCCCCCAAAAAAATTCTCCTCACGTTTGACCCTTAAAAGTAAAAGGAAGTATAAAAACGACTTTCAATGAATAGTATGGTCAGAATACAGAGGCGTAGCTGAGGAGGCGTTGAATATTTGAAACCCCCCCCCCCCGGGAACCAATGGAGTTCCTCAATCTTCATAAATTGTAGTTTAACCACTGCATTTTCACTGACATCATACAATAACTAATCTAATCATCAGAGAGCCACTGCCTTTGGGCCCCCAGATCTTCAACTATGCCCCTATCAAAATATGAGGTCAGTTTAAAAAAAAAAACAGCTTTTTTATCACTTTCTTTACTGCAAAAAAAAAGGACCTGGTCCAACGTTGCTTACCTTCTGTGATCGTATAAGAACTGGCGTGTTCAAAACGATCTGGTCGTAACAACCTTTTACTGTCAGTTGGTTCCAGTTGAACGAATTCTTCGGTTTCTTTCTTTCTCTTTGCCAAAGATGAGAAACCAGAGGTAAATTTTGTATCTAAAGCTGTTTCATGTTCTTGGAGTTTTTTCGTTTCGTAATCTCCGTCCATCTATCTGTCTCTGTCTGTCTGTCTGTCTGTCTGTCTGTCTGTCTGTCTTCCTCTCTCTCTCTCTCTCTCTCTCTCTCTCTCTCTCTCTCTCTCTCTCTCTCTCTCTCTCTCTCTCTCTGTGTTTGCACATGAGACATAAAAACTGCGTTGGACAATATTAACATTCACTGGATCCAGGCATGCGTCCTCTTGAACGTAAACATTCCTTGTCTTCAATCAAACTAGTGTTAAGAGTGCTACCTAAATACACTACAGCAATACCTTGAAGAGGTCACGTTCCATATATATATATATATATATATATATATATATATATATATATATATATATATACATATATACATATATATACGTGTGTGTGTGGTATGCAATAGAGACTTACCCATCATTTAATTATATCTCAGAAAGGTTTTGACCTGGGAATTTTGCACATAGGAAAAACAAACGTTCGAGATGATATGCTCACAGTCTATTCTAAACAGATACCAAGTATAGCATCAAAATGTGTACGTGGCTAAATCTTGTCGTCTTGAAAAAAGCTGAACTGAACAACCATCAGGTGATGAGAGAGCTGGATTTTTGTCCATAAACCTTTTATAACATCATGGCACTTTCTAATGAGACTGACACAATCATGAGCAAGCCAACCCCCTGGCAGGAATCCCTCGGGTCTGTACCATAAGGGTCGTCGAGGCTATGAAGGAGCTGGTGAGAATATATGCTTGCAGGAGCATGAGGAAAACTATGCAGCGAGCCGGGGAACTCATTGAAGCAGATTGTGAAGAAAGATTTGGGGTTGAAGGCATTTGATCTATCGACACTTGATTTAAGCAGCCTCAAAGCGAAAGTGACTCGACAAAGGGAAGAAAATGTTGGTGAAAATTCAAACATCATCCCGATGTGGTGCAAAGAGTATTTCAGCAAATTCATCTACCCTCCTTCAAGCCAGGATATCCATTCCTTTGACCTTTGCTATCTGGGCCAATTCGGAGAGTTATATTTCAAAGATCTCCTACAGCAGTTTTGCCGCTCTGAATCAAGCCATTGTCTAATTAAGACGAAGAAACGATGCTACCTTGGTGCGAGTCAGTTACCTCTCATGGAAACGTCATAATCAAGGTAAGATGTGGTGATATCGAAAAATAACTATTTGTATTGACTCAGTATAGATGGGGGAATATATGCTTTTTTACTATACAGGTACCTCTATTCATATTTGAAAAAAATGAAAAAACTGATGGATAAATCTTTATGGCGCACTATATATATATATTATTATTATTATAATTATCATTATTATTCTTATTATCAAGAAATGGATGCATAATCTGACAGAAATAGTTATAAATGCGTTATATAATTTTGAAACAATTTGAAATAACCTCCCGTTAATACACGGTGAAAGTATCATTTGGCCTTGACAGCAATAGGTAGCGACCTCAAAATAACGTCGCTCTTTTCAATAAACTAAACAGCCTGGCAGAAAGGTGAAGGTCCAACTAACTGCTTTATCTCCACATTCTCATCTTGATCATTCACTGTCCATATCTGCACTATCAGACGATTCATTATTAGAAAATGGATGTATAATCCGACAGAAATAATTATAAATGCATCATATTTTTTCAAATAGTCATGGTTGCAGCTTTGATTCCTGTAGCAGCTCCATTTTCTTTAAATGTTTATTCTATTTAAGCTGTCAAAACCAAATGATACATTCACTGTGTATTAACGGGAGGTCATTTCAGTCTATGTTGGGGATCATCAATTAAACCATTAGAAAAAGGGGTGATCAATGAATAAACTACTCTCTCGCCTTTTTAGGGCAGTAATCAATGAAAAGTTTTTAAAGGAAAACAAACAGCACAAACTCGGGGCCAATTTAACATAGATTTACATTGCAAACTGCCCTCTCCCCAAAAATATTCAGGGACATTTTTAAAAAAGAAATAATGTTTTTTCTGACGTAATGATGAGTGAATGTTTAAATTTCAGCCCTTTAGCTCCACTGGTGCAGTATATACGCATGATACATAAATACAAACATAGCCAGCTGGACAGACATGGAAACTGGAGAAACTTATTCTGACAATCATGGTGACAGTTGTGGTTGACAGTTTCTGATATCTTTTTTTTTTTAAATGGATTCCATGTATTTGAGTCTCTTGTTAAGGGGTCTGTGTACAATCATAAAGTTTTTTTAATAGCTGTGTGACGGATGATATTTCGCTAAGTCAGCTTTAGAGGGGACACTGCTGTGGTCCACCGAGCGTTATTTGCGGGACCCCCCAAGGGGTCCACGAACCCCAGTTTCGAGACCACTGCATTCGTCCATAGAATCTTTCTGATATTTGTTAGAATTAGAGGGGTGGAATTCTGAAAGGTCTACGAGTGGGTCTCTATTTACAATGCAACTACAACGTTAAAGTTTTTCGGGTGTAATGCTCGTAAGAATTTTATCCCCTCCGGTTTGAAAAATTGTGCAAAAGAATTAAAAGCTCTAATCTTTTTTAAATTTTAATTCTTTTAATAATTCAATTTTTTAGGGTTGGAGTTGTGATTTGAAATCGAATTAATACTATTACAGAATGTAACCGGAAGATATTGAAATAATAATTCTTTCAATAATTTCTATTTTTTCAAGTTTGGGGGAAATGGCTTCAAAGAAAATAACCGTAAGAAGAGAAGATAATCCATTTCAGCTATGCCTCTGTGAAAGTGGTGGGAAGTAAGCACCCACTTTAGTATTATAATTACATTGTAGATATAAGCCTCCTCGTCGAACCTTTACAAATATTTTCCTAAAAACTAAAAAAAAAAATCCATGATTGTTCTAGGGGTCTAATGAATTACAAGCTCCTAAAATTGAATGAAATAAAAATGTAAAAGAAAAGAAAAGAACTGAAATCTTTGAAAAAAACAAATCTTAACATAAAATCCTCATCTTTCCATCAACAAAAATAGCAGATCCCAATCTTTAACGAACTGTAAGCCTTGATTCATTTAAATAAGCCTTTGATTACTTTCATCAAAATGTCATCCTCTTAAGGGTCAGTAAGGAATGGGGTGACTCTAGATGACATGAACCGGAAGAAATTGAGTGATAGGCAGGGCCAGCCTTAGATACTGGCAACACAGGCTGTCACCCAGGGCACTGAGTCCTAAGGAACGCCAGTCATGTACCTAGGAGAGTAAAACTTTTCAAATACAAATGGAAAAATGAGAAAATAAATCAAATAGAATATTATCTGATGTGAAATCGGATTTTTTAGGAATATCTTTCAGTTAGATACTTTCTGTTGTAGTGAAACTAAGAGAAACAACTGACTAAGGAAATTCTCATGAGTGATGGTGAGCTCAGATAAGCTTAGCTAGTTTGGTGAGGTAGAGTGCTCACAATACTTTGGACCAGGAAGGGAAGGTAATAATGAATATTTTATATTTTATACATTCTAATGCTGTTTTCTTTTACCTGATTAATGTACAAAATATTTTCTTTTAATGCATTCATTTTTCTCAATGTAAAACATAGATGAATAAATAAGATACTATACTTCAAAATTCAGACTGTCCAGGGCGCCCTGAACCCTAGGACCGGTCCTGACTAGAGATGAAGTAATCGCTTATCTAAAACTGTAAATTTTAACCATGAAAAACTCCATTTATAAGTTTAGGCACGGATCCGGGACGGGGTCCAGGGGGTATGGTCCTCCTGCTCTGACAAAGCATAATTAGAAAAAGAAATTCTTAAATTTCAAGATAAAGAATTGTTTTAAATTTTGAAAAAACTTGAATAATACCAAATAACCATAGATTAACTTTAAAAGAATAAATGTATTATATCTATTGTCAAAATAGACAGATCAAGTAAAAACAAAACGGACCCAACCCTTGCTTAAGATCTTTACCCTGCAGCTGAGGGTTATGTGAATGTCCAAATATTTCTTATGACTTTTTTCCAAATAACTAGTGTACGTTCGACCTTAAGAGATCTTCAACTGTCTATTCGTCGATTACAGTAATTTTGTCCGAGTTCTTGTAAAGTCCAAGGTTAGCGAATTAATATCGTAAATAATGCAAGGGGGATAACTATCTTCCAAGCCGTACTTACTTGTTTTTCGAGGCACTGTCCCACTTCCTATCTCAGGCAACCCTTTCCACCTTTCAAGCGAGGTGCTGCATTCAACATGACGTATTTCGTTTGTCCCTGAATGTTTTCTCACCAGCCAATTAACTTTATTGTCACGCTGGACTTTTTTTTTTCCAATTGTGTCCAGCTAGGTTTCTGGAATTTTGGGAATCTTCGCTGCAAATAGTGAGAGTATCTTCCGACGTTTCAAGATTCCCAGCTTTATGTGGTCTTCACGACCATGGTACAGGCCTGGGGGCTAAATCCTATAGTTACCAGCTTTTCCCTGTGAGTATCCATAATACAGTAATCATATGTTGTCTAAATCTCTTCATTTTATTTTTTTTTCGGGACCATTTTTTCTTCTTTGGGTCTGTTTTGCCTTTCTTCAGACTGCCGTACACAGAACGTGTGCCGCTCTTAGAAATCACATTTTCTGAGATCTGTGATCATTTTTCTTCTTCTTGAGTCATCACATTTCTCTAATCTTTGAAAAAGTTCCTGTTGAATATTTTACTGGACGTGTAATCGTGTTCTAACATTTTAACATAAAAACCTGCCACCTCTTCAGCATCCTGACTTAATCTGACAACTTTCCCATCGTAGTTAAAGATAACATTGTTTAGCAATGGTTCATAATCTAGAGCGAATAGAGGGCCTTTGTGTTCTAAGAAAGTCCGTTTGATATGATCCCTTCTTTCTTCTCCTCCTCCTTCTTCTTTTCACCATTTCCAAACGGTCTCTTCTTCTTCTCTCATTTTAGTGGGACTTTCTTTATTACTGGTTCCGCCATTTCTTCTGCTTTCCTGATCTTGGATGATTCCAGATCGATTTAATCTCGTCTGATCTTAATCAAGTGTGAAATGTGCGGTAACAATTGGATCTCTTTTCATTTTATCAATTTTTTCTCCTCGTTCGTCCTTAGAGAGTGATTCAAATTTCTCTGTGTACGTTGGCCCCAAATGCCTAATTTTTTGACCGATCCTCATCGAACTCAGGCAGGTTCCGTATTTAATATTTTTCTAAGCACTTTTTTTTTCAATTCATCTCCCCAAAAATAGATTTTTAAGTAAGAGGGGGTCAATTTACAATGTAAGTTTTTGCTAAATTTGTCCCTTACTCTGTTTCCGGCAGTGTTCACGCTTGTTTTTCGAAAAACCGAAAAATATTTGTCTTCTACCAAGAAAATATTTATCATTTCGCGCTTGTGTATGCATCTTCCCAATTTGAATTTTGTTACTGAATCAACTTTCTTAATGTCAAATTTGTCAGCTCTTTCGTGTGAACGTTCATCATCACTTTCAATCAAGTTCACAAAAGAGGCCTTCATACGGTTTCCTTTTCATCAAAGGAACATCATTCTCTGATTCTCTCTTCACTTTCACTCATGTTAGCGATGGCATTGTTCATTGGGGTTACTCTTCAGACAAGAACATCGGATCAACTGAATGAGAGACCTTCAACTCTAACGAGCGAGACAGAATACCGACTAGACATAATACGCCGACAAGAGATGAAAATTCAAAAAGAAAACGATATCAACTATCTTAAAGAAAGAGTGGTAAAAGTTTTTGGAAAATGTATCGTCAGAAAATTCTGTCTGTTTTTATTTTCGAATTGTTTGGCCAAGATAGTCCTCTTTATCGTCCGACGAATAATTGGCTGAATATCAATCATCTGTCTAATGAGTTAACGAAAACCGATCATGGCAAGACAAGACCACCAGATCAAATCGATAAAAGACATCCAGCTACGACTAGCAATGTTCAATGTGTGAGATTAGGTTTAACCTACAAGAAATGGATAAGCAAAATAGGATATCGTTATCAAAAGGACTGTCAGACGACATTGTTCGTGCTGGAGAAGCATCGTCTTCTGTCGATTACGATGCTGGGCTTCACAAACTTATTATTCGACTGCTATTTCATTTTATTTCATCCATACCAAAATTTCCCGTCGTTGATAGTTGATTAGGGTTTTTCGTTGTTGTTTTTTTTTTTTTTTTTTTTTTTTTTGTTAGTTTGCTTGGGGGCTTGGGGGATTAAAATAACAATGTCAGTAAATGCTGATTGGTCTCTTAGATTATATCCGGCAGCATCAATGCTTGTTTTCTACTAATTCAGAATTTTTAGCAACCAAACAAAACGTGAAAGACGTAACTTATTCATTGATCACTCCTTTTTTTCAATGTTTCAATTAGTCATTCCCAGAATTTACAAAATACTCTATTTCCTCTCTCACTTCTCGCGAGAATCGGATGATATTCATCGTTTTTTGTTGTTGTTGTTGTTGTTGTTGTTGTTGTTGTTGTTGTTTTATCTAAATATTTTTGTTTGATATTTTCTTTTTGGGTGTGTTTAAATGTTGTTAGTGAATTAGCCTTCTTTATCAGACGACACAAAATGTTGTTCTTTTCTGCGTTGGACACACAACTACTACCTAACACAGACACCCTCCTGTTGGGCGCAGGTTCGATTCAAATTTTAAAAAACGCATTTCTAATTATACATATATATATATATATATATATATGTATATATATATATATATATATATATATATATATATATATATATATATATATATATATATATATGTGTGTGTGTGTGTGTGTGTATTTTTATTTTGGAATCAGTGAAGTTCGCGCAGTTTTATTTGTAGGTGGATATGAAGAAAAAGACTGAGCCAGGGAGAAATTTGAGGAAGCAGAAATCAAAAAGCAATTGTGAATGCTACCGGAAGCAAACTCGAGGCCCAATTTAACGTAAACTTACATGGTAATAATGATGCCCACTAAAAAACTATTTTTGCGGAATGGAGGTTCAAAGGAATGAAAGAACTGCCTTTTCTTGACGTAATAAGATGTAAAGTACTCTGAACATTCAGTGGTCATAAGATCGACAGTGGCTCTTAAAGCCTACGAGTGACTTACTGGTATTGTTGTACACAATGCAAGCAAATAAAAGTAGCAAATTGATGAGATAAGATGGTAAGATTGCAACCTTATAACACAAGAAGTTGATTGTCAGCAAAGTCCATGCAAAGTTTAAAGTCGAGCACAGTCTGCATAACACCACAACGACTCTCACAATCATAACCCAATGACCCAAAGACAAGCTGGAGCAAGACATCTCGTCTAACTAAAATAGCGAGTATTACATCAGAGTGACCTTCTCCTAGATGCATACTTCAACGAAGATTGGGGGTATCTCTCTCCCAGGGGTTTAACTACACACCTATACACCAAATTGGGTATTTCTATAGGCCTGTGAAGTGGTTTGAATTTGGAGTTTCCCTCTAAGATTGGTTGACTTCATGATGGCTGAGAGTCCTATTTACTCTTGATTCGATATATATGACAGCCTAACACTAAAGTAACCCCCTGAGATGAAGATGGTGGAAGGACTTGTACTAAACCTTGCAAAAGATTTCCTGGAACTATGAAAGGCTCCGTGGGGGATACATACACACCCTGAAGAAGCCTATGTTTATCTGTATTGATAGTTTATTCCCTTTTGTACCCTCCAGTTTAATATAGATTGCGGATAAAAAAACCTCCATCTTGTTTTTTTGTTTTATTACTTTCTCACAGAAATATTCTGGTGTATCATTTTTCTCGTTTTTCTTCATTTAATCATCAATCATTATTTGTTTCCATTGAAGTACGTATCAAAAGATTTGGGGTCCAGAGAGTCCCTCTTCAACATTTGGTGAAATTCGATGAAGAAAGGAAAATTGCAATAAATAGACAGGCGCTATAACCTCATTGATGGACAACACTCCGAAGGCTGAATTAATATTTATGCGATTCGTGTATGTTCAAATATATCCTTGTTACTGTATAATGTCAGTAGAAATGCAATAGGTCAACTGCTATTCATAAAGCTTTGGGGGCCCCGGGGTGCAATTTTCAAATATCTCCACCTACCTCTCACCCTCTGTTACGCCTCTGGTTGCTTTCAACGTTTTTTTATTCATTCCAGCAATAAATGACAGCTACAAAATGTTATGGCTTTACACAAACGTTATAATTGAACATGAAAGTTCCTTTCCATATATTGCTCTGTGTTTATGCGTGTGCGTGTGTGTGTGCATGTGTGTGTGTGTGTGTGTGTGTGTGTGTGTGTGTGTGTGTGTGTGTGTGTGTGTGTGTGTGTGTATGTATGTGTCTGCGTTTGTCTGGTTAGGATAAAAAAGTTTCATTAGAAAACCGTCAACCAAATCTGTCAACACAGACCAACTGAAACCTAACTGACTGGCTAGCTAGATAGCTATGTATCAAGTGTACAGGCCGCACAAATGAGCTAGAGGACTGAAAATTTAAATATTTACTCATTTTTAGGCCAAGTAAAGGTGTTTTGAAACCCCCCGCAGAATAATCTTTTCGTTGGGGGGGGGTCAATATGCAATGTAAGTTCATGCTAAATTGGTCCCTGATTTCGTGTCTGGTAACTCCCTCCCTCTCTCTCTCTCTCTCTCTCTCTCTCTCTCTCTCTCTCTCTCTCTCTCTCTTTTATATTTTGAAAATTCAGAATTTTTTAGTGATCATTGTCCAGCAAAAGAAGTAACTTATTCATTGATCAATCTTGTGGACATGTTCTTTTTGTTTGATAAATTGAAATCATGAAGACTCACCATCACAGTCAATAATTGGACAACTGTAGCATCAAAATTTGAAGATGTAAAAAATTCCATCGAAGAATAAATATGGTCAGAATGAATCGATTTTTGATATCACTGACATTTTCCACAGGAAAACATCTAAAATAGATTAAAATAAAATGTTAATGATAAACCCGTTAGAAAAATGCCCAAAATGTCAGAAATCCCTTTTATCACAAGTCAAAAAAAAATTTAGAAGGGGCTTAGTGGAATATTGATGCCTATTTTCAAGTCTGTAAACAGAATGGTGCGGCCAGGAGCGCTGGAACATACAAACACATAAACTAAAGACAAATAAGTATATATAAAAAAGGGTAGAACTATCAACCACCTTTGGTGGCTACGGTTGTTCAATAAGCCATCATCATCAGTCTATTATCGACCGTCGTTAGCCATAGACCTTACCCAGGATTCGATTCAATTCTCTATCATTTGCCACGCAAAGCCAATACTTTCTGAACCTCTCTAGTTCGTCTCTCCATATTGTATTCTGTCAGCCTCGGTTTCGCAAGTGATCTCTGGTGATCCATGTTGTGAGTCGTGATGTCCATCGGTTGTCTATCATTCTTGCAACATGACCAGCCCATTGCCATTTGAGTTTTCTAGTGAATCCTATTAAGTCTCGGACTCCTGTTTTCTCCCTGATGTACTGTGCTGTCTTGTGATCTCTCTATGTGATGTGAAATAAATAGTGATTAATAAATAATAACTGTAACAAAATAAGTTGTACAGATATTCCTTGAATGGTGTGATACATTCGTTCCAAAAGATTTTGTACCCTTCACTGTTCAAGGTCTTATAGTTTGACGTATGTTTTGTTTTCATCTTATATTC
The DNA here is from genome assembly GCA_963457665.1 of Thysanoteuthis rhombus. Classification (NCBI taxonomy): domain Eukaryota; kingdom Metazoa; phylum Mollusca; class Cephalopoda; order Oegopsida; family Thysanoteuthidae; genus Thysanoteuthis; species Thysanoteuthis major. The sequence goes on from OY735216.1 coordinate 2,932,937, forward strand.
AGTTAAATTAATTCTGCAATACTTTAACCGTACATCGAAACCTTGCACTTTTTAGGGTATTCCTGTGTACGCTGCCCATTTAGACAAAGATTAACTACTTTAACTTGTTTTACTTTCAACCGTTACATTCAATGATTCATCTTTTTCCGTGACTTCTTTCCTGCATCATCATCAGCAGTAGCAGCGGCTTTTAACGTCCGTCGTTGAACATAGACCTTCCTCAGGATCCACCACAATTTTTATTCAATTGGTTGTAGTTATACAAAAGACGGGGTTTGTTTATCTTCCTGAAAACAATATGCCAGTATTGCTAATTAGTATTTTACGTAAATTATATGAAACATACTTTAAGAGTGCACATCCGTACTTATGTGGCTGGTGTAATCACTGATAAACAGAGCAGTTTTATGCAAAGGAAATCCTGTCAATCTAACGTGCTATTATTTATAATATCATTCGTTGTGAAGCCCGTGGAGTTATTTCATGTAAATGAATAAATAAATAGTTTGAATGAAATAAGTTCTACTAGTATAGAAATAAGATAGATAATCCATACATATAAATGCCAGTGTCACAAAATTTGTTGGTATGTTTGCCGATTAACGTCAGAGAATCACGGTGGAAACGGGAGAATGATAATTACACCAGTCTTAAGTCTCTTTACATTTTTGTGGGTTCTTTTGTACCTCTTTAGTCGGCTATTTCCGTGTCTTGTCACCTTTCCACTAGGGCAGTCGACCCAAACCTACATAATACACAAGCTTGCGTACATTGGGTGCTATTTATCTACTCTCCCACCAGAGCAAAATGTGACATAAGGTCGGGGCTTTACGTGGGGAAAATAGGAGACACCCTGGAAAAAATAGCTCAAGTCGACGCGGCTTTGTTTTGCTAAGCAACCAAAGCAACCGCCGCCATGAAAGTGTTTGGTTTGACTGTGCCGATTGAATTGGGACGATGTACAACAGTTGCGAGTTGGATAGAAGGGCAAAGTTAAAGCTGGAGAATTGGAAGAGAATTTTTTTTAGATATAAAGAAATAATAGAACTTTTGTGGGGTATAACATCTTAATACCATATCATTTTATATCATTGAATTCGAAAAAAAAGAATGGAAAACTTTGTGTAACAATGACTTTTTTCTTAACCAGAAACCAAAGTTATGACTTTTTCCGTGAATCTCTTTCGATCCCCATGAGAAAAAGAAGGAAAACATTTCTTCTTTCACTTTAATCAGGATTCAATCTCGATTAAAAACTAATCCTGCCTGAACCAGTAAAATTTGTGCGGGGGCGGGGGCATTTTTAAAAAAATTCTATTTCACAGTAGTAACAACAATTATTTTCCCTCTCCTGGGCCGAAGAGACAATCTGTAAAACTGGTCCAAAAGTTACTAACCGATCGGGAAATATAATCTTTTTTTCTAATGAACCTAGCAATTTTCTTGGTCCTCTCTCCGTAACCATGGACTCTTTCAATCAAAGATAACAATTTTGCAGATGAAAATATCTCCAGCCCACCATTTCAAACGATGGACTCTTCCACTGAAACGAGCTTTTTAGTTCATTTTCTAAAATAAATCATTCGAACACAGGTAGTTCCCGTTTTTCGAATGTTCGTTTTACACCATTATTTTGGTGCATCCTTCTCCTCTCTATTCTACCCCCAAATCTTCTGTACCCCCCCCCATGCCACTATGAACTCAGATGACTCATTCTAACACACCTCCTTAAATATTTTGGGGGTCTGGTGTCGCTAAAAAACTTCCATATAAATTGATGGTGATTGATTCTTCGCTCTACGCCCTTTTGGCTTACGAAATGCTTTAATTAGAACACTACTTTTGGGTTGCAAGGTAAGCCAGTCTATTCGTGAATTTTTTTCTCATGGGGATTAATAAGTGATTATAACACACACACACACACACACACACATCTATATATACATATATATATATATGTGTGTGTGTATGTATATATATATGTGTGTATCAATATATATGTGTGTATGTATATATATATATGTGTATGTATATATATATGTGTGTGTGTATGTATATATATATATATATGTGTGTATGTATATATATGTGTGTATGTATATATATATATGTGTGTATGTATATATATATATATATGTATGTGTGTGTATGTACATATATGTGTGTATGTATATATATATATATATATATATATATATATATATATATATATATATAATGACCCACTGATCTAACAGATGTAATAGGGTTGTCTATATAATTTTGAGAAGAGTCATCGAATCACATTCAACATTTTACCCTTAAAGATGACCGTAGAATGAATCGGTCGGAACATTGTGTCAGCATCAAAGATGGCAAGAAGTAGGGAAATTGTCCGAACAAAAGTTGATGTATAAATGTTTGTAATAGGTAGGGATGTTTTGGTATTTCTTTTATATTTGAATTGTTCACTAGTGTGAGGCATAATCTTTCAAAAAAAAGAATAAACATAATTCAAATATCGAGGTATATATCCGTGAAATATTTTTGAAAAATCCATGAAAGCATGAATATATAAATAAAATGGATCATCTGATTGTTGTTGGAATCATATGAAAAAAATTGTTCTTCTCCGAAATTTGAAATGCAAAATTCTCTTTAGATAAATTTGTCCTTTAATAAGTAACGAAAATTTTATAGAAATCGAATGATAGGCTGATTTTTTTTCTAGATTTTGAAATTTCTCAGGTGCTGATTTGAAAATTGCATCCATTTTGTTCATATCAACTAGAGCGTGTTTAATATTTATTGAATTTTTGATGTTATACTTGTTTCTTGGGTTTTTTTTAATTGTTTTTTTTTCGTTTTGTTTTGTTTTGTTGTTCTCTAATGTTGTAAAATGCTTTATTCTGATCAAGAAGCATCACCTCTAGTTTTGAATTTTTTCATTTAATTAAAAAATCTTTGTCAGAATTTTCTTTCAAGTCACATTGAGGTTAAGGGACGTGGTTATAAATTAAGAGAGCGGGGTATGTCAAAGAAGAATATATTAGAAAAGAAATTTTTAAAAAAGATTTAAATATAGATGTATAGCTGAATTTCAATTTAAATACAGGATTGAATGAAATTTTATCTGATATTAGATTTGAGCTTAAATCGTGATGAGCTGTGCAAAACATTGAATTTTTTTAATGAAATTATTCAAATCAAACATGCATTTTTAGTGATCGAATTTAAACTATATCTAGTGGTTGTGCAAAGCAGACCATTTCTGTTACCATTACAATAAATACTAAAATATATGTATAAATAAGTATGTGATATTGATTTTAACGAACTATAATTAAGTATGCGGTACAGATTTTAACGGAATATAAATACATATCTGATATAGATTAGTATACGTGTCATAATCAATACCTCGAAATTGCTCACAAGCTGAAGATACTTGTAACATATGTAGTGGGATGGGCCTTTGAGATGTGGGCATTTGGGAATTTTTTTCATGCACGTACAGTGTGGTAAACTAGGTTCTTTAGATTTGTATTTGAACCTATTGAATCCCTACCTTTATGGTTTCCGAAAAAAAGTGATAAAAACGGGCGATTATATACCATATATACAGGTATCGTTCCTGTGTAATTTTCCCCTTGGCTCCGTCCTTCTTCATGGAAACCCTATTGCAGTGGTCAGTTCGTCTTCCCCATTTTTTTAAAAAAATTTCCTAGAATGCAACAGACGCAGCGTATTAAATAAACGCTGTCGCCTTGAATCGGACACTTTTCTCGAGGTTCAGTGTTCGAAGCTAAACTTAGTAGATATCAAGTCATATTCTACTTTGGTATTTACAGTGTATATACAGCTTAGTGTGACACAGGGTCACAGTCATAATTTTGAAAACTTACTGAAACATCTATAAGATTTGCAATGCATTTCCTTCAATTATCTACGTCTCATACTTTTTTTGCTTTTTGTGATTTTAATATAATATTAATCTAGTAAAATAGATAGTGTGAGCTTGTCACTTATTCATATATATGGGGGTTGTTTTTTTGTTGTTTATTCAATGTTACTTACTAAAAAGGGTTTTAGGAGCATTTACATTGGTTGCTATGATGAGCGTCTTTTTCGAAATGTTGAGTTGAATTGAACAGGGTAGCTGTGGGGTTGATTAGTTGAAGATGTATTATAGTGCTATAATCTGTCCATTTACTATGGACCAAGAACAATTAACTCGACGATCTTATAGGTCATGGGATAATTTGATTTGAGATAGATATCTGTGTGTGTGTATGTGTGTGCATATGTGTGTGTGAGAGAGAGAGAGGCGGGGTGTTAGTCTTAGAAAAGAAAATGAAATCATAGAAGTAGGGCCTACCTCTACCTGGTGGCTAATATATCCAGTGGTCAGTGCTCAAATCAAGGTAAAAACCAGGATATTTTAAAGCTGGCAGGCCCACCCCACTTGGAGTATTGATAGAACACAATCTCCTTACTTAGTTGGCCCTGTGCCAGACAAAGTCAAGTTTTGGCGCAACTTTGCAAAGTTGGTCCCGATTGGAATTCTGAGTGTGGAAATTTCATACCGGCGCGCACACGATCGTATTGTTAGAATTGCTTTGAATGAATTGTTTGTTTAATTGTTTTGCCTTGTTTCATATATTTTCGATATATTGCATGTCTACGCAACGTCAACTGAATTCCAATCGGGACCACCTTCGTTAGGTTGTACCATGACGGAAAAAAGAGATTAACGTGCCATTCGAGTAACTTTTTTCCTTCGCTTGTGCAGAAAAATAATCCAGAGACTCACACTGACCGTCGTGGTGAAAGGGACACCCGTCTGGACGAGATGAGCGGGCAACTGTTGAATCAGGAATTTTCTATTTTATTTTATCTACTTATCTAAAATGCCCCCCTCTCTCCCTCTCTCACTCTCATTCTCTTTGTATCCATCTCTCTACCTTCCCTCCCCCACTATGTGTGTTTCTCTGTTTGTCTGCCCCTCTCTCTCTCTCTCTCCCCCTCTCTCTCTCTCTCTTTCTCTCTCTCTCTCTCTCTCTCTCTCTCTCTCTCTCTCTGATATACTTTGTTTCATTATGCATGTTCTGGGGCTTCTCTTCAAACAAATCCGATAAGTGCAGATGAAACCTGTTCCTAGTGGACGACCAAAAATGAATAAATAAATCGGAATCATAAGGCGATCTGAGGAAATAAAGAAAAAAATGGGGTTTCATTTGGTGCTTATAATTAGGAATAAAGGAATCGACCCACTTGTATTTAGAACCAATGGCGGTAAAGTATGCGGGTGCACATACCTTTCGACGTTAGTATATATAAGACGTTTTTCTTAATCTAACTGCAATTAAAGAAATCTGCACACTCGTGTTTGTATGTACGTATACACCCCGATTACTCGACAACTGGCCATTGTACGAAACTATATTGGTCATGCAAGGCAGTGCAGTGTCGAGTTTGAATTTTCTATGATCAGCGGTTTTCGAGAAATCAAATTTAAAAATTACATATTACAGATATTTTTAAATGGTTTCTATGAGTTATCATCCATGACTCTCACTCCTTAGAATCATCTAAATACAAATATCTAGCTTGGCAACAAAACCAAAATACTTACATGACAATTAAGGAAGGCTGCTACTCGCACTATTAAGTCTTGCCCCTTCCAAATGTGCACCTTTGGAACGGTCACAACCCTTTAATTTACTTGAATACCAAAAGATGTGCTCAGTCAAAATAACTTAAGAACGGCATAACGTTCTCATCGTAGCAACCAGTGTTAATGTTTCTAAAATCCTTTGTTGTAATTAAGTAGTGTTGTACAAACTACCAATAAAAAGGAATACACACTCGATAGAAACTATCACGTGACCAACATCTTCTGGCGGCATACCGTATTAGGGGTGACCAATAAAAAAAATGGGGAAAAGGGTTGATCAATGAATAAATTAATTTTCCTGCCTTTTGTTGATCAGCGATCACTAAAAACATCCGGATATTCAATAGATCAATCGCAAAAGCTGCTGGACGCATAAAGGGACCAATTTAGCATGAATCTGGATCGTAAAACACACACAAGCCTACATACATGTATACGCATATGCATACTTATGAATGTCTGTATATTTCTATATCTACTTGCCCATGTGTTCATATATCTAATGTTCGATCGATTTATTATGTCATATTCATTCGATTCATTTGTTCTTGGTTATTTGTTGAAATATCAATATTTGACGTATAGAATGAATGGTTTCTTCTTGTCACTTGCTTGGAAGACGTCCTTGGCGACTTTCAAGCTCAATGTCAAGATACTTCCTATTTTTAAATTTTACTATTATAATGATTTTGCTCATCCCACTTATTATCTCATGAAGAACTGTAGTTAGCACTTGATATATCTCCATTGGATACCAGTGTTTTTGTTTGGTTGGGGATTTTGGGGCAATTTATACTTATTTGAAATAATTACTTGGAAACTGATGGCCCAAATGAACAGAGAGTTACTTTATCCTTCAAGTTAGTGTATTTCAATGGTATTGTGCAAACAAAAATTACGCTACGCTGCGCTGTTTTCTGCTATCTTACAGTAACAGAAAACGGGTCATTATGATATAGATTAGACTGCAGACGTATTGACGTAACTACCTACTCAGACTATTGGCTCAAGAAGACTAGATGAAGTTTGCACCGGACAGACTAGGGGATATGTTTACGGGGTCCTGATAGAGCGTCGACGGGCATAGCAAGCTTAAGTATAATGAATTGTTCAAGTGAAATAAAAAATTTTAAAAACTGACAGATAAAATAATACAACAACAAAACCTTCCCACGATACCTCGAATACGAGTGGAAGATTCATTTTCAATTAAAAACATCTGCTTGGTGCAGTAAGTATCCAAATCTCGCAAGCCCTTGATAGCTTGTTTATCAATAGACGCTACTCAGGCCCGTGCAAAGCCAGTAATTGGCCCTGGCCACATAGTAACTGTAAGCCCATCTTGAATTGCTCATTAAGTATTTTTGTAATCAATGCTAAACACGCAAATACTATCTGGAGGATGCATTGATTGTATACTCTCCTTTTTAGGACTAATGGGATTTTCTTATTCGTAAAGGTTGAACTTGCTCTGACGAAGGTTTGCCATCCTAGAGTGATTCTTTGCTTGATTTCTTCTTGTGAACAATTAAACGTATGAGATTTCCTGAATTCGTTCTAAATAAAGATATCGGACCCCAAAAACCTTAATAAAACCCTTGTAAATAATGTATGACGTATCAATTACTCCGTAAATGATGTATAAATACAAATGAACATATAGATAATGTGATAAATAATTTTATCATTATTCACTAAATACCCGTCAGTTTGAAAATAAGACCCTAGATACTAGATATAAATCTAGATAATTGAACATTATATCTGGATGATTCTAAATAATTTCATGAAATTTCGTAGTTTTTGTCTCTCAAACTGGAAATATTTCGCTTTGGCAATTATTGGGACCTCCTTTTGAGTGAAATTTGGTTATAAGACTACTTCTCTGAGGGGCACCGCTATATTTGCAACTAGCAAAATGGTAAGCCAATGCCAACAGGCCTGCCTAACCCCCTCCCTACGTTCTGGCCCACCCGTGCTAAATGTTTAGACACTGACACAATTTCAATGTTTAACATAGATACACGTCTGTACATAAACAATATAATAGTATGTCTAGCAATTATAAATGAGTTTCTGCTTTGAGTGTGACAGATAACGCTTAAGAGCATTGACAACTAGAAAGCACCCAGAGAGCGCATACCTCTGCGATTGTTTGGGGGGATAAATTGTATATTGATCCGCCCCGAAATTTAATCATTTCCTCCATTGCCCACTCTTCCACAAAATTCCATTGAAATTCATTGAGAACTTTTAGAGATATCGCGTGAAGAGACATGTACTTTCTAGTGGCATCATCTGGTGCGGACATATAACTACGATGTAAAGGGGAGGGTGGATTGTACATGGATCCACCAAAACATTTGAACACTCCTTCTGTGTTTTATTGCACTCTACTCCACAAAATTCCATTGAAATCCATTGAAAATTTTGGGGGATATCGTGTGGACAATCAGGATCGTGTATTAAAGGGTATAGAAATATTCCTTGTCCCACTGTCCACCCTTCCACAAAAATCCACTGGAATTCATTGAGTACTTTTGGAGATATTAGTTGGACAGACAGATAGACAGGGAAACAGACGGACGGAAAGACAGATACGACTGAATACATGATATTGTACTTCTCCATCTATATTGACAGATGTAATTAAGCACCTACAGTATTATGCATTTTTGCTCCAGACTCAATTTTCATGGAAAATGAACTTACCTGCCTTTGACATCGCACAGCAGAGTAACAAGCAGCCTTTACGAAACTTTACCTAACCCAGGCCTGGGACCAGCCATGGCGACTGCCGAGCTGTGTGTTTTTCTTTCTGTCAGGGTAACTTTCTCTTCCAGGGTTAATGGACTGCCCAGCTAGTTATCCATAGCATCTACCAAGGGCATTAGTGCTAAGTAAATGTGAACAGCTTTGGTCAGGATTCGAACCCAGACCCCTCTCCCTGATTCTGTTTTTCATTCCAGTGTCCGTTATACCACTAAGCACTTCTGTGCATAGCGTCCATTCAATGTTTTCTGCGATGAAATTGCATCTTTGTGCAGAATATTCGTGTGCAGTAGAATTAAACTGCTGCATTCTATGTCTACGAATAGGCCAAGAAACGTTTTATGCAATAACCAGCATAGTTTTCTATTTAAATGCAAGTTTATGGATCTCGCGAGATCACCCACGAAACCGAGGCCGACAGTATTCAAGATGGAAAGGTGAACTAGACAAATTTAGAAAATACTGGCTCTGTGACGCCAATGGCAGAGAAATGTGGTGGATCCTATGCAAGGTCTATGTCCAACGACGGACGTTAAAAGACTGATGGTAATGATGATTTCCATTAAATTCCCCTGACACACTTTATACACATGAAATGTCGTCAACTACGGACAATTTTGCGTAACAACACTTTTTCATCTTGGTCTCCTTTTGTCTGGGAAGACAATGAGGTGTAAGCCAAGGATTGTCCTGCTGTGCAGTCCGATTCTCGAATGACAAATTCACACAAACATATTGGGTTAAATTGAGGACTTGAGACAAGGACATGGGGAACGATTTTTAGTGTTTAACTTTTTTAAAACATGTTTTTGACTTATTTTGATTGGTTTTATTGCAGACTTAGGTGTTTATTTATTTATTCATTTATTTTATTATTCATGTGTTTGCCATAAAAGCGATAGGGACTAGACGGTACTCTGAGAGCGCGTAGCTCTGCCAACGCCGTACACAAATTTAATTGCTTTTCGACCAAATTTCATTGAAATTAATTGAGAACTTATGGATGTATCGTTTGGTCAGACATTAGCAAATTCATAATGTATGAAATAACTGGAAAAATATCTCTCAGTCGAAAACAATCTTGGATCTGCCCACAAATTGAATCAATTCTTCCTAAGCCCATGGTCCGCTCAGTTGTATTGGTTTATTGTTTCCAAAATCTTATGAACAAAAAGTATAAAGAAATGTAGAGAATCGACTGAAAAATGAATTACATTAGAGACATGCGTTTTTATTTTCGTTTTGAGTTTTTTTGCAATAATGAATACATTTTATGCTGAGTTGTGACCGGCACAAAATGAGATGGCGTTAGGATTTAGACCGGTTTTGGGAATATTGACCATAGAGATCTTTAGAAAAGATCTATGTCTAACGACGGACATTAACAGACTGATGGTGATGGTAATGACGAAGTCCCTGCATAACTGTAAGATAAATTTTGTTGATAAGTAGGACTTGCCGCTTTAGTTAAGTCGATAAAACACCAGCTTACCAATCAGTTGCCTGTGGTTTCAAATCATGATATTGAAATGAAAAATCCCTAAATGAAATATATATTTTTTAGGGATGTTAAAATTGACATTCTTGTACTGTGATTTGAAATCACAAGCAACTAATTGATAACAGTGTCTCTTGCCGACCTTGCTAAATTTGGTGAGGATGATTCTTGTTCATCCTGTTGTGGTAGAAACACATGGTCAACTCCAGAATCTGACGGTAGTTTGACGAAAGAGAAAAAAAGGCTGAAGAAATGATTCAATCGTAGACAATGATACAAGAAAGAGGCCAAAACGAAACAATCAAAGAAAGAAAAAAGAAAGAGGAAGACAAAACTACAAAAGCTGAAATTAGATTTTGTTATGAATGAACTTTACAATCATAAAACCTTCTCTTTTCTACAATGCCGATTCTACTGCAATAAAAACAAGCGAGCGAGATAACTGGTGTAGCTTATGTTATGGAAACCAAGTTACAGAATAAGACAGAGAAACCCTATACTAATTGTTGGGCCTTTTGTTGTTTTTTTTTATTGATTTTTTGTGCTAGTCCCCTTTAACCCCGGGTATAGTTTTGTTTTTTTTTGGGGGGGGGGGGTAATCTGGCCTGCTACATCTGCCCTTGGGTCTCTTATGCTCGTCCCTTGGCCCAGTCGTGCTTGAAGGTGATCATCATTCTATTGACAAACAAGAATCATAGGTTATTCATTTTTTTAGATGAACTATTATTGTCTCTCATATTCACGACGAATCTTCAACGTTGTTAAGTAGTACTAATACAGACATTGTCATATCTTATGCTTTCTCTCATCATGTCCAAAGTTAACAACAGAAGACGTGGTCAGCTATCACCCGTTCCTTTGGCTTTTCCAAACGTACGAGCTGATTAGATCTGGTCATTATAGGTTGTTTTGTTTTTTTAGTTTGGCGAGCGACTTAGAAAGACCAAGGACTACTAAAATAAATATAAGTTTAGTAATCCTTTGGGCCTTATGGGTATTGTACACGATTACTAAGTTATGTTTCTTTCAATTCATACGATATTCATTCGTACGATTATTCATGATAGACAATTATATAACTACAAATACAGATATTCTTCTCATGAATTCGGAGGGACAAGTATATTTTATTATTTTTATTTGAAATATTGTAAAACATTATCATTCATTTTTGTGTACTATTTTCCTCCAGTCTTTTTGTTGTTGTTGTTGTTGTTGTTGTTTTCTTAGGTTAAAGTTGTTTCTAAAGAGAAGACCAAAGAACGTATTCATAACGTTTTCCTGATTATATGATATAAACTTTTATGTGATTTTATTTATAACAGACATTTCTAAAAACTTGATTACGGGTTCAATGCCCACGAAATTGGAGAGTCGGCAGTATTTTATTCTCGACTTTTTTAATATAAAATATTTCAAAATTTATTCCTCACTTTTGACTACGATCTTCTTACAGCTTTATTTCTTTTTGTATTTTCTTAGATTAAAGGATGTTTCAATAGTGAAAGCCGAAGAACGTAATAATAATTTTCTTCTGATTGATTTCTGGCTGCTTTCAATTACACCTCTGTTACCTATGAAAGTGTATCATTTTTTAAAATACATTTTTACGCTTGTGATGCGTTTGGAGTTCTATTAAAGTTTTAGCAATAATGCTGAACTGACCCCTTACTTTCCGTCCGTAGTACGACCATTCGAAATCAGGGTCCTTAAATATAGAACTTGATAATTGCAAACCCACCCCTAACTAAGAAAAAAAGATCTAGCCTCACAACAGAAGTAGGACGTAAATTCGTTCGACAGACGAAAAGTGAGAGTCCAGTTCCGATTTATTGTAACATCGTAAACAGAAACATCCCCATCAGATCTACATTTTCCTTTAAAAATGATACAACATGAATAACGAACGTCCCATTGCTTGAAAGCACCAAGTATTTAATCCAAGAATTCTTTTTTCGGTTTTAGGATTTCACTGGTCAGACATCCCCGACCCCGTCTTGTAATTTTTGTAAATCCCCGTGTGATATCATTTGATTTCATGTTCTTATATTCAATGTCTCCTTTCCCGGGCAACGTCGGGTACCCTAGCCAGTAGCCAGATAGGAACGCGTGGATGTTATGACATATAAATATAAGGTCAAATATTTTTTTAAGCCGTTGAACTTCCACAAACACAGCTAGTAATTGATGATAGTTTTCGTAGAGTCAATGAGATTTTATGGTAAATTCTTTCGTCGTGAAGAAGAAACGTCGTCGAGTTTGGGTCACGAGAGAAACAAGCCCTGATTATGATGATCAGTACGCGATCAACCATCTCCCTACTCCCATTCTGTCTTTTAACAAATTGTTGGAAATAATTATCTACGATCAGCCGTGCTAAAAGCAGGCTGGTCAAATCTATATCATAAGGATCAAGTTTCTGTCTGTTTGTTTGCGTGTTTATTACTGTAACAAAACAAAAACGGTGCTCGATTTTTGCAAACGCAATGCCGTTAAAATGCTTCAACGTGAATTCCCAGTCGAACCAGGCCACCAGTTTCAGAGTATATATTCAATTAATTATAAACTTACAAGAAAATGTATGTCTAGGGGAGATAATCCAGGTCTCTTAAGTGCCAATTAAAGTACTCGAAAAATTATAATATAGATTCCCTACATATCATAATGCAAATTGCTTTAATAGGAGGTGACTTGGCATCTAGCTTGAAGGCTATCGAAAGTGGCCCTTAAGCGAGTAATTAATTAGAGAAATATTTTAACCACCGCACTCAAATGTACAACAATCTCCTTGAAATTCTCATCAAGTTCAACAATGCAGGGGTCTCAACCGTATAAATCAGTCTTTCTCAATATCGCCCCTGGGTGGGGTGGGAGAATCTGAGCTGAGGGGAGCAACAGATAGTCACATACTAAGGGGGCGATTTCGTTTTATGTCAGTAAAGTCAAAAGAAAAAGGGGAAGCTAACCCCGTTCGGTGGATTACAAAAAATGAACTTTCAAAAAATTTTTTTGATTATCAATTTCCGTTTACGTTGTCGGGGTATCTCATTATACTTGCACGCGTAGGTCACCCTGAAACCCTAAATGTGCACTGAGAGAAAATCATTACGAAATGACGGAAACATTTCATTAAGAATTGGCGCAGGGATGGTAATGGCTTTGAAAAACTACCTAAAGAGAACAATAAGAAAAAAAGAATTGAGTAACCCTAGTCTAAATTCTTCTGTGGATCTTCAATTCTGAGCTGAGCTAAATCCCTATTTCTCGCCGGCGCCAGCGGTCGGATGCTGATTTTTTAGGTAAGCAACTCTTCACTTGGAGTATTGTTAAGACATAATCACCCATGTATCAGACTAAACTAAGCTCAGTATATATCTATTTGTCCAGAGGGAGATATATTCTTGATTAATTTATAAATAATCAACGGATGTTCCAAATTTTGCAAAAACATGAATTGATCTGCCACGAGATATTGAGATTGTATAGCGCCAATCTCCCAAGTTCATACCTTTTTATTCTGCAATTTCGGACATCATTTCACAGCATAGCGTATTGATTTTACCAGCCACGGTTTTTTAGTTCAATCTTTGTTCCCTGCTGGGCATATTCAGGCTCAGCCCCCCCCCCACACACACATACACACATGTCGCACGACATATGATATAATAATCTTGTCCTCACAGGGACCCAATCATCGTTTGTAACAATTGTGGGTTTTCAACAGGGCCTGGGTGCTAGCCTGACGCCCCAGATGGTCTGCCTTACGGGGCTAAAGAGCTCTGACTGCTCAGCTATTTACGCATAACTGGGGGGAATCAATACTTTTCCCAAAAGCATCAGTGCAAAGTGGACTCAGACTGTCTCAGTCGAAGTTTGAACCCGGTTTACCATTTCAATTCTCCGTGCCGTTGAACATTAGACCACCCGTAGGCCGGTAATTATTTGACTAAACTTCGCAACGGGAACTCGAGGCACAAGAGAGAGAGAGAAAGGGGGAGAGAGAGAAAGGGGGAGAGAGAGAAAGGGGGAGAGAGAGAAAGGGGGAGAGAGAGAAAGGGGGAGAGAGAGGTAAGAAGAGAGTGACCTTTCTTCATATCAATAACGTCCTGAAAACTGGAGTGTTGATTGAAAACATCCCTGGGCTCCCGATGGAAGGGGCCAAAAGGTTCCTTAATAATACTTCACCTACGGTATTTCTACAGACAGATATCTTTAAACGTTAGAGGGGATCTGTAAAGGGGTCAATCCCCCCCCTTCTCTAGCTATGATCCTGCGGGAAAAGAACGACACTCTGACCTTCCGTCTTCTCTTGAAATTCGCAGCATACAAAAATACTGCCTGGAATTCGTTTTAGTATAACTTCTAAGACCGAATTTATTTGGAAGCAAAACGGGCGATTCCACCCGGGCCTCCCTCTAGCCCCGGGGCCTCTTTATACAAAAATATCATAATGGATAAATTTGTTTCTGTAATGGAAGATAAATCAATAATTACTGCTTAGAATTTATTTTGGTATCAATTTTATTATAATACCTTCAATTGTTTTAAATAAATCAATAAAATTACTTGTAATTCGGGTCTGCAGTAATTAGAGTATGGGTTACAAAAATAAAGCAACACTGCTAGCTTTATAGGAAGGGCTTTGCTTAAGGATCACATTATTCAACTTTTAATGTTTTCAGTTTTATGCTATTTTCACATGTTTTGAAGTTTTCAGAAATAATGCTTGTTGTGTCACGTAGATTTCAAAAGTACAGTTCCGTATTGGTAGTGGAAGCGGTTATTATATAGTGGTACGGTACTGAAATTCTAGTTCTAGACAAAGCTTCCATACGAGACATGCATTTATTTAAATCAAGGGTCTGCCACGTTTTTGTGTCCAAGAGTACTCTCACGACTACTAGTAGTGTGACGGGCGCCGTTTACTTTTCACTTCAAATTCATATTTGGACTTACTGATAAAGAAAATAATACTATTTAATTCTTATTTAACATTATGTATAACACAAATTACTGCAAGGTTTTGAACATTGTTTATATCATTATAGAAACAAATGAAGTTTATAGTTTGATTTTATTGTGAACATAATGGCTGATTTAATGTGTAGTCCCTACGTGAAATAATGAAAATGATACACAAAACAAAACTAATTGAAATAGACTCAAAACAAAACTAGTAAACACAAAACGAAATAAACAAATTTTGCCTTGGGAAATAAAGTATAAACAGGGTCGTAACAAGGGAAAATGCTTGGACTCCAAAGAGTAACCCAACCAAATGAAGCTGGGATATGAGGTGCTCTAAGCCTCCAAATAAGGTCCACGAATTTCCTAGTATCTTTGGACCCCGATTCCTTGCATTGTAGCCGATAAATATCAGTTGTTATAACAATTTCAGGCCATAATGCATCCTCCACAAATGTTTGATCACTGGAAATCAATTCTGTTCTCTTTTGTGCTTTCAATATAGTTAGAATGGTTTCGTTAACATAATCTGGATTACCATTTGTTTTGATACAAAATGATTTATTAACAATATGCTTTTTTATCTCAAATAATTTGATAAATCTGGTACGTGTGTTAGTGTTTGTGTGTGTGTGTGTGTGTGTGTGTGTGTGTGTGTGTGTGTGTGTGTGTGTGTGTACCGAAATAACTCGATAATTGGCCATTGTACGAAGTTAATACTCACCAGATATGTTGGACAGGGCCATCGGACATTGCAGTGTCAAGTTTGAAGTCAATTTTGAAGTCGTTTGGAGTGAGAGGGCAAGAGAGAGAAAGAGAGAGAATCGGGTTTTTTTTGTCCAATTTTTCTGTTGCACAAGAATTAATCAAATCATAGTCAGATGATGCAACAGCATTTTCAAAAGTTCCTGTTTTGATTGTTACTATTTCTGATAACGCCGATATATCTGTGTTGATTGTTGGTATTAATGACATCATAAATAAAGAACAGCGTTTTATTATTTCAAGTTTAAACCTCCTGGAGATTTCCATGAAACAAGATGCACCTTTTGAACGGGCATTCCTGAGTTTGATTTAATTTCAAAACAAAAAAGAATTTAAAGCATAGAAAGTCTCCAGCGACGTAAGTGCAATAATTTCATCTAAATCCATGTTGCAAAGACTTGAAAATAAATCAAATGAAATTTGATTGAAATTCGAATAGAATGTTAAGATGAATGCAAAGATAAAAAATGATAATACTTGGTTTTAATATTTGATCTGTTGCAATCAACTCTTCTCTTTCGTGCATCCGTAGTCAATCTCCTCAATAGTTAGAATGTTTTCATTCACAAAAGTTAGGATTACCATTCATTTTGATACAAAATGCTTCATTAGCAATAATTACAACAAAAGTCTCCAAGAAACTAAGGTCAGATTCAATAAAAGCAGTTCATTCTGCATAGGGAGATATGTTTTTTTTATAACGGATTCGTTGTTTTCGATTTTACGAATCTTGACCATCCATTGTTTCAAATGGTGGGTAGAATATTTTATCCCTGAAATTCTTACTTTTTAGCGGAAGAGTCCATGGGTGCAGAAAGAGATACAAGAAAATTACACTGTTCATTATACTCTCCGTTCAGATATTGAAAGAACACTGCAAAAATGAACGACGTCTTGTTGAATTAAGTGTTTCTTGCTCAGAAGATTATAGTGTACGTGTATATGAACTGCATGTGTGTTTCTAAAGAGTTTTATTCCCAAATTAATAGTTAAATGAGTTTAATTTTGCAATTGCAGCTCATTTCTCGGAGTCCAGCAACAATAAAGACATTTGTGAATTTAATGCTTTCATTTAATTCTGACTATGAAGAGGTCTCTAAAAGATTCTCTGAAAATGCTGAAAGTTTCCTTGCTTGCTTCGAAAGAAAGAAAATTCGCACTCAGAGCAAAACTGATTGATGATGGTACTCCAATGTATCTCTGGATTCTGTGAAGGATTTGGAGAAATCTCGGTTAATCACTATGCTCTACAACTTTTTGAGGGACCCTGACGCTCATGGTGGAGAACGGGAACGAGCTGGCAAGAAAATGAAAATTTCTGAGCGTACAAAATAACTAGTTGTCAGCGATTAGTGAGAGATGCTATAGAAAATCCATCAAAAGGTGTTCGGGATATTGCAGAAACAATAAGCCAAGGACAGCGAGTACTGAGATCTTTCTTTCACGTCTTGTAAAATAACTCTCATGTAGTACTGCAACAAGCCAAGTCGAAATTGTAGTTACGTAAGCGTCCTCAAGGAGTGCCCTGATCTAATCTACAGAACGTGATCTGGACAGACGAAAAGCACTTCAATCTCGACAGGTTTACGACTTTTGGGGGCATAATCTACGACGAGAAACACCGAAAAAGGCCGCTTGTAGGTGTGCCAGTGGTGAAATTATGGTCTGGATGGCTTTACTGACAGAGAGCTATACTGCCTAGTTATTGTTAATGGAACTTTGGCAGCACTCAAGTACCAAGAGATCATCATCATCAGTCTTTTAACGTCCGTCGTTGACATAGACCTTCCCCAGGATTCGCCACAGTTCTCTATAAGGGGCGTCGCAGAGCCAGTATTTCCTGAATCTGTCCAGTTCATCTCTCCATCTTGTGTTATGTCGGCCTCAGTTTCTTATGTGATATCTGGGGATCCATGTTGTGAGAAGTAATGTCCATCGGTTGTCTTTCATTCTTGCAACATGGCCTGCTCATTGCCATTTGAGTTTTTTAATAGTTTTTATGATGTCATGGACACCCGTTTTCTTCCTTATGTACTGTACTGTCTTGTGATCTCTCCATGTAAGGTTGAGCATGATTCTCTCATGCGCACGTTGCATACTTCTCAGTTTGTAGGTCTGTCTCTTGGTTTGGTGCCATGTTTCAGCTCCATAAGTGACCATCGGGAGAATACATTGGTTGTATACTCTTCTTTTTAGGATTATTGGGATCATCTGGTTCTTGAAAGTTGAGATTGCTCTGCTGAAGGCTTGCCATCCCAAAGTGATTCTTCGCTTGATCTCCTCCTCTTTTGAGGGTCTCATGGAAATTCGTTGTCCTAGGTAGATGTAATGGTTTACCTTGCTGAGTTTTGCATTTTCTATCTTGACAGTTATGTTCTTATTCTCAACATGATTATTGCACATGATTTTCGTTTTACTGAAGTTCATATGTAGGCCGACTTTTTTGCTTTCTTTGTTTAGATCATCTAGCATTAGTTAGAGGTCTTGTAGGATCTCTGCGAAGAGGAAGATGTCGTCTGCAAATCTAAGGTTGTTCAAGTATTCGCCGTCTATTTTGATTCCTCTATTTTCCCAGTCCATGTTCCGGAAAATCATCTCAAGGTGGGCTGTAAAGAGTTTGGGTGAACTGGTATCACCTTGTCTTACTCCTTTTTGGAGCTGAAACGGTTCAGAGTCCTTATGTAGCTTGATGAACGAGTTGCTGTGGTCATATATGTGTTGCAGTACTTTAACGTATACAGGGTCTACATCTTGTAGGATGATGACCTTCATGACCATGGGAACTTCTAAGAGAAGGCAGTAGAATACAAAATGCCACTCGCAGTAGCATTTATAGACTTCAAGAAGGCATTGGACTCTGTAGAAATTCCCATGGTCATGAAGGCTATCACCAAGAGATGCTATAACACAACATGGTCCCGGGAGAAAGGGAAAAGTTGATCTTTCAGCAAGACAATGCGAGTTGCCATTCAGCAAAAACGACTGTTTCGTACTTCGGAGATCACTTTTCATCTGTAAAGAAGAGGCCAGCCTTGTTTCAAAGCTTCAAAACCATAGAAAATGTTTTGGGGAATGATTGCAAGATATCTGTACGCAGGAAACACCCAATATTCCAATCACATCTTCAACCAAATCATTAATTATTAAATGAGGGCTGCAAACGTGTCAAAAATTGAATTTTAATAAATTATGTTCATCGCGATATTATGCAAACACTTGGATGAATTCCAAAACTAATTAGAGAAATTTTCACTTTTTCCCTTCAGCCTCAAGCCTCCGCTTAAAAGTACTCACGCTGTCTTAAGGTGGGGGTCATGTCACCCCTGATGAAGAACCAATTCCGCCCAACTCAAAAATGTGAATTAACTGTTTTTACTCTAGAAACCATAAAAAACTCAGTGAACATGTACCTCGGCTGAAAATCATTCATATATAGCTACGATGCAGAGGAGGTAAGTGTAGGTTTCGATTTTCTATATTTCGGTCCATTGTCTTGATACATGAAAAATGTCTCTCTAATCCAAAAAAAAAAGAAAATCCTGGATCTGCCCCCAACCCCGCCAAAATCTTATCATTTCTTCTTTATCCCATGGCCCACCCTTCCACATACCGTCACTGAAATAAACTGAGAACTTTTGGAGATATTGTGAGGGAAAAAGTTGAATGAATACGTAAATACCCGAGAAAAGATTTTAAACATCTCTAAATCGAAAAAAAAGACCTACATGCCCACAAATTTAACCAAATCTTTCTGTTCCCACGTCCAAACCTTTCCAAGAAAATGTTATGCGATTCATGGAGAACTTTTGAAGATATTGTACGAGCAGACAGACAGGCAGATAGACGGACAGACACAGGTGAATACATGTACCCCTTCTAAAATCATTGACGAGCACTTTACCACTGGGTCACGGGAGTTGGCTTTACATTTCTGTCGTAAGAAGTACAAGAACAACAAGAACAATCCTCACAAAAATAAAAGGTGTAAACTGATATGCATAATTCACATTTATGGTGATCTGAACCTGCGACAAACTGATTGCAGGAGGTTATCTTACTGACTGGGCTAAATTGACAAATCGAAGATATCAAGTATTATGCAGATACACACGGTATTATTTCATCTGAATAAATAAATACTACTATACAAAATATAGACATTTTTATAATATTTTTTATCATTTCTTATCTACTATATATGCAATAAAAAAAAAGTAGCTGTTATTATCTTCAGTCGGGGAGGAATTTGAAGTGGAGTTTCACCTTGCAACAATCAGTCCTGTTATCAATAATTTCAATCTAAGGCCACAGACTGCTTTATTTGTTCAGCTGAGATAAGATAAGGACAAAATGTGCACAATTCTCTTTCTGTTCTGTTTTCCTTGTTGATGTGTTGACCTAACGGTGTCCAGCACAGAAAATGGAATAATCAGCGAACCGAGTTCAAATTCAGGCTGAGGTAGTGTATCTGTCTATCCACACAATATAACATAAGACAATTCTCAATCAGACAAAAAAATTCTGAATCCAGCCGAAAATTTATTCAATTCTTCCTTAGTACGTGGCCAACCCTTAGCACATGGCCCGATCTTCCACCCAAATGTCATTATGGCACGACTTCCACCCCAGCCTTCCCAGCCGATAAGCCATCCCAGCCAAAAATTCAGGCGAGCAGAATTAAACATCCTCTCTTTCTCTTTCTATATCTCCCCTTCTCTCTCCCTTTCTTTCACTTGCGAGAGATTGAAGTAAACATCTCCCCTCTTTCTCGCTTTCTTTCACTCTATCATAAAAAGAAATAAATATTCTCTCTCTCTCTCTCTCTCTCTCTCTCTCTCTCCCTCTCTCTCTCTCTCTCTCTCTCTCTCTCTCCTTTTACTTTATCGTAAAAAATCGTTTCTTGATAAAAGACTTTCTGGCTGGGATGGTTTATCGGCTGGTATGACTATGACAAAAAGTAGCTCTATGTCATTGAAGGTGACTTGAGAAATTCCATGACAGATCGGCTCAAGTTATCGGCATGACAGGCAGTCGCCAAGGGCACCAAGTGCTAAGGGTATATGTCACGTGTTTGAGACAGTAGAACTTTCCAAAAACAAATAGAAAATAGAGAAAATGAATTAATTGAACAGAATTTTTCAAAATTCCCTCATATAAAGTGATATTTTTCAAGAATATCTTACAGTTAAATAATTTCTGTTGCGGTCGTCAGGATTGTAAGGATTGTTTTTTCACCTGAATAAACTTTTTATTCTAATCGATGTATTATTTTTGTTGTAGAGAACATCTACTTATATAATAGACAGAGTGATTTTCTTGGTTGTCTGTCTGTAATGGTAAACTCTCACTCTTAAAGGTATTTTGTCGACCTACCCACCATTTGAAACTATAGACTCCCCCAGCTAAAAGAATTGGTCATTTTTTCTGAAAATATTAGAATATATCGATCCGTGAATTATATGGAAAAAATCGGATCAAGATTCACTTAGTATAGCAATGATCAGCCAGCTAATCTCGCTGCCTGTTGATAGTGGGTTCAATCCTCATTAGATCTCCCACGATAGCTAAATTAATAGAGAGACTGTACAGATCCCACATCTGGGGGCGCAATATATCTGGGGAACCCTAAAAAATCTAAATAATATTCTTTAAAAAAATTTAAAAAGATTAATTTCAAAATGTCTAAAAGATAATCTTCAAAAATTACAGGCAGTTGGTCTTTTGACTAATATATCAATAGCAAATATCCGCCTTATGGCCGGGATTTCAGCTAGTGAATAAATAAATAAATAAGATACTGCTGTACTTTAAAGGGTTCAGCTTACCCAGGACACCAGTAACCCTATAGCCAACCCTGCCCTGAAGTACCGCAATGGGTTAACTATGGACACGATATTCATTTCAAGCTGAAAAATACCAGGTGACTTTGAGTTTAAATCCAAGATGTAATAACATTGTCTAACAAGTTGAAGACCGGCTCTGTTAGTCGAAATAGTTGAACAGTTTGCCGAATAAAAATGCAAGATACTTCACGTATACTTCTGACTGTGTTATACCGACAGAAGCTTCTAAATGTTTGTCTAAATAAAAAGAAGAATATATACGGAACGTCGCAATCTGCATTTCATCTCTAACGATTTATATTCTCGGCGCTGTTCTCACACTTCTTTCTTTCTTACTTTCTTTCTTTCTTTCTTTCTTTCTTTCTTTTTTTCTTTCTTTCTTTATTTCATCTTATGAGCGTAGCACCCATCGAAAAATGATGGGATTATTCGTAGGCGTAGCTGGGAGGGGACTAGCTGAAAACGCCCAAGGCCCCCAATGGAGAGGGGCCCTCAAAAGCTTTTTTTTAAAAAGTAATTCGCCTATTCCATTTCTGCTTGCAAATCTCACTAAATGTTGAAGATG